>CAJNDS010002495.1:213213-393055 GCA_905221605.1 Symbiodinium natans | reverse complement strand
ACAGGGCGGCCGCAGAGCGAAAATAGGGGTCGAGCCCGTAGCCTTTATAGGGATATATATATATATATATCTCTCTCTACCTCTCATTCTCTCTCTCTCTCTCTCTCTCTCTTTTTCTTTCTTGATTTATATATATATATAGTAGACAAGAAAATAATAATCGGTGCAATATATCAAAGACATGAATATGGAAAGCCTACAAAAGCTATGCGGCAATATATACTTATGCGAAATAGTACGTAAAGAATACTAAGCAATCGTGGCCCACGGCTTGCAAGCTACACTCAAATTCCGGCAGGCCCTACAGATAAGCCCATATAACTCATGACCTACGTGACAATTCATCACGAATGTCATTTAGAAAGGCATTATGACGACCCGGATCTTATCCCCACCATCATGGTTAGAGGATCTACGTCTCCTCCTGCTCCTGGATTTGCTCGAATCCCTGTTCCTGGGGGGGACCTCCCCTATTTTGCGGCCTTCTTGGATTCTTTATTTTTCTTTTCTTGTCCTCTTCCTTTCTCCGATCCCTTTTTTCTCAATGGTTCCTTTTTCTTTTGCTCCTGGATATCAATTGAATCAGAATTTTCTTATTCTTGGATCCCTTTCCTCTTCTAATCCAACCGTTCCTTTTCCAGGCGCTGCAGCTCAGCCTCAGCCAGCCTATGGCCACGGAGGGGATGATGCGCTTTCAAATGGCAGTACAAAGTAGTTCAGCCCTCGCTCCTTCACGCCAATAGATCTCATAGAACGATCCTTCATCTGTATGGCGCCGAAGCGGCTTTACCGCAACCTTGCCTCCTCCCCTCCTCCCTTCCTCCCTGTCCTTCATCTCCTCCCTTCTTTCTCCTTCTTATCTCCTTCCTCGTGGCATCTGATCCTCATCTCTTCCTCCTCCGGCTCCTCTGTTCGTTTTGTTCCCGACATCTGGGTCCGTTAAAAATTAAAATATTTTGGACCAATTGGACTTTGAGCTTTAAGCCTATCGGGGAAGTATTGAGTGAACTTTATATTTTCTCAATGTTATGGGTTTCTTGGGTGGGTGGGATTTTTTTCCAACGCTTGACGAGCTGCTTGACTAGTGAATGCTCGGACTTGAGATGCTAAACCCTAAACCCTAAACCCTAAACCCTAAACCCTAAACCCTAAACCCTAAACCCTAAATAAACCCTAAACCCAAGAAAATATTTCCAGAACAATTTTTGCCTCAATTATTTCCGTCGGTTGTTCCATTGCATGGGCCAGCTGTCTTATAATTCTTCTTGCATCGGTGGGTTGTTGTTCCACGTTGTCTTTGGTTGGCACCCGGTTGCACTAATCTTCATGTCGTCTGTGCACGTCGGTCGTGGGTCATTTTACTTCAGCTTCCTGCAAATCTCCTGAACATGCCTCCGACCCTTTTCATGAAAATTCCGAGTCTTGTTGCGGGAGCCTCCTCGTGATGACTCACCATGAGAATTTGGCGAAAGTTCAAATTCGCCTGCATGGTCCTGCATAATATTGCCGAGACTGTAATTCACTTCTTTTTTTAAGACGGATTGGGAGGGATTGGTTTCGCGATGGTGTGGGCAGAGTGAACCGCGGCAGCCCTGTGCAACACTACCCAGATCCAGATGTGAAGCAACAGCACGTAGCCTCACCAGCGGCCAACGACTGCATTGACGTGTCAACTTCTGTGAGGAAGCTTGCCGACGGAACAGCGCTGGGAACCAGACCATAAAATATTCGTCTGGTGGTCGGACTTGCAAACAGCAGCCTTGCAGAAGCATAATGGAGAACAGGTGCTCTTCTCGAAAGCAACGTTTGTGGAGCACTGGGTCTTCCGACTTGCTGAAGCGCTTGAGAACAACATCGCCATCAGCAAAAAATGCCTCCAATCAGTTCAAGATTGCCCCGCAAAATGCAAAGCTGCGGGTGCTCTCTTCCGGCCTTTACAGCTCCACCAGCACCTGCATGGAAATCATCTTCGAAATGGCGGCGCTTTGATCATGAATATGAGCAGTGGCGCCTGGCTCCTTCGAAAGAACCTCCTTCAAGGACAGCCCATCTTCGAGATCGACCAGCTGCTGACGGAGCATAGCCCAAGCATTGTCACGAACAAAGAACAAACACAAACTTCACGAACAACAAAATCAAAGATGCAGGCCTTGTCAGGGGCATCGCTCTTTGGAGCAACACGTCCCTTCTGCCGGCTGGAAGCCTGGGCCCAGTCTTTCGGCACCTACAGTAAACTAAACAGTGCTGTGATCCTGTGTCCCATATGTGTCTCCCGCCTCTGTGCTTTCGTAGCGCAAGGCATTCCGCTCACACGTCAGAATCTGCGACGGAAGCTTGGAATCTTGGAAGCTTGGAGCTACAAAGAGCTGTGCACGTATGCAGACAGAGCGGTGTACATGAAGCAAAGCCCCGTAAACAAAAAAAAAGCTTGCAAAGCTTATGTCGACCCGTAAACAGGGCCATGTCGGCACTGCTTGGCCCACCTCGAGTCGCTTGTCCTTCTCCTTGGAGAGGTTTGAACAGAACGCTGGCTTTAGCTTCAAGCATTGCAGCGCAGAGCCACGTGCGGATAGGTCGCGTCATTTTTGCGTTTCAAATAATCGATCTCTTCGCGGGAAATCTCTGCCTCAGCAGGCATCTGCATTGAATGCAGTTCTGTGGCAACTTCCGACAACCCCGAGCACCTGTTCTTGCAGCTCTGTCTTGTGCTGCTCAACAAACTTCTGCAGCTGCTGCTGCCTCGCAAGCACTTCGTCTTCAATCCCGTTTTAAGAGAAGTGGGCTGTAGCTCTCTGATTTTCTCAGCGAGCAGGTTCGGAATCGGGGTCCCTACCCCCCACGCAGCTGTGCACGAACGTGGCACGATGTCCGGTGGATTGTTACAACCAAAACTTGTGTAATACTGTGCCCCCCCAAATTGGTATGTCAACTGTTGGACCTTTTATGATGTTGGAGTCTATCTCTGTCTTCTCAGCCTCTACTCACCCAAGAAACCTTCAACAGACAACCCCCAACACCCAGAACACAGGCCTGCCCACCTTGGTCCGAAGCCTCTTCTTCTGTGCTCTCTCATACAGGGGTCAAGCTGAGAGCCGCACAAGGCCTCCACCTGAAGGAAGCACAAGAGCACAGCGCTTGAATCAACGCTGCGTTGTGCTTCATGGATGCATCATGATCATGATCATGATGCATCCTGCCGCGCACCTCTTGTTGTGCCTTCTGCGTTGCGGCCTCTGTTTCCTGGCAGAAGGCAAGTGCCTTTGCGCCTCATAATTCAATGGTGGCCTTAGGCAGAGCTGTCTACGAGTGGCCTGGCTTCGATCAGCGGCCTCTGCATCAGGAGATTCCGATAGCACCTCCACAAACTGCCAGAAAGCCTGACCTCGTCCACGCAGGCGTGCGCCTGCGCCTGAAGCACGAGTGGGCTGCCCACTCCACACAACCCGCTTAGGGCGGCTTTTTGTGATTTTTTACATCCTTTTTTGTTCCCAGCCTCCTCCATCGACTGCAGCTTGGCTCTCGCCTCGCTGTCCACTGCAACGTAGAGCCAACTCTCTCTTTCTGGGGGGAAGTTTCGGGGGGCTTCTCGGGCTTGCGGCCTCCTCTGCCTGTTTGAGAGCATGGTCCCTCATCCATGTGCACCTGGAGCGTTTACTGCACAGATTTTGAAGCCAGGAAGCCCGATGAAGATGTAAACAGGATATGAAACATGATGACATGTGTACAGTTGCAACCCGGAGGCTCTTTGAGGCGATCTTCCATCCTCAGTAAAGGGGGCTTTAGTAAAGGGGCTGGGGGAGCCTTGCCCCCCCCCTGCTGCTGGAACAAACCGGAACAGCCAAGCTGAAAGCTGTAAAGCCTTTAAAGCTGTGGTCTCAAGTAGGGAAAAAGCCTTGGGCTCGGACTCGGAGAGGCGTTCCTTCACTGAGGAGAGCTCGTGGCGAAGCACATCCTGGAAAGAGTGGCACTCGATGGCCACTCCCACGGAGAAGGGAAAAAGTGTGAAAAAAGCCTCCGAGTGGCTGTCATCCCTCTGGCTGAACTCGAGCCTGATTGGGGATTCAGCCGTGAAGAAAGGAGGCAAGGTAGCTAGAGGATATCATCTCGACGGTGTCCGGATTGCATCTGTGGAGTCACATCGCCCTCAAAGCCTCAAAACGAATGGCCTGTGGCCTCGCACACCAAAACTGGTCAGTTGTTCGCATGGCTCAACCTCATCCGCTGAGCGGCTCGTTTAGCCGTAGGGACATTGCACCCACCTGTCCAAATTCTGCAAAATTGCTTCGTCAAGATTGCTTAGTCAAGCTTCGGGTGAGGGCACAAGAGTGCCTCGCGTGCAGCTTCGCCTCGGTTCATCCGTCAGCACCGCTGCGATAGTGGAGAAAATGCGGCTCCGTTCCAATCAAGCAGCTGTACGCTTGCTGGGCATGCTCCAGCTGGCCTGCCACTCAAGCCAACAAAAACACGATTAACTTACACAGAGAATGTGCTAAGCCAAAGCGCCTGAAAGCTCGACGACCCGCTCCTGTCTCGGAATGCGCTGCAGGCGAGGAGAGACAAAGAGTTCCTTTCAGCCCATTGCCCGGCGCATGCGCGATTCGTGCCTGCAACTCTTGCCGGCAATGCTCGCTCTGCTGAAGCTCATGCCGCAGCTGCATCTCGCCGTCCGCGGCGGCCCCTGAGCTCCAGATTCTGCAGATTTTGAGAGACACATCAAGACAACGGTCATGCTATGTTCATTGATTCATGGGGTCAGGCGGATGCGCTCTCCGAGCCGGCTCATCTCGTCTTCGGCCCTTGCTTTGTAGGCCTGCATGAAAGGAAGCCTCAAGTCGAACAAACCAGACACCCAGAAAACGGTTTCCTCCAACTCGCCGCGGGTCTCTTCGCTGCCCGCAGCCTTATGATGAGCTCAATTTGCTTCAAACTTCACATGAGCACGAACAAATCATGGCAACATGATGCTACAGATGCTGCCGTCGCACTGATGTTAGCCACAGCCCGTTTGCGGTCGAGGATGCCAGTACTTGATTTTAAACGATCCACTGAGCCACTTGTGATCTGATGCATGATAGACATGAAGAATTTGTGTCATTACATGGTGTCGCAATTTATGACAATATGACAAAGATTAATCCACCATCTTTGTTCATTCACATACAAAAAGATGACAACAAGATTAGTCAAGACAGCGACACCGAGCGACACCGAGCGACGGCGAGGGACGTGGAAGGCCGAGCGACGCCAAGTGACGCCGAGTGAAGCGGAGTGACGCCGAGTGACGCGGAGTGACGCCGAGCGAAGACGAGCGACGCCGAATGACGCCGAGTGTGACGTCAAGTGATGCCGAGTGACGCCGAGTGACGCCGAGTGACGCCGAGTGACACCGAGCGACGCCGAGCGACGCCGAGCGACGCCGAGTGACGCCGAGTGACGCCGAGTGACGCCGAGTGACGCGGAGTGACGCGGAGTGACGCTGAGTGACGCGGAGTGACGCCGAGAGACGCGGAGTGACGCCGAGTGACGCCGAGTGACGTCGAGTGACGTCAAGTGCGCCGAGTGACGCCGAGTGACACCGAGCGACGCCGAGCGACGCCGAGCGACGCCGAGCGACGCCGAGTGACGCCGAGTGACGCCGAGTGACGCGGAGTGACGCCGAGTGACGCGGAGTGACGCCGAGCGAAGACGAGTGACGCCGAGTGACGCCGAGTGACGCCGGGTGACGCGGAGTGACGCCGAGCGACGCTGAGCGACGCCGAGTGACGTCGAGTGACGCCGAGTGATGCCGAGTGACGCCGAGTGACGCGGAGTGACGCCGAGTGACGCGGAGTGACGCCGAGCGAAGACGAGTGACGCCGAGTGACGCCGAGTGACGTCGAGTGACGTCAAGTGACGCCGAGCGACGCCGAGCGACGCCGAGTGACGCGGAGTGACGCCGAGTGACGCCGAGCGACGCCGAGTGACGCGGAGTGACGCCGAGCGAAGACGAGTGACGCGGAGTGACGCCGAGTGACGCCGAGTGACGCGGAGTGACGCCGAGTGACGCCGACTGACGCCGAGTGACGTCGAGTGACGCCGAGTGACGCCGAGTGACGTCGAGTGACCGACCACGCGAAGACGAGCGAAGACAGGCGAAAACGAGCGATGACAGGCGAAGACGAGGACAACACTGGCATCGCTACCTCGCGTCACTCGTCTTCACTCGGTGTCGCTCGGCATCACGAGCGACCTTGAGCGACGCCGAGATCGCCGAGCGTCCGGAGCGCTTAGATTGCACGCGGTCAGTCGAGAATTGTTTGGTTCCGTCCTTCCGTCGACTACTACGGTACGACCCTACAGCGCATGGAAGTCCGCCCATGCCACACAGGATCTGCGCTCATGCTAATTCCTACCTCTGCTAGAGTGCTAGAGAAGCAGCAAACACAAAATGACGGTCCTGCGATAACAGACGGAACCAACCATTGTATGCATGCTGTCGGCAAGGTCGGATGCGTCTGGATGCACAAGGCCACAGATGCCAGATGAGTCGAAACGAGCAATGGAGCCGAGACAACTTTGGCACACTGTGGTTTGGACGTAGCCGAGTCGCTTGCACCCGCATCCGAGCCTTCAACTTTGCGAGTTCTGCGGAACTGGCAGCCGCGGCGTCTTTCCTTGGGTCATAAAAACGTCATAAAGTCATCTTAGCATGATTGATTTCAAACGGTGCAGTGCCGCCGAGCAGTGCTGACAGGTCCACCATCGTTCAACCCCTCTGGCCAGCTGAGTAGCGCATCTTTCTCCGCTTCCTGCGCCTTCGACTCGGCTTTTCTGATTCGCTCCCTCCAAGCCTCCTGCAGGCTTTCAAAGCTGCACAGCCTGCATGTGCCGCGCCCCCCCCCCCCCCGCCCCCAAAGTCGAAACATCGAAAAATCCCACGCAAGGTGAGCAGCACTGCGATGTCTTCGATCTTTTCGTATCTACTTCGGTACTGAGCCTTGTGGAGCTCTTGCTCCATATCCCGCGCCTTGCACCGAGATTCACCAGAAAACTCTCTACCCGTTCTGGCCATGAAGTGTCCAGCAGGGCCCACACTTCTTGCTTCAGCCGCCGTTCATTGACCTGCGCGAAAGCAAGCGGACTCAAAATGACTCAATGACGCTGGATTGGACACGATCAGCCGTGGCTCCCCGTTTGCATCGGCCTCCGCCTGCTCCGCCCGCTTGCGCGCGTTCTGCATCTCGCGCTCGGCCGCCCGCACGGCTTCAGTCGCCTCAACCAAATTCGGGCCCCGTGGGAACATAAAGACAATGAGCTGGAAGCTGCTAATGGACAGGCACATGGTGGCACACATGGTGTCACACATGGTGGCACACATGGTGGCACATGGTGGCACGCCTTCGTTCGCACAGTCTGCGTCTGGTCTCGACGCGCCACTTCTCGGGCTTCCATGTCAGCCAAGACGTTGGAAAGGTCTGCGAGCTGTCGCCTTAAACCATGGGCAATGGACAAACTGTATACCAAATATGCTGACATGGTCTTATCTGTAGTTTCTGGATCTTGAAGCCTGAACCAAGCCGGCCCAGCACATCTAATCAGCTCGGGCGCTCCCTCTGTTTGAGTTGGCCGTGTGCATCGTCAAGCTGTGCACGGAGCTGCAAGATTTCGTTCTGCAAGCCGGAAGACTCCTGCAGCAATTCCAGCGAGCAAGGCCGCGGCAACATTCAAGAAGATTATACTGAATATATGTAAATATACATATGTATACATACATACATGCATACATACATACATACATACATACATAAGTGCTGAATTCGTCTGACACAAAACCTTTTGTCGCAAAAGGGCCCCATCTACGCACATGTATCCAGCATATGTGTATCCTGCGCTCTGATATGTCTTGATGGTTGGTCAAGGCTGTCCTCAAGCTCCTGCGCCTTGGGGCTGGCCACGTTTGGACTCTCAAGCATAGGCGCTGGGGCCTCTAGGGCCCCTCCGGCCCCTGCGGCAGACTGGTCCTCGGAAAGGCTTTGCTGCAGAGTTTCTTCGCCTGCACATGTTCAGAAATGCTTCAGGGATGTTCAGAGAGAAAGAAAATGACCGACACTTGCAGCATTGCGGCATTTGCCACGAAGCTTTACAGCCCGAGCCTGCCACTGCCTCAGCCTGCTCGGTCGGAGCACCCTCCCTGCAGACTTCGACTGTATTTGCCATGGCATCGTCATGTTCGCGCTGCCTGAGCAGATTGTACTGAAATTACCAAAACGTGAAGCATGGGCAACGGAAGCTGAGAAATACAAGAAATAAGTACAGGGCAAGTGTTCGGCCAATCGGACAGGGCATAGCGGCATGACAAAGGCTTCAAAAGCAAGCTGAGCTGGGAAAGCTTTTGCCAAGATACGTGCTCAGTTCATGCACGATGCATCCGGCACTCTCTGCGCTCACTTCCGGCGAGGAATCTGCGCTGATTCCTGCCGGATCAGCCTTCTCAGGCTCTGCTCCAACGGCTTCTGCTTGGACTTCATGCACCGCTTCCAAGTTCGTTGTGTCCGCTGTGTCCACTTGTTCCTCGACGTCCTCTTTCGTGGGCGACCCCGCAGCTGTGTCGTCAGGCTGCTGTGCAGCCGCTTCAGCATCAGCTGCAGAGAACACCGAAACAGCAACTTCGCCTTGGCCTTCGCCTTCGGGGCACTCCGCAGACTCAGCAAACTGGACAGTTTCGCCCGGCACCGGCTGTGGAAAGTCGGCAGGAAGTTGCTGTGACTCTGACGGGTCTGGACCCGCTGCAGGATTGTGAATCTCATCAAAAGGATTCCCCTGAAAGGCGCCGTCAAGCACGTCAGAGGCGGGAGGAGCGGAAAGGCCTCCAGCTACGTCCGCCGACTCCTGCTTTGTGCAAACTACGCCGAACATGTCATGTGTGTGAAAGTCAAGTGCAGCACTCCTGTGTCGCATCGCCAACTTGTGTCTCTGCACTCGCACCTGCATGTGTTTTGCTCTTCTCAAAACACTGGGACCGGAATGCTGCGGCAGTATTCGCATCCCCGCCTGGCTCAGACTCAACAGACATGGTGTGCAGCTCCATCGGTGGCCGATCCTGGCCGGCAAAATAAACAGCTACGAAGCTTTGTCACTGTGTCCCACCTGTGCCTCTCCGGCGCTGTCCTCGCTGAAGAGGCGATGACGCTGTCCCTCCGCATTCGAAGAGTTCTCGGCCGGATTTGCTCCTTGCAATGGCGACATCTTTTATTCATGTTATGCACACTTGCGCCCTTCCTCGCGCCCATCCAAGCCATTTCTCTGCCACACCTCAGGCGTCGCAGACAAACGGAAAGGCAAGCACTAAAAAGACTCTTAGATGGCAAGTGCTTGGTACGAGGCCCTTAGATGGCTTGCACGTGTTTATGCAAGCAAGCGGAGATGCGATGCGGTCATGCAGGGTACAGCAACAAGCCTGGTGCTTTGGGTCGACTCTCAATCCAGGCGAAGGGCCATCCAACGATGACTCCAGGTCCAGTGAGGGCCCTTCTGCTTTCGGATCATCAAGCTCGGAAAGAAACTTGTACCTGAAGCCAACACACCAGAGCAAGGTCAGGACTATAAAGTCCGAAGCGTCTGAAGGTGGGACCCCTTGCTCAGCAGGTCCATGCTGGCAGTGCATAGAAAGCCGCACACGTCACTGACTATGAGCCAATCTTTTCTTGCTCAGGAAATGACTTAGTTGGAAGCTGACAGTCAAGCAGGAAGCAACTTAGCTTGCAAATACTAGTGGACACTTCGCTCTCTGGCGAATTCCACACTTGAGCTCCTACGCTGTTCTGTGCTTGGGCAAATGGTGAGAAACTGGGAAGCCACACCAAGATTTGTTGAGAGTTCAGCTTAGTCCGGCTTGATCCAGGCAGCGGTGTTGCAGTGTTGCCAGGATTGGGCTGGATATGCCTGGACAGAGCCTTGCCCTTTCATGCCCCTTCGATCCACAGCTTACCTGCTTTCAGATCTTTTCCATGTACCCGCACGTGCCCGCATGTTGACTGCTGCACTCTGCACTCATGACATGGCCAAGCAGTTGCCACGTACAGAGACCCGGGAGTAAGTCCCAGCAAAGTGTCAGAGGCAATGGCATACACAGAGCGAGTCGCAACAGAGTTGCGTTAAGGCAACAGCTCTTGCAAGTCAGATGTTCTAGTCGTCCTTCTCCTTCCTCAGAGGGTCTCTGGAGCTTCGGCTGCCATGTGCTGGCATGTGATGCCATCTCTCACAGCAAAATGCGATAGAGTGCGCGCGATAGCGTCAGAGCTTTGCAGACGAGTCTCGATCTACACCAGAGCACAATGGCTCCAACTATGACGGCCTCAGGCCGACAAATGCATGGTAACATCACACAAAGACGCGACAAATCAGAGGCTGCGGCGGTGACACCCCACTTTAACGGAGTGTCAAAGCGCAAGGCATCCCAGGCTGTGATGATGTCGACATCCTGCCAAGCACCGACGGCAGGATGGTCATTCGATATCCTTTGGTTCTGCAGCGCAGAGGACGCCTCCAAATCCCGGGGCTTCAAATCACCACCAGGCGTCACCGTCAACCAAGGAACACGGTAGGTCGGGGACTTTCTAAGCCTCGCTGAGATCAGCGATGGATCCGACACGATCAAGGTCCAGCGCCAGAAGCTGAGGAACTCGCTTTGTTCTAGCATAAATGATCGGTGAATTCGCATCTTCATCTCGCATCTCGGTCAAATACCTTTGGCCACGACATGAGAGAGAGAGAGAGAGCCTGAAGCAAAAATTCGAACTAGATGTGACAGGGCTTCGCGCCAGCTGTATCTTTTGCCGTCGAGCGAGGCATGTACCAAAGCCAGCTTCACCTGCACGCATGGTGATTTCTTGATTCTCGGCTGGGGATAAGCGGACAGCTCTGCTCTTGACAAAAGCAGCAAATGCTGCCTCTTTTGCTGTCGTATTGTAAGCGCTGCAGCCAAGAGTGCAGCTGAAGACCATTGTCTGGCCGGCACAGTCCCAACAGTTCCAGACATCACGTCTCGCTTTCCTGCACTCCCTCCACTGCTCCCACCTTTTCGCGCTGCTCCCAGGGAACGAAGCGATCGAAGCTTTTGTGGTAAAAGAGTGGCTCAAACCTTGCTGAACCAACTTTGCCGGAACTTTGCCGATACTGCGCATCACCAGTGTGGTCGACAAGCTGAAGCTGCTGGCTGGTAGAACCCATTGAACTGGGAAGCCTCGCACACACGCCACGCCAATGTCAATGATGCAAGAGCTGCCGTGACAAATACCCGATCGAACCCTGACCAACGAGCGGCCAACCTGAAACCCACAATACCCAGACACGGAGATCTGCCATGGAAAAACTGGCACTCACCAGGGGACTACCAGCAGGAGAGTCCGAGAACATCCCGAGAACGTCCGAGAACGTCCGAGAACCGTGAGCCGATCCGGCAAACTTTTATAAACCCTCACATGCCTCTGCCGCGGTGATGCCAGGTAGCGTGTTGTTGTCAAAGGATATCCTGGCTCTCACCGCAAGGTGCACGGGTTCTGCAGCACCCTGGATCCTTAAGCAGGCTGGCAGTACGGGTCAATATCTGCATTCCCAAAACCTCGCAAGATCACTACCTGCGAAGGAGCTGTGTCTCACCGGGTCAAGTCAAACAGGCTCAGCATCGCAACTGGCAGAGAGGGACTGTTTTGCTGCTGCCAGCTCTTGCACATACAGCGTTTGTACGTACGAGGCCCTTGTGCGCCCCCGAATTCGTCCGGGAATTGCGAGAGGCAGCGGCTCAAAGAGGATGGCACATGTCTGTTAGGTAGCCTCCCTTCATGACATCCTTCGAGCGCTGGACCTTGCCACTCCGGGGTGCTGTTGCTGGTGACACACGCGCAGCAGAACTGACCACTGTGCCCATGTCCCAATGGCATGGCAAGACAGGAAATGCCATGTGCCGCTTTTTATGTTGCTTTCAGGTCCTGACAGAGAACTTGTACTGAGTACCGCTGCCAAACCAACAAGGCATCCAAGCTGATTCTACTGGGTGGGCGCCATGGGTACATAACCCTGTCAAACAGCACGTTTCCAGAAAAATTGCGTTCCACGCCACACGACAAAACGGTACATCAAACAACCTCAAGCACGAAGTAGCGCTTTTTGAGCCCCCATCCCCGAGTGCTCGCCTGTCAGCTGCGTGCTACTTTTTAGAGAAGGCACCCAGAAGCGTGTAACACCTTGCCGGAGGCAAACCGAAATCGGATATCTGGGTAAGAAGCCGATCAGGACACTGTTAGCAACTGGCAAAGCAGCAGAAATGACACCGCCCTGGGCCCATGGAGCGCACAGCGATCTCCTGGCGCAGCTATGATAAGAGGTGAAACTGCTCCGCCGGCTCCGCTGGTTCGGTCTTGTCCTCATAGGACGGTCTGGGAACAAGATGCCATCGGGACACTCAACGCCCTGCAGTCCTCCAAGCAGCTTCATCTGAAATGACCTGCACACCCCCACCCCCTTAGAGGGGGGGGATGCTGACATTGTAATTTACATTTTGGGCCCCCCGTGATTTTGCGGCACTCCTCGGGCGCCAGTTATGCAAAATTGTAAAGTAAAAGCGTTTACAATTATGCGCCCCCTCCCCACATTTTACATTTTTAAGGGGGTGGGGGTACCTGCACAAAGTCAGGCAATCGTCCAATTTCCGACAGGAGTGGCGATCATGAGAACACTTGCGGGCCTACTCCGTCAGGGTCCAGGGTGTGAGCCTCCAAGCTAACAGCAGCTAACAACGTCAAGTGCCTCAAGCACGGCGGCCTTGCTCTGTCTGACTAAGGCCACGGCTGGACTGAGCGTAGAAAAGCTGATTCCTCCACAGGACGAAGGGATTTGTTCACAATCATTGGCAAACACGGAGGTGAGTGGACGATGCGGGCTTCCAGATCTGCCAGATCCCAAGATGTTGCCAGGTGTTCATTGTTCATCCTCTAGTTATCCATCGGCCTAAGATGTCGCCTGATTGTTCCACACACTGTTTGTGTATGTGTGCCGGGAGATACTCCGGCATTCTCCTCGCACGCGCGTCTCTTGTACTCCTTGTCCGGGTCTCCTACCCCAAAGAATCCTGCCCATTAGGTGTGGAGTGCCCGCCCCAGGGCATCCTGCAGAGCATCCCTGAAGTACCCGCCCCTGGAGCGGACAATTCTGCGAATCCAACAGAGAATCCGGCAGAGGTACATCACAAACCCCTGGGTTTTCGGTGGGGCGTTCGAAGTGAAGATTTTTCGATCTACACCTAGTCTTCAAATCAGATGCTACGCTGCCACACCGCTGAGCGCGACGTTATCCTCAGGATGTGCCTCTTCTTGCTCATGCTCATTCTCCTCCTGCATCCTGCGCATCCCCAAGTAAACTCGATATCATTTTTTCAGGGAGCTCTTTGGGGAAGCTCTTCGCGAGTGCAGCAACGAGGCTGTAAAAGTATGGTATGCTTGGATTTGTCCGCACCAAAACACTTTGTCATTGCAAAGTCGCTGCCTCTTGTGTATCGGGCTGGAATCATGCGAGATGCGGTCAGCTGCTACAGTACCTCTGAATGCCTCACATGTCAGTTTCACCATCGTTTCAAAGAAACTTTTGGCACCTCTAAATTCTAAACTCTACTCTGAATCCCGATAAGTAAACCTCAGGAAGAGCTAGCTTCATCCATCACGCATTTCGCTGAAGAATCACTGTCACTGCTAACTCGGCAAAACCCTCCAATCTCTATAACCCTTCGAGGCGGCTCGAGTGCTTCGATGTGTTTGTGCAGAGCACGCTCTGATCCAAGAGAGGCATCATCGTCTTCGGGCTTTTCAGGTTCCGGTGCAGAAGAACAGCAAGATCAGCAAGCGAACAGAGACAGACGGCCTTGCCTGCATGACCATAACCATCACAAGCCATGGTGGCTCGCCTGCCAGCTTTCTTGGACCCGTGGACATTCAACGCACATCAGATTCCCTCGAGCCTTGCAGGGGACGTGGGAGTCTCATCGAGCATATCAAGCTCAAGATACAGGAGGTCATAGTGACCTGGCCTTGTCGTGAAGCGAAGCTTTCAAAGCAGAGCAGACTACGCGGACTCGCACGTCCAGGGGCGTTGCCGCAGCTGCACGTGGATCACAAAGTCGAGCTCTTCGACTGGCTGCTGTCCTAGCAGCTGATGGAGGAGGCTGGCACAGAAGCCCCAAAGGACATGCCCTGTCTGTCCTTCGCGCACAGGTGGCGTGTAGTCTTCGAACACAAGTCCAGACTGCTCGCTCCTCCCGAAGACCCCAGCACTTGCCCAGCCTTCCCGACTGCACCACTCATTTTGTGACGTAAACAAGCATAAACAAACATAAACACAAGTCCAGTCTCCTGTGGAGCAGCGCCAACCGAAGCTTCACGTCCAAAGCAGCAACCACCGCATTCATCACCACCTCTGCACACACAAAAGTAACACCCTGCTGAGATGCATTGAAAAAGGGCCATGGCACGCACGAGACAGGAAAAGTGCTACTGCCATTAAGAAATTAAGGACTCGCTTTCGCTTAGTCTACCAGGGCATCGGAAACCTGACAAAGATTCTCTCTAAGGAGATCACGGACTCCGCTTCGACATGCATAGGAAGCACTACCTGATGTTGGCAGCGATGCAAGTGCAAATGTGGGCTCCCATGTGACGGCGCCTTGTCACAGAAGTCCTCGGGAGTGCCCAGTCCTGGAGATCTGCAACGAGCTTCAAGACACCAGTTGTGGTTCAGCAAGCCATAGCAAGCCATGGGGTGCGAGTTCCGCGTCTTTTTTTTTCCGTCAAGATGCTGGCCAAACACCCACATCCTGGGGCAGACGCGCGCTCTACACGTAGACAGCCTCGGCGACAGGCGTCAGCATAAACATACGCGAGTCATGCGAGGGCACTGCTTGGGCAGTGAAGTTGTCCTCATGATCTCCCAAGTCTTTGTGTATGTACAGGCAACGAACCTTGCACTTTTGGCAAGTCAGGCCTGGGACATCGCTGAACTTCAGTATCAAGTCGTGCGCCGACTTGTCATGATTCATCAGGAGCACCGCAATCTTTCCATCGCCCACGGGCTTGTAGAAAAACTGCCATTGCGGTGTCCTGCCCCAATGGGGCACAACAACGCCTTGCAGCAGCATGTTGAAGTCCTTCACAAAGAACGTCCCTTTTTCAGACCATGAACCCCAAACAATGCTTAGACGTGGCACAAAACCCTTTAGGGCCCTATAGCCCATACAAGAATCAGAGAGACCCAAAGGTCCTCCAGCTCCACATGAGAGCGGGCCTGCTTGAATGGGCTTCCGCTATGGCCCGCGTACGCCTGATTGACGGCGATGATTTCCTTGTTGGAGACAATGTCCCAAACCTCGTCCATGATGGTGTCGTTGTTCACATCCATCGAGAGCGTCAGAGGCGCAGAGACAATCGCCCATGCACTGAAGTGACTCCTAGCCTCGTGGTAGCTGAGGCCAGGGTCGCTCGCGCCACCCGGGCCGTGCTTGCAGCCAACCTAGCGATGTTGGGGGGCTCTAGGGTTGCAGTTTTTCCGGATACAGGCTTGAGATGGCTTGAGTCTAAAGATCCTGCGGGCTCGATCTGTTGTCTCGTTTTTGGGGTCCAAGCAACTTCCAGCATGTCTGGGTATGCCCAGCATCCGGGCCTCAGGAGTCAACACGCACTGAGCTGGGAAGCTACGGTTGGCACCTCTTTTGGCATCTGCTACTCACGGTCATATTAGATAGTTCGTAACCTCGTAACGGTTCGTACTTCAGCTAAGAGTGCATGGGCAGGCCGGGCCTGGACAAGTTCTTCTGGGCCCATTGAACTGTGGTCTGGAGGTTGCCCACGACACTGCCATATGATGCCCGCACATCCCCAGATGTCCGGAAGAAATTCCATGGGCACCAGGTCTCCGTAGGCACTGTCATGCCCCAGTGGCAATTCTCGATCATCACTGCTCGTCCGGTCTCGTTGATGAGGCTTGCCCACTTGTCCAGATCCATCTGTCGGCCACAGCCGTCCAGCTTTATTCCATCGAAACCAAACGCGGTCAAGGCCGCAACGTCCTCGTGGTACATGTTGTCCGTGACCCAAATCTCGCGGCAGATGCAGTTGTTCCCATACCAGCCGGCTGAGAGGCCCAACTTGTGCGCATGATCCGTCATGGCCGTCATGTTCGGAAAGCGCGTCAGCTGCACAATAGGTTTTCCCGAGTCGTCGTGATAGGAGTACTTATGACCTGCATGGCAGTCCTGCCAGTTGTCATCCAAGCCCACATCACAATAGCCCAGGTCACAAAGCGAGGTGGGAACTCCGTCCACAGAGCGCTTTTTGGAAACCATGCCATCCATGATCTCTTGCATCAAGGTCTGGTTGACATTTGCCCCAAATAAGTTCCAGGAGCGCCACCCCATGGGCGGAGTGCGGCCAAGCCCATTGTCAATTGATTGCACCGATGGAAATGCCGCAGCAGCGAGGATGAAAAGAGCCCGAGCCATCGCTCGGTGGGGATGATGGTGTAGGAAGGCCCTAAGGCACTGGCATCACTTCGCGCCCCAAGCATTCGGAAGCAGCCTCTCAGTCGTTCACATTGCTAGACGCTCCTCAAGCTCCTTTTTCAATCGCATTTCTGAGCTTGCAGTGGGGCATCAAGAAAAGAGGCAGCGGCGCCTTGCACTTCGCAGAGTGTCCGAAAGCTGATGCCGCCGCACATGCTCCAATCATCTGCTCGCTCGAGTATGCACCTTTCCCAAACACTGCGGAGCATCTCTTGTACTCTCATGTACTCTCTGCAGTGCTGGTCCGCTTGGGCTCGTGCCGTGCTGTCAGGTGCCGGATTGCTCGGATGCAGGCCTCGTCCTTGGAGCGAAGCCCATGCGGGGGGGGCAGGAAAAGGAGAAGTTCTAAAACTCTAAGACTCTAAGAGCCGAACAATTGAGCCCTGAGCGGTGTTGTTGAAGGCCTCCTGCAGAGCGAGGCTGCAGACTGTATAGCCCTGAGAAGTAGAAACATATATGCACAATGTCACTTAGGGCAGCGCAGCGAGGGGCTGAGGAACCCTTCCAGAGCCCTGCTGTACTGATCTGTGGCCGCGGCATAGACCTGGCGCCGCTCAGCTTCCGCGCGTGGCTCCTCCCCGAAGCAGTCGGTGATGGACTTTCTTAGACTCTAAGCAGGTCCATAGGCGACTTTGCAGGCAACTTCGGGTATCTGTGGGGGGGCGGCCTCCGGCAGGCTCTTTTTACCCCCTCTCCGCGACATCGCGAAGCGTCGCTAACATATAGTTCGGTTGAGGCCCATTCGGGCGTAGAACCAGAGGCAAAAACGCCATGGCTTGGCCATGAGGATGTTCGAGGCGCTGCGAGGGCTTGTGACTGCCAGTGGCAGTGGCATCATCAATGAGCCTGTGCATTCTTCTGCCTTCTTCTGCCTTCTTCTGCCTGCTACTGCGTCTGCCTTCCAACATTTCAACATCTCTGATTTTGCAGTCTTCATCCTCAGATCATCGCAGAGCCCTTTGCAGCCCGCACCATGTACACGCATTTCCACGTATATGTACAGGCCAGGATCACACCGTGTCCTTCTGGGGCCAGATCAAGAAGTTGCCATTGCTACCTCAAGATGTGGCCCCGAGTCCTGAGCATGCATCCATGATCAAAGAACGAGCAAGATGAAAGGCGAGCTCTCATCATCTGAGCCAGCAACAAAAGAATAGCTGAAAGAAGTATGACCTGCAAGACATATAAGTGGGCTCGCCCGCTGAGTGTTTCAGCGTCCGGGCCACCGACTAAAATCAACAAGCATTCCAAGAGAAAGCACCTTGAAGCAGGAAGCACGAAGGAAGCAGCAACATCAGATCTGAGCACTGGGGTTGCAGCATCTGGAACACCTGCCATGTGGCTTTGTCACGGGCGGTGTGCAGATTCCCCTCCTCCAACTAGGAGCAGGAGTGGCAGAGATTATGAAGTACCATTCGACGAAGGCTTGAACCACGCAACCGCACAGCAGGCCTTCTCACATGTCGACACGGGCTCGCAGCGCGCCTACCAGCCAGCTGCCCTTACCCAGTTTATTTCTGGCTTTTGCACTAAGTATAAGTCGCGCCTGCTGCCCGGCAGCTCTTGTGGCTGGTGACATTCGTTGCAGTGGGGTTGCAACCTTGCAAGGCGTGTACAACTCAGCTGCTCCCGAAGCAAAGGTGGCGATTGGCACCCTGCCATTTCTCTCCGACAGTGCTCCTGCAACTTGAGTGCCTCAAGGCGGCAAAACCAACATCGAAGAAATACAACAATACAACGCTGCCATTCCGGTGCCAGAGCAGCAGACCCACTCGATGGGTTTCCGCTTGCCTTTCTTCTTCCCCATCGAAACAAGGAAGGAAGGCACCTTGCCTCAGGAAGAATATCAACGCTCTGGCCCTCTCTGTTTGTTGGATTGTGGTTCTGCTGCAGTTCTTCTGGGACGTGCCATTTACTGTACGTCCACCGATGCCGAGGCCAAGGGGCGTTTTGCTGGATCGGTGGGCTATAAGCTCAATAAACATCCCTCTTCCAGCATCAGGAAGACCCCAGCGCGGAAAAGGCAAACGGACTTTTTGGGGAAGTTCTGGGCTCGGGCCTTGGGGCTCGGGTCAGGCATGTTTTGTTTTCTGTACGGCAATTCACGCGGGTTCGGATACTCCAACTTGCAAAGACTGGAGAGCGCAGGATGCACGGGATTCACAGCCTCAGGTTTACGTCCTGTCGGGAGGCCAACACGCTGAAAGGATACAAAGACTCGGAGCAAAAGCGCGGACACTCATAACTTGTACTGGCTCCGCAGACATTCGAGCTATGTACGAACTAGCATCAACCCCTTGATTCTCAAAGATCAATATTTGTGGGGGTCCACTGGCGGACTTTCTGCAAACCCCTGCTAAGCTCTGCAGGTCGCAAACTCTTTTGCTGAAAAGTGCGGTGTTTTGCCAGGTGCCATGCGGGGGAGGCAAGGTCCGCTGAGACGGGACCCTCTCAAACCAGCTCGTTCATACAATACATACTTGTAGCCGCCACTCGGCCGGCATGCAAGTACAGGGGCAGTTCTACCCACTGCGGGCGACAGCCCCGTCAGACCCTGAAACCATCTGAAACCTTGAAACCCTAACCGAGAGGCCAAAAATCAAAGTTCCAGCCGAAAAGCATCGAGAAGGGCAAGACGCACCGAAAGAAGCCCAAAAGCGCCCCCGAGAAACCGAAATAACAATAGAAACGGAGCTTTCAAGTTGCTGTCAATAGCTTTCAATGCAGAGCACCTCCCAAGTCGGTGCGAGACATTGCCCATAGGCGCAGGCCTCCTCACGACAGGCAGATACAACTGTCGTTGCCCGATATCGCAAGCAGTCATCGCAACAAATCTTTGTCCTCCCCCTTCTTCCCTGGTTACGTGAAAACCGGACAGGAGCGATGTAGCCTCGGGACTCACATCGGCTCCCACTCCCCTGTCTAGCTCATCTCGACCAGGATAACCACACTTTTGTAACGAGGCTGGGGAGACTGCGCGCACCCATCCAGCCTGCGGAGGCCTCCCCAGAGCACTTCCGAGTTTGATCAGATCAGTCTTGGAGGGTGCTTGGGACATCCACGGGCACACGTCCACAGAGCCTCCCCATGAAAGTGCACTGACTTGGCTGCGGTGATTTCATCACGATGGCCTGCACCACAACATCGCCAGCAAGATGAGCTTGAGCTCTTGAGCTCACTGGAGCTGACAGCATGCGTGTAAGCGAGCAGGCTGCACGCATCCGCCAGGGGGATCTTCTGGACTGAGCAGGAAGCGCTCCTGCACCACCTCAGCAACCGCATCAGTACATGTAGTTAGAGTCGACAAGATCGACATGGCAGGCTGCCGGAGGTGCCGACGTCACGTCCAGAGACACCGGCCATGCCAGGGAATCTGGCGTCAGAGGACGAACACAAAGGGCAGACGTACGGGCGGGACACTTGCTAACGGTGCTTCAGTGTGATTACATGTACAACGCACCCAGCAGGAATCTTCAGATTCTTCAGGAATTCTGGAGGCCTGCAGTAGACGACATCTCCCAAGGCACCGCCGGGCTGAGGTCTGGCCTGCGAAACGGAATTCGACAAAGAAGGATACCAGCAGGATACCTAAAAATGGCCAAAGAAGGGATTCGGGAAAAGATCGAGGAAACCCACAAAAACCACTTAAAACGGGAGGATATGAGCGGAGTGCGGAGCCTCGCAGAGGAGCTCATAAGCCTCGAAGCTGGCGCCGTCCTAAGCGACATCAAGGGCACGAGCTTTTGAAATTTTAACAATCTAGGAATCAGGACCTAAGACTCGAAAAATTTTCGCAGAGCTCGCAGAATTCTAAGAGGCCAACCCAGTCCAGCCGCTCCTCAATGCAGTAGATTGCCCAAATCACTGCCTAAGTACACAGGGCAGTGTAGTTTCGGGTCGCAACTGGCACTGGCATGGTGCCTCTGGTGGCAACTCCAGGGCCAGGTCAATCCTGCCACCCACACTGGCATCTCGTTTACGCGCATTTGCCACAACTCCCGCAAGTTCGAAAGATTGTGTTCCAGTGGCGGAAGTTCAGCAAGAGCAGGTTAAGCCGTTAAGCCTTTCTGAATCAACTTCCATCGACTCTATCGACCTCCCCAGGCAAATGTGGGCAGCAGTCCCCGCTTTTAGCGAGGGAGTCACAAAGGCTTAGTCAGAGTAAGAGTGAGTAAGCGTGCGTGTCGCCCAGCGTCGGTCAACTCTTCTTGTGGTGAAGTTTATGGCTGCAATCGGCTTTAACCCACCGCCAGCCTGGAGCAAGTGAAGCCGCACGAGCTGCCTGGTAAGTCTGCCGCCCACACCTCACTTACAGAACACTTCGGATTCTCCGCGTCAAAACAGCCAAGGTCCCGCGCTGCAGAGTCACCGTCGTCCAGCACTTTGCTGATACGCATGCCCATCTGACAAAGCCAGAGACGAAGCATCTTTGTGGGCCCACCAAGCCTCACCAAGCCTCAAGCCAAGCCTCACCAAGCCTCAAGCCAAGCCTCAAGCCAAGCACAGCAAGCACCAGCCTCTTTGCCATTGGACCCGAGGCTGCAAGCCTTCGCGATGGAAGAGAATTCGTTGAACCTGCAGGTTCCCTTCCACCCCTTCCCTTTGATCCATGGCAAAAGCATGTGAGATGTCACATTCTGGCGTGTGCTGCGGTAAATTTGCGGCAATTAGCTGCGGTAAACTTGGAATGCCCTGAGCTCGGCTCAAATCTCGTGCATCATTCTCGAAGGTGTACCGGGATGCATCCTGTGCAGCATCCCGTGAAGGCGCAGCGCATGTGAAGAGCGTGATCTGGCGGATGCTCCTTGACATCAGCGGCGACCTGAGAATCAGGGAGTGGCAGCAATCTCCGAGCTTCCCGTCAGTCGCGTCAGGCCCGAGCTGTACCCGAGGGCCGACTAAAGCAAGGAGCACCTGACATCCACCCACTGCCAACTCACACAATGCAGCAGCAAGAGAAGCCCAGCCGAAGAAGGGGCCAGACCGTTGTAGTCGGGCCAATAGTCCGGCCATGCCTTGCAGATCGCAGCAACGGACGTGTTCTTGGTAAGAACGACACAAGCTGATCACAGCTGGGTACCAAACGTTATCCGCTGGCACGCTGGTCCCTGGTGAGCAGTCTGTGGTCGCGTCGCTGAGCGCCGCAAAATCCTGCAATGCAGGGGCAAGTTCACCCCCCACTAGCACAACAGTAGCCCAACCAGTCCTGGCAACTTTGACAACTAAGTTTCTCCGTCAAGGCTTCCCCTTCCAATCTGTCCACATCCACGGGCCTCTGCGTGTACACCATGCGCTGCCACCGGGCACACAGTGGCGCACACCATGTGTCCAAGCCGCAACAACAAACTCTGTTGGCACCTGTTTACCTTGCAAGGCCGGCGCATGAATGTCAACATATGCTAAGTTCCCTGCGATCTGGCCACAAGCTTCCAGAGACCCAAAAGGCAGTGGCAATGTACTGTCATCGCCTGCGTGCCATCCAAGCCACACAGTCGGCCCCCTACTGCGCAGACATGAAACCTCCCACAGCGCCAGGAAAGCCGTTCGGGGCACTACACCATCGTAGAGAAAGGGAACTGAGTGAACTGCTTACGTCATAGGCTCTCCGTGTTGCTGACTGCTGAGTGACCAGCTCTGAGACTCTACGACTCTTAGTCTGAGCCAAAAGGACTCGCTTGAACTCGTGAAGCTGTCGCCGGCTCATGTTGATCTGTTGAATGCTGCTGGCATGTTATCATGTGTACCCCCGCCCTAGCAGGAACAGCTCCTGCCAGTATAGGCCCGCCGCCACTCGCTCTAAATGGCCCACCTCTGCTCATTCTGTTCAGTCGGGCCTTCTAAGTGTTCGACAGCCGAGTCTGCTACCAAGCGATCGTGCGCTTCCTGCTCTGCAGATTCCTGTGAAAGCATTTTGAAGCCGTGCCAGACTCGCTTCAGTGTCGAAGCTAAACCAGAATCTGTCCTCGAAGTGCAGAAGTCTGAGCTTCTGGACCTCGCTTGATTTCCGCCGTGCGGCCGAGCAGTGCAGTGCCCTTTGTGTCCGAGTCCGGTCGAGCGCTGGGCCAGCGCTGCGGCCGCAGGCCGCCGCTTTGCTGAGAGGATCTTGGCGCAGAGCAGGCAGAACGACAGCCAGCATAGCCAGCATAGCCAGCACTCCAAGAGATGTAAGCTTGGGGCAATCTGCTCGATCAAGCTGTAGGCAACAGAACGGTAGAAGCCTCGGCTGCAAGGCCCAACATGCCCCCTTTTTGCTATGGAAGCCAAAGGCCCCGCACAGTTCCCATCACCTCTCACTCGTCGCCAGCCTTTGTACCTCAACCGCAAACAGCTGCAGACATCTTCCCACGTTCCCACGCATAGGCAAAGATTTCGAGAGCAGCCAACTGTGGCTGTCCCACCCCTTGTCGAGGAGTCCGTCCACTTTGGCTCCAAAGCTCTTGTTGAACCTTGGTTGAGTGATGTATGTGATGTTACCGATTCGTTGCGAGTGCTTTCAAGCTGCTGCCCGAGGCCATGGCTTGAATTCATCTTTCAGCGAGCCTCGGATGCAAAAGATCGCACCATCCCAGACTCCCAGAGCCAACGCGGGCTCTTCCAAGCCGCAGGCTGAGGGGTTCCACCTTCCCCAGGTTCAGCGGCTCGGATTGGCCGAGAGAGCCCTGCGTGCTTCCGGCGCTGGCCCGACAACTTGATCACACGTTCTGCACTGTTTTGGAGCCCTTAAGAGGACCGTCCAACAGTCTAGCAGTCTGACACCCTCCGGCCTCATCCATGGTGCCACTCCGTGCTAAGCATCGGGCAGCACGGACGGGAGCGGCGACCCAGGGCCTCGAAACCGCACCACGGAACGACCAAGATCCACAAAAAAAATTATAAAAAAAAAACACCCGCAAAGAAAGACACCCTCAGAGATACCCTGATTTGGCCTCTATGGCCGCTAAGAGGCTGACAAGAGGACGTCTGCACTGAGGCGCCTACATGTCTTCATTATCTGGCGCGCGTGGCAGCGAGTCCGCCTGCAAAGTGCCTGGTTGACACATGCAGCGGAAGCCCGGGCCGAATCCCTGGCATGGTCCATTATGGTCCTCAAGCTCAGGGCTGAACCGTTTTGCGTCCGGGACGCAGATGATGATGGCGATGATGGGAGAGCAGTACTGGCTATTGCGAAGGATGAGAACACAAACGCAAACGATGCTTTGGAGGATACACGTGAACAGTCAGCCTGGCCAAAGTCGAACGACCAGGATCCGGAACAGAAAGGCAGTTAGGGTTCCCGAAGTAACCTGGCCACGTCATCCTACATCATCCCGCATCATCCCACATAAATTGTCACATAAACATATCCACGGCTTCCAGAAGAGCAAGAGCTGCAAGCGAGAGGCTGTTTAAGCCAGTGAGCTTCTGCTCCAGAAGTGCTGCTAGCCTCAAGGGATCACAGTCGAGCACCTGCAACAGTCACACCTCTCCGATGCCTGAGTCTCTCGCCCGCTCATCCTCGGTTGGAACGTGGAAAGTGCATGCGGCATGCCCTGTGGCCCTTGGATGCCCTCCGCTATCTAGTCATATCTAGTCTCTCCTGCATTATGACGTGCCAAGGCGCAAAGCAGGAGAAAGTTCAGCGCATGCAGCTGGGAAAGCAGCCAAGCAGTGAGCCGAAAGGCAGCGGCCAACCCAAAAAGCAATGCATGCAAAGGAGCAATCGCTGTGTCCTGCTAAAGCAGAAGGAGCGGAAGACATCAAGCACAGGAGCGGAAAACGAAGCACAGAATTGGTGGCGTACGTTGGGAAACTTCAAATCCAGCGTTTGCTCAGTGGGGACCTCGGTGATGAAAAGACCCCGCAAACTCTCAAGCCTGCCTCAAAGCTGCCTCACCGTAAAAAGTCGTGAAGTCTCTGCGCCCGTGGCTGCAAGCCACATGAAGATCAGCACGCCAACCATGCCAAGGGAGGCCACACACACCTCTTCCACACCCGCATGTGTTTCTGCTGCCACATGCACATGCAAGAAGGGTGAGCCGCTGAGCCTGCACGGCACTTCCCATTTTGCAAGCGGCCTCAGGCAGAATATCCAAGAAGTCCATCTTTCAGGTTATCCTCGTCTTAGTCTGATTCTCAGTGTCGCGACTTCGTTGAGATGAACTGACCTCTGTGTTGTTGGGAATTCTGGCTTTTCTGTCTCTTTTGTAGCGCTTCGGTCTTGGGGTTTAGGGAGGGTTGAGGATTCAGGGTTTCGGATCAGGGCTTGACACCCCTTTAGGGCTAGGGCTTGGCGTAGGGCGTTTTAGGTTTTAGATGTCTCCGAGGGCTTCAGACAACGTTTGCATGCGCCCTGTGCCCCGGATTGGTCCATACACCGTGCAATCGGCCCCGCCTTCCCTCTGGGTGTTGAACAGATTCGAACTGACTATCACACGGTCGCAGCTCTTTTGCGTGCCTGTGGCCCTGCTTGTGAGAACGCAGGATGTCATCACCGGACCGGAAGCGGCCGCTGTGCAATTGTACGACCCGGTTAGTAGGGACGTTTCTGATACAGTGAAAAGCCTGAATCGATCTGGACTTTCGTTGGCACAAGCGATCCGTTTCGGCCGCTTCGACACGTGCCTCGCTTAAGGTTCAGCCCTGTCACACCCCCGACCCCGCACCCCACCCGCCCGTCACGCCCGTCTTTTCTAGACAAAATTCCAAGCACCCAACATCCGAGATGCTTGTGCAAAGCAACGGCTAATGAACAGTTTACAAGCACAAACCGCGACCAGAAAGCACACTGTTAACGAGCTTCCTCGGCAGCAGCTGGGAGGGGTCCAAGCGCAACCCTGGGACCCTCTGCCAGCAGCTCGTTAAGCAAATGCTGTGAGGATGGGGTCTCAGGGCCTTTTGGGGAAATCCTCGGTCCCAGGCGGTCTGGATACCCAGGATACCCAGGATGAAGGCAACAGCTTAACAGGTGCGAGGATTCTGTCTTCATGTCATATGAGTGCTACTACGTACTCAATGTACTCATTGCATATGGCGCGTGTGATTGTTGCAATCACACTACGGAAGATAAACCCCTGAAACTAATCTCATCTAAAGTCTGTATCTTTGGGTGAACCAAGCAAGAACTGCTGCTGTTGTTTGTGGCTAGTTCCGGCAACTCTAACACTGACTGCAATTGCTAATGCCATACGAGGTTTTCCCACATGCCAGAACTGCTGCCAATAGGTTGCACATGCTTGCGTTTGAAATTCTAGTGTCGGGGTTTGCATGCGTCCGAACTGCTACATACATCCAAAACTCGGAGCCAGTGACAGCCAGGAGCTGGCAGCTCGGCGCAACGTTTGAAATACCACCTTCAAGACATAAGCTTGCCCAGTGCTATTGTCTGTTGTGGTATGAAGCTCTACGTCTTTTGTGACAGAAAGAAGATGCAATCCCCCCCTCCAGGTTCATGTTCCTGTGCCCGACTTATGCGCCGAGACTGCTGTACCGACACATCCATTCATTAAGGTTCCCCAGGCTTTTCTGTCATCAGCTTGGAGCGCGCATCAATGCCCCTAACGACTTTGAACCCAAGCTTGATGCATTTTGCCCCAGGGAAATGAACGTACTCATACGGACTGTTTGGGCATGATGGTAAGGCTTGACAAAAGCTTGGAGAACTGCCTGTTTACAGCTGTCACATCGGCAAAAATCTCGTGAGACAATGCTGAACCATCAAGTCGGCTCAAGTGCGCACTGCACACTGCGTCCAAATTTTCTCGCGTGCTGTAAGGGTCTGAACATTGCATGGAGGCGGGAGAATCCTCTTTTTGGAGGGCATCCATTCATGGACCTGCCCAGGTGTGGCCATGCTCGTCTCAGCTGCTAAGCTTGCATCAAGTTAAACAATTGTGGATGCCAAGCTGTCGAAATCCTGGAAGGCGACAGCAGAGTTTCACATCTACTCACTTGGCGGCTCGCGGCTAGGCGGCTTGAAGAAGCAAAGGCTTCCCGAAACAATCTGAAACAGTGCCGTCAGCCTCGGGCGACCTGCCCTCAGCTGGTGCCTCCACCGTATTTCACGCCGCGGGGACGCAGCCTTCTCAAGTGCAAAACAGGAGCTCCTCACAGTCAGCCAACGTCCCCAAGCTCCGCCCGGCCTCACGGTGATGTCACCGTAGACGTCGATGTTGCAGCAAAGCCTTTGCAAGTGCCCGACCAACATTTTCCAAGCCTTCGATTGACCGAAATCAGAGCTGTGCACGCATCAGGCCCCTGTTGAAATTCCGGCCTGAAGCTGGGCGGATTGGCACACATGACCGCGGCCTCGTTCACGGAACGGACCTCGAAGTTGAAAGTGATGCGAAGGTCTGATTCTGAGCATTCCAAGTGACTGGGCTCGGGGCTGTGAGGTTCTCACCTCCCTGATGCAGCATAAGGCAGCACAACGAGGACAACGGAACGGAACACGACAACATACAACAGAGATCAACAGAGTATAGCAGAAGACTAGAGGCTTGGAGAAACCTGGCCTCCATCACATCCAGAACGCAGGTGCCGCACAGCTGCTGGGCATTGCGGTTGAAGACTGAGCGAAGATCTTGGTAGACCTGTGAAGATGCTCCTAGTGGTCAAGCCGCCAAAGCCTTCCCTCGCCCAGTCCTGGAAGCCGTTAGCCAGAAGAGCTTTGCGCAGGTTGGAGCCAGGCGCACACGGAACACGCTGGATGGGCCTGTAGAATGCACTGCAAGATGCACTGCAAGATGCTGCAAGATGCACTACAAGATGCACCGCAAGGCTGAGAAAAGCGATATTGAGTGGCTAACTCGCCCTCCTCCAGCACGGTCAACGTGAAAGGCTGCCCTTCGTTACCGTCCTGCCATGATGCCAGCGTCCAAAAGGTTCCCTCCACTTGTACACAAACATGCACTGACACTCCTACCAAATATTCTGCTCATGCAAACAAATGCGCGCAATCCTGCTTGAACCTGAGGCCGATTGTTTTGGCGAGCTCGTCGACCTGCAAGGGTTCGAAAACACATCTCATGCTGCCGGCTCTTTCCGACTGTTGCCGGCTGCAAGATGTCTGCCTCCCCACGCCACATGGTCAGGGTGCAGCCTGGCTCGATCTCTGCCAAGTTGATGACACACCTTGGCTGGCGCAAATGCCACACACGCACCTCTACAGCCTCTACACTCTGCGCCAAAGCATCCGGCGGGTTCTCGGGGTCAGTCGCAGAGTTGTCAAAGACCTCTAAGATCACTTCTTGAGTTCCGGCCCCCGGCATGGAGCATGAAATGCGAATTGTTACCTCCAGCGAAACAACAAGCTTCCCACCCAGCCCCGCTGATCCGCCAGGTGCAGATATGTGATGTCATCCTGGGTCGTGGCACCGTAGCTCTGAACAGTCATGACCGTCATGACCGCAACATTTGCGCGCCTCCACCTCCACTAGCTCGTCCACCTGCGCAAGCATCGAACGGTTGGCTGCCACGTGCTACCAAAAAGCTGTTGCACATACTTGCCGCACCAAACCTCAAAGACAGCTCCACGGATCAAATCTTCACCAGTTCTTGGACCGTTAACGTCTGGCTCATCTCGAATCCTGGGACAGAGCCCGACATGGCTCGGCACAGCATGGAAGAGTACGGCAGGGCGGGGCAGAGCTAGCAAATCTGCATCCGCATCTAACAGGCGAAGCGGCCCGATGCCGTAAGGAGACTCCGTCGTCACCTTGTAGAAATATCCTGGCGCAAGTAAGAGAGTTACATGCGAGAACACACCTGGAAAGCCGTTTGTCGGCTTTTGTCCTGTCCTGATCCCGGTTGGCGGCCGGCAGTTGCCCAAACTCGCTCCAAAACCTGTGATGGGCAACTCATGAAGCTTTATCCACAACAGTGCCTGGACGTGTGAAATGGGCCATCTTGTCTGTTCACACGCCTGCCCAAATGGAATGCCAACCACAGGGTCCTCAAAGCACGCATAAGAAGCATCAACTGGATTCAAGAAGCGTACTTCCCAAGGTCGCACTTTGCCTGCACTGCCTAGCAGCTCCTAGCACGAAACGTCTCCAATGAGCACATGCCTTTCGATCTTGCTGCCTCTTGACCGCTTCATTTCTGGGGGGCCCCACGCTACCTTCTTCATCCACTAGCTGCCACTAGCTGTTACTCGCTCCCACTTCCGTCCCCTACTTCGCCTGAAGACTCGGAGGAATCCTAGCCGGGGACGGGGAAACAAAGTGGCAAGCACTCATCCTTTTTCGAAACTCCTTGTTTGCCGAGACCTCGCAGCCGGAGGATACCTCCTGGAACCGCGTCCAGGCCACCCCCCATGCGCAGCCGTTCTGGCTATCAGCGCCCTAGCTTCTTCATCCATCGCTGGTCCTTCCGCATCTGCCTTCCCGACTTTGAGCGATAGAAACTCTCGGAGTGGTCACTGGCAGCTTGTCGGATCAAGGCGGATGGAAGCTTCGTCGTCAGAGCTGTCATAGCCTTCTCCAGTAGATTTGTTGCTCGACTGTTAGCTGTGTAGCAGTACATCCCTTTGGTGCACAGGGAAGTCTTCATGGAGGGATCACAAACTGGGGGGCCCGTCGTGGCCCAGAACTGAATTGCACAGCACCGACAGGTTGAGGCAACCAGAACAGGACGGGATCTGCACTGCGAAGCCGAAACTGGGCAGAAACATCTTGGAGCTTCTTACTTTCATGTGAGGTTTTGACTTCGTTGCTGGAACTTTCTACAGAGACACAGCACTTTCAGTTCCCTCGGCTCAGGAAAAAACCTGTTTTGGGGCCCCCCCACCATGCTCAAGCAACTTTGAGTTCCTGAACAGGGGGGTACCTTACAGCCCTACGAAACAAGCCTCGCAAGCGCAGCGCAGGGAAGGATTCAGGTCAGCTCCCCCTGTCAAGGCCCCAGCTCTCTCCCCCTTGTCTTGGTAGGGGTTCGGGAGTGAAACCCTGCCCTTTCTACAGGGGCATCTTTCCTTCTGCGCACCCAACCTCCCCCCATTGCAAGAGGCCGCCCCAAGCCATGCGTTGCAGGATCCCATGGAGTACCCGAAACCCTGGAGCCAACGGAGACTGTGTTACAGTGGATCTCTCGATCTCTTCTACTTCTAACCAGCGAGGATGCCCCCCGCTTCGGTCCGAGTGAAAGCCTCCCGTTGTGGGTTTGGGTGACGTGCGAACGCCTCTCAGAAGTTGCCCCAAGTCTTTGCAAAAGTAAAACCTGAACCTTCAGCGGGGTCTGTCTCAGTTCGCCTTCTCCAGATCTCCCTCTCTCTCTCTCTCTCTATGCCTCTCTTTGTTTCTTTATTTCTTTTTCCTTCCTTTTCTTTCTTGCTTTCTTTCTTTCCTTCTTGCTTTCTTTCTTTCCTTCTTTCCTTCTTGTTTTCTTTCTTTCATGGGGCATGGGGGACGAACCCCCGCACGTCCACGCCCGCCCCTGTTGCTAAGCTGACCAGATTTGATGTCGCGGGCCGTTGTCTCCTTTCAAGACTCAAAGTCAGCTGTTTTCCTCCATTTTATAGAGTCTCTGCTTCGTTTTCTTGCGTACTGCAGCAGGTATCACCAGACTGCCAGCAGCCCCCCCAAGCAGCATTGGTCAACACAACAGTGGCGGATTGAACTAAACAAAGACAATAAAGTGCATCAAGCGAAGCAGAAAGCAGACGTCTGCACCCAGGCCCGCCATCCTGGTCAATCATGACCAGAACATCGCCGGTACGAATTCCTGCCTCCCGAACTTCGATGCATCGCGCATGAAGTACAATCGCTCAGGACCCCCCGCCTGTGCAAGATTTGTTGCTTCTACCTGGCGGACACCCAAGCCACTCCAAGCCAAGCCACAGCTGGGCATTACTGCCTTGCAAGGTGCTGGCCAGCGCAGGCCTCATTCGTGAAGCCATTGACTGTGGAAAATCGCATTGTCGCATCGGAGCCTCAGAGAAAGGCGCTACAATGAGCGTCCTGTCTTGCGATGCCACGCACATCAATCGGGCCGTCTCTGACATACTGAATGCATTCCGACAGCACTTTGGACAACCCTAGCGCCCGACAAGCAAGAATTCGCCAACGGTGGGAAAAAACAAACTACTTCGCATGCTGAGCTGCTCCAGGCAATGCCATTCACTCCATCGGGGAAAGCTACCTCAGGTATGGCTGTCGGGCTTTGGTCTTTGGCACGTCTTGGATCTACCGTCGAGTGACGAGCTGACGGATTCCAGCTGGTCAGGCAGGCCCGATGAGGCAAGCCATTGTTGCACCGATTGAGAACAAGAGTTTAAAAGAATTAAATCCGGAGATAATTGTCCGCCAGGAGCAGGGTCCGAAACCCAGGACCCGAGAAACAGTAAATCCAGAGTTAATTCTTGCAGGCACATGCTTGGTTTGCTGAAGCAAATAGAAATCTAGATTTAATTGTTTGTCTGCCTTAGATCTTCGAAAACAATTAACTCCGGATTTAACTGTTTTGTCGGTGCTCTGGAAAGTAGCAAGCTGTCGGTACTTCGTTTCGGTTCCACATCTCCAGTCGTCAAAAAAGTTAACTCCAAATTCAATTGTTTTTCGGCGCTCGGGAAAAGATTATATAAGCCATCGGTACCTCGCTTCGTAAAGTAACAAGCTATCGGTACTTCGTTTCAGTTCCACATCTCCGGTCGTCAACAAAGAGTTCGAATAGAAATCTCGGGTCTTCAAAACAATTTCATGCAGATTTAATTGTGTTCGGTGCTTCGGAAAACAATGAGCCGTTCATGGATTTGGCAAGTTTCGGGCGAAAACTCCGTTCCCAACTACCCGTTTTGGAGCCCGAAAACGGTTGGAAATCATGGATATGGCGAGCATCGGGCTTAAACATTCCCAGCCACCCTTTTTTGGAGCCCGAGAGGGGATTGAGCTAGAGGGGATTGAGCTAGAACTCCCATTCCCAACCACCGACCACCATGGGTTGGGTGAGATTTTGTCTAAAAGCACCCATTCCCAACACCCCCTTCTGGAGCTGAGAAGGGGGGGGGGGGGGGGTTGGAAATCATGGATTTGGCAAGTTTCGGGCTCAAAGCCCATTCCCCCTCTAAGGACCCCAAGGAAACAATCAAATCCAGAGTTAATTGTTCGGATAGGGCTCGGAACAAGACCGACAGTTAACTCTAGAGGTTTTGGTCTCCTTCCTACACCCTTACAAAACAATTAAATCCAGAGTTTGTTGTCTGGACAGAGGGCTGACGAACCCCAGAAGCCAGAACAATTAACTACAAAGGTTGTTTTTTTCAAGCTCTTGCTTTCAGTGTTTTGCCAAAGAGAGAACAATCACGAACACATGCAGTACAAAACGCAGAATGCATTAGCAAGACAAGGCTTTCTGCTACAAAACATTGTATATGACAACCAAGCCAGATGACATATATTGATAAGACCATCTGCGATCGTCGTCACCGACTGGTTCTACGGAAAATCATCACTGAATCTTATCACCAAATGGCATCACCAAAGGCTATCACCCAAGGTATGTTCGGCAGGAAAAGCCCCAATCGCAGTGCGTACTCCAGCGCGGTTTAACCTTTAAAAAAGCTGCGACAACTCAACAGCCCTGTGTCCAGGGCCGAAGCAGTCGCATTAAGGTAGTTCATGGTAGATCTTTGCGGTGCAAAGTTGTCACATGGAAGGACGTCGACGAAGCCTACAGTGACGACGTATGTCCGCCGAGAATCGGTGTAGAGCTGGGCGGCGAGCCTTGGCGAGAAAACCAGAGCCGAGGGCTGATCTTTGGAGATGAACTCACTGAGCCCAACAGCAGCCCCTGCCCCCCCCCCCCCCCCCAAACAGCAGCAAGGCAGCTCCAAAAGCTCGACTCGCTCACCATCCACTTCGGTCCTGTCGCGTTTCAAAGAGCTGCGTCTATGAGCCTGCGACTCTCTGCCCGTAGCGTAGCATGTTGTAGTATGTAGTAGCTGAAGCAGGACGGCCACACCAGTCGAAGACCCAGCCCCTCCCATCGATCAGCTCAAAGTACCGCCGTCCAGCACGGCGTATCTTGCAGCAGCGGCGGCAGTCGCATCTCTGAGTCTGGACAACTCCAAGGCAGTCGTTGTCACCCTTTGTCATGATGGTTAGTTCATACACTCTTCCAGTCAGCCTCAGAGCCTGCACGTAGATATTCAGGGGTTGTACTGACACCCCGGCCTTAAAACTAGGGATGGATAGGGAAGGTTTACCACTGTACTCACTGCCTCAAATATCACCATGAGCCCGCAGACCTGGCATGCCATAAGAATCCCCCAAACAGCCTCTTGCTTGATCTCGAAGCATTCGCCAGCCAGGAGATCTTCACCGGTACGCTTTGCTCCGATATTGGGTTCTTTTCGAATGCCTGGCTGCCAGGCCAACTCACAACCCCACACCTCTACATGCACTACGGCAACACCACAGAACACTCCGTAACATGCCACACTGTTGCCTATGCCCAAGTCATACACCACGCGATAGCACCTTGCTGCACTCAACGCGCAGCGTCCACACAAGGGGTCACAATGGGCTGAAGACTGAAGGCAACCTTCCCGTCACATTTCCCGTCTTGGCTCGGCCACTTCCAGGTTGGGTCCATGCAAAGTTTGCAAGGCAGCCGGGGCTCTTACCGGCCATTGCCTGGATATACCTCCTGGCGTACAAGCATCGATGTGCTGAGTGCTCCCAGCCCAAAGCAGACACAAAGCCGAAGTTTTTTCAACTAGTCCAAGTGTATAGCACACCAGTCCGCTCCTCTGAGATGAGATCCAGCTCGCCGCCCCTGCCTGGCAGCTTGAACGCATACCCGCCAAGCCGATCAGCCGACAAGTCGATTTAGAGAATACAGCTCCAAACGTTTCAAGATTCTAGGAGAGGGGAAGCAAAAAACGCACAAAATCTCTTGGACGCGTCTGGAAGCCATTCTGCATCTGAAAGTTTGCGGAAGGCGGAGCAGGAGGTCTCACAGATTCGGAGCCTTTTTCGGCTTGAGCGGTTGGACCCTTGGAAAGCCCCGGTTCCAAACAGCTGTGAAAGCGCCTTACGGATTCTCTTGGTGCCCTCTGGTGTGTTGCACTTTTCGGCACTCTAGGAGGGCTTGAGAAGTATCCCGGCCAAGGCGGACACGCGCCCGCTGTAACGCTGGGCCACTTGTGGGCTAATTGAGTTATTGGGCCAGAACCCGAGTTAAGAAGCGGATACTTCGGATACTTCGGATACTTCGGATACTTGGAGGTCCAGGCCTCTGTCTGCCACCAGTGGATCGGAACCTCCATCAGGCGCCTGAGGTAGAACTCGAGATGCTAAGCGTTCTAGCAGCTGTCACATACCAAGTCGAGTGCTAAGTCGATGTTCTATTGCTGAGGTGTGCTCCCAGCGGGGGACCTTCCTCTTCGCCAGTTTCGACGGTGCACCCGACACGATAATGTCGTCCTCCTGCAACTACCGCAAAACGTTCCCAAAGACAAACTGGGCAGCTGGCAGCTCATCCCATGGCTTCCTTCCGCGGTGGCTCAGGCGCAAACCTCGCGGTGGAAGACGCACAGTTCATTCAAAAGGCTGCTTGCCAGTGGTCACATCACACAGGATTTGCGTCTGCATGATAGTGGCCGCGCTGTGAACCTGCACTTGCGCGCGCATGGAAGCTTCATTGTTTCAGAACAACTTGTTCATGAGGCCTGTTGTTGATGTGTCAGTTGTGGTTCGGAGGGGGCACAGAACGCCTGGACTTTTCCCAACCTGCGGGCCGGGCGACCTCCTTTTGGGCAGCACAGGAACCCTCCAAAGACTGGCGATATTCGTCCCTGTCACAGGAAAAACGTCCGCAGGGAGGGTGGGTTGGATGAAGCCGAGAACTATGCTGCAGAGCAGCACATTCCTGCGATTCGCAACAGAATCCTGCATGCATGCAACACAGCGATCTACTAGTGCCTGGCTGAACTTACACTGGGCAGTCTGCCTAGGGGCAGCTCTGAGAACACATCGTCCGCGCCCTTTCACCTCTCAAGGATGCTGAGGATGCTGAGGAAGCCCTCGGACCCTCAGAGCCCCTGAAGAGACCGCTGCTTGGGGCCTTCTGCGCTACCGCGAGCGTCAGGGCGGTCACCGCAGCACACCCTTGAGGTCGTCCTGTGCCTGCCTCGTTAAGCACGCTTCGGAAAACATAGCTTCCGAATTCCGGAAACTGTTGCTTGTGAAGCTTGGAAAGTATACAGTAGCACGTAGAATATAGCTTATGAAGCTCAACAGCCTGGAAAGATCGACGATATGGCTTGACAATGTCATTGTCCAAGCAACGACACTGAGCTCGCGCTTGTCCAGTGAAGGGAAAACAGGTGTCTCTGAAGGTGACACTTTCATGCCTTTCACATCCGTTCACCATGGCATGTCTCTTCGCAAAAAAGGTCCTGAGGGCCCTTGCTTCTCTGATCTTCTCTTTCGCTTCATCTCAGAAGCGGACGGACTGAACTCGCCGAGGCTCAGCGAGATGCCTTGGCAAAGCTGTTGTGCTTTGAAATGCCTCTAAGTACCTCTTGCTTGGCCCGGTCAAAAAAAGTTAGTGGCGCTTGCTGGTCCTTGTGCCCGAATCACGGACAGAAACTGCATTTTTTCACCCCGGTGCATCTCAGTGCTGCTGCCATGGATAGGAGCGCATCGCTATTCAGCTGCTTCCATCCCGCGTTCGGCAACTTCGCTTCTTCAGTGCGAAGCTGGTGGCTGCGAAAGATTTGGTGCTGGTGAAGATCGAAGAGTCACTTCGGCGTGGCGAAGACGAAATCTCCAAAGCTGCTGGCCGCCTCAAGTGGCTTAAATGTCGGTGCCATACCTGCGTGCCCCTCATCCTCAAGTGTGGAACCTGTCTTGGATGCATACGTGAAGCTGGCCCTCACAAGTGCGGTGTTCTGAGCACGGCTTCCGGCCGATTCGGCCAAGCAGGTTGTGCCTTCATCTTCAAGGCGATCGCGCATGATGGATCCAGTGAAATGGAGGGCATCACAGCCTGGAAGAGGCACCAGGAAAAGGAAAGCTTGCCCACCGGGAGCTCGGCAAGCTTCAAACCGCTGAGGCAGCACCAGCTCAAGATGGCTCAGTTGGCCGCTTTCGACGACAACGAAACATGTTCGAAGCTGAGACTGGTCGCTTGCCTGAGGTAATCAAGTCGGTATCTGACCAGGAAAACACCATTGTGCAGCAGGTTCATATCCGCAAGGAACACCTCCCTTACGATGTCTGCCCTCGCTGTGGATGTGGTATTGGTTCTGCTTTCCACGACGATGTCGAAGTCTTCTGGAATGGCCCACAGCATTGCAAATGTGGCTGACACCGAGGTGTTTCCTGGACATCCTCGTGGTGCTCACCCGGACCACACATCGTAAATCAAGAACAACGCGCGGATCCGAAAGCAGAGGAGCAAAGAGTCGGATCCATTGTGTGTGTCTCAGCACCTCGACTTCTGCGCGTCCAGCGCTGACTTGAGCGGTCCTGATCTGTGTCTTTGGAGATTGCAAATTGAAAGCAATGAAACTGTATGTAGTCTATCTACGCTAAGACTTCGCAAATCACTAGTAGACTCTAACATTTGAACATGATGACATGTATGTGCAATACAACTATCACTGGGATCGCAACCAACCTTTTTTGAAATTGTTGCTTCATCTCGAATAGTATCATCTTTAATCTGATAATGGTTATTCGTATTTACGTTTGAAGTTGTTTCATTTCATTTTTGATTATGGTTATGTTACGGTTACGTTACATCCCTTTCCTGAAACTTAGAGCATTGTATGTATCATCTACTTTATCAACTAACATTGCAAGATGCTTATATTCATAGGTTGTATACTAATACTGGATCTTTGAGTATTGTCTCTTTTTGTTCAGAACACATATGAAACATGTCCAGAGATTCTAGATGAGAACGGATGCCATAAGGCTGCAGCTCAGACTCCTGGGGAGCAAAAGTCTGTGCAGGAGGAGCATCTGATGTCGGCACATTGCCCTCGTTGTCCTGCTCATGAAATTCTGATGAATTCTGAAAGTCTTGTCTGCGCTCCCCCTGCCTGTACGCATGAATCTGACTTCGGCTGAAACAGTAACACCCTTCTTCCAAACCGCAACCACATCATCTTTGAGCGAGCCCTGTACTTTTCCTTGACATCCCTGCGCCATCGTGAGGTTTTCCCCGTCGGATTGCTGGGCGGCGCCGTCATGCAGCATGCCTCCGGCGAAGAGACCGTGCGATTCATGCGATTCTTTCAAGCAGGAGTCAGCTTGCCAGCTCCTGAAGACCAGGCGAAGCTTTGCCGAAGAGATGCACCGCATTGCGCGTGGTTGCTGCAGCCACCTGCCGGTGCACCAGCGTCACTCGGCATGTCAACAGCACGGATCAGCACATTGCCTGCTGAAGCGTTACACCCTTGAGCTCTGCCATCTTCTCCGCAGCTGCCCGAATGAAGCCTGGTTCGTTTCGCGCCTGCCCACGCCCGCCACACAAAAAAGAACGCGAACATGTGAGTCGAACACTTCTTGAGAACACGCCGCGCCTTGGGTCCCGCAGCAGCAAGGCTCGGGCTGTCAGTTTCCAAAAGAAGGCACTCCAAGGGCAAGGCTTTCACAGCTTCCTTTCCCAGATCAGCAGCCACCAGCAAATCGCGAGGAAGACAGCGGCACAACACTGTAGGACTCTTAGCCCATCTTTTAGTGCCAGCAAGTAGGAGAATGGGACACTTCGTTTACTTCTCCCGCTTCTGCCAGCCTGGTACTCCCACTTGTAGACAAGAGAGGGCGGAAAGGAAAACCACAAACGCCCGGACTTGGCAGCTTGGAGCGCCAACGCCGCCGGCCCTTTGTAAGCATGCATCACCTTAGTCCAAGACGATCCACTTCTCTTGTTTTGTGTTCCTTTCTGCGCTCCTTAGGAGTAACGCGACACGGTCCCTCATGTTCTCCCCTTCACCCTGTCTTATTGTTATTATTCTTCTGCATGGCCAAGCAGTCGGGCTAGGGGGGACTCCGGTTTTTCTTCTTCTTATTACTCTTCCTTATTATTCCTATTCTTATTCTTCTTCTTCTTCTTCTTATTCTTCTTCTTCTTCTTCTTCTTCTTCTTCTTCTTCTTCTTCTTCTTCTTCTTCTTCTTCTTCTTCTTCTTCTTCTTCTTCTTCTTCTTCTTCTGCTTCTGCTTCTGCTTCTGCTTCTGCTTCTGCTTCTGCTTCTGCTTCTGCTTCTGCTTCTGCTTCTGCTTCTGCTTCTGCTTCTGCTTCTGCTGCAAACTTGAGGAACCCCCCGCTGAGACACACTCTTTCTCTCTCGTTCTCTTGCGGAGCTTGAAGACACCATGCGTTCGTCTCTTGTTGAACCTTGTTGACTATGGGTGCGCGAGCCGGAGATGTGCTCCACATGACGCGAGCCGGTCTACGAGATGCCCCTGGCCTACCCAGGCCTCCAAGATCTAAGACCTGTCACGAAAGTCCAGCTTTAGCGATTGCTACCATGGATACCAGTACCTTGACTAGTACCTGTACGACACTCAGGCCAGGGGGTCGAAAACTGGGGGATGGGACTCTTGCAGGCACGATGCCCCCTGAATTTTGCAACCGGAGAGGATGTTCAGGACCTCCTTCTCCGCATTGCGTGAGTGCACCTGTCGTGGCTCAAGATGGCGCAGCGCTGCTACTGCAAAAACACGCCATTAGTCCATCCAAGCAACGTTCACAGGCAAGTCAAGCTCCCTGGCCAAATCAAGTTGAGCCTCCAAACGACAAATCGCTGTGCAAAGGCTGCTTTTCAAACGCTGCAAGCTCAACTCGCAAGCCTCGAAAAGAGAGAGTTGGCGGTTGCGGACATCAGCCTGCGGAAGTGCAAGCGAGCATTGCATGCCTAGGCAAGGTGCTGTAATTGCCTGGAGCTGGAGTCAAAAAAAACACAATCGTGGACAACAGAACCAGAAAAACTGGAAGCAGGTACGTGGGGATCCCACCGATCTATCACGGGTCTAGATGGAGCTCCCCGGGTGCGACAAACACGGGCACGCTCGCACCTCCGTCGCACCTCTGGCTGCTGCTTTCTGCTTCAGAAGCGGTCGCGAAAAGTCCAAACCAATCCTGGCACATCTTGTGTCAACACTAAGAAAAACTGAATTGCAGACGAAAAAAGTACCATTTAACTTTGGGCTGGTTCTAGAAGAGGCTACAAGCTCCACATGGCCACACAACTCCAACAAGTCTTCATGGGATTCACACACCACTGTAAGCCCCGGCAACCTCCAGAGAAGGAGCTAATGCTGAGATGCGGTTTGGGAGGCAAAAATCCGAGTTTCAAATGCCCAGGCACTCTCCAAGGGCTGCAAGTCCATGCTTCCGATGCTCCGCAATGATCATCTCTCCTACAGTCCCGAGTATCCACACTGTATCCGCTGTGGCGGCGTGTTGCATGGGTTTCGAAGGGAGAACCTCATCTTCCCCGTTCCAGCCCCAAAACGGGGGGGGGGATATAGGGCAGGAGGGCCGCGCGAACTCGTTGGGTGAGCATTCCTTGGGACTTTCTGGGAACTCTCGTGGGTCCCCTGCCCTGAAAACCTCCGAACCCTTTGACGGACCATGTTAGGATATCCCATAACACCTCGCCCCCTCTCTGTCGCTTGCAGCTTGACTCGCGTGACTGCCCTGCCATGCGAGCATTCGCCCTGCCGTTCTTGTTTGTCCGCGAGCGTGACCAACATCGCGAGCTGGTGTCCTATTTCTCAGCCCGCGAGCGGCGGCATGAGCCGGAGGCTCTTGAATTTCGCATTCGTCTTCGCATTAGTATAACACCACAGCAACCATAGCAAAGACATGCAAGACACGCAAAAAAGCACCACTCCGGTTGGAATATTTTCTGTCCAGAGCACGCACAGTCTGCCACGCCCGCATGTCGCAACCTGCGAAACAAGATGAAACGAGGTGAAAACACAAAGAGGAAGCTTGTGAAATTGTGGGCTGCAAAGTGACAGCCACAGCCCTGCTGCTGCATCGAAGAACACTAGAATCGAACTTGCCGAGTTCTGCCTAGCCGCTGTCATCCAAAGGGTGGATGCCCAAGCAAGCATAGATATCATCAGGGTGTTCTTCCCGTAGTTGAACCACATGGAGCATATCCGAGGGCGAAGTCGAGCATGTCAGAATGCCTGCTGCAAAGACGCTTCAGACAAACCTAAGAAGCCTAAGAGTTCAGGTCACAGCTTGGGGTGGCAAGGCGACCCACATTGCACCATGACCCTGATGGACCTTGGACCCCAGCTCTTCGCGATCTTGCAAGGACCTCCTGCAGCACAAGGTATCCCTATCAAGCGTCTGAGCAAAAGATTCGACATGTGCCAACGATTGTTGCCTCCAAGTCATCCTGAAACTGCTCAGACGTCAGGTGGCAGTGGCAATCGATGAACATGGCTCTATGGCCGGAAGTGGTCCACACACGCAAGCCATTCCCTGCACTGACTTTTACAGTCAACATGAAATACCTGGTGCTCTATTCTAAGAGAAATCCACTGAAGTTACTGAAGTATATTCAAGCTACATAGAGCTCAATTGGATCCCTAGCCAGGCAGTGCTTACAGCCCGGATGCAGCAAACAGGTCAAGTGTGTGGTGGGGCATTGCTAGCAGCATGTGGGTCACTGCTCGGTGTCACAGAAGCTCTTTGCCAAGCCCCCAGCCTCAGTGGAACTACAGGTTCCCTCAGCGGCAGCGCGGCCTTCGTCTTCAGTCTTGAGCATTGGCAATATGACGACGGGTCTGCTGGAGGTCACAGATGACAGACAAAAAACGGTGGCGCACGCCCGGGGCCAAGACTAGAAAAGCCGTCTCCGCCATTCTGGGCCAAGTACTAGTCAGCACGTGTAAAACGGGATCTTGGCTACACGGTGCTCGGCAAATCTCGGCAAGTCGAACGGGTCAGTGGGGTGGCTTGCTGCTTGCATTGAATGAGGCCTAACAGACCATCCAGACAACACAAAACTTCAAGTGTGCAGAATCGAAAATCTACTTGAATAGGAAGCTTGAACCAAAACACTCCGAATGCATGGCTCACGTGATGTCTTCATGATGCAGTGGAGCGAGAGATGTTGAAAAGTGCAGCACGAATGCCGCGAGGTAGGCCATGCAAGCGTTGTACAGCCGAGAACCAGCGTGTATCTTTCAGAGAGGCACGTGACGCGTGCAACTGTGCTATTCCCACATGGTCGTGTGTATCTTCTAGAGAGGCACGTGACGCGTGTAACTGTGCTATTCCCACATGGTCGCGTGTATCTTTTAGAAAGGCACGTGGCGCGTGTAACTGTGCTTTTCCTCCAGAAACTCGTGAGCGGGCCAGGCGGCCGTGAACGGCTCTGACAAAGGACATCTGTCTCTGGCGAAGGCAGGAAACAGCAAGACTGGCACGCAAGGACAGATATGCCAAAGGCCTACGAGCACCTGGCAAACATGTTCTCCGTTCGTAGTTAAACAGCTGGCTGCGAGAGACTCTGGAGCAGCGGACTTGATTTTTCTGAGTTGAACTGAAATACTGTGATGATCGACATGTTGGTAAACGTTGTTTGTCAATCCTTCACTTACGACCAAGCCACCCCTTCCCTCCCGGATCCTCGCAACACACTCCGTTTCTCTAGCGGGTTGGACGCCAGCGGTGTCCTCTTCGCTACAAGAAAAACCTCAAAGCAGATGCGCAGGTGCTGCCACTCAGGCCAGGAGCTGGCCGTCGGCGTTGGTGAAGGAGATGATCTTCTTCCACTTGTTGCCGTCAGGGAAGACGATGCCGTCCTTGTCCCACTTTCCAACCACATCCTGGAAGTGTGGAGTGGATCTGAAGCTGACAATGCTGACAGTGCTGACAGAGTTAGGAGAATACCAAAAAACACAAAAACATCATTGGGACGAGGGACCGCAGGGCCACCCTTCTTGCTGAAGTCGATGGTGATGCTGTCGGAGCCCGCCTTGAAGTCTACCTTGGCCGTCCACCTCTTGGACACCTTCGCATCGTTGCAAAGCGCAAAAGTGAAGACTGGAAGTCTCCATGCGAATGTCTCCAGCACTCAGTGCCTTCTTCTCGCACCCGGGGTCGCCATCGCCACCCACCACCATGATCGTCGCGGTCTGCCAGGCAGAGCACATGAAAGGCTGCTGCAAGAAGGAGCAAGATCCACAAGAATCGTCCCTAGGCCCGTCCTTGTAGAGGTCATACTCGTAGACAATCTTGCGGGGGCACATGGGGTGCTGGGGGTCGCTGTAGTACCCGAGCCACGGTCCTGGGGCTTCCGTACTTCCGCGCCTGCACAATCCGCCTATCGCTTGTGAGCTGTGCCAGGCCTGCTTCGTCGAAGGCCAGGGCCGGCTCTGAGGACAGGGTCGCGGCAGTCGCGGCCCCGGCCAGGCCCAGCAAGGCCTCGCGCCGGCCGGCACCTGAACGCGTGAGCCAGCGTTGGTTTCCTTCTAGCAATCAAGGCAAGCGGCTTGGCAATCACCATCTCAACACTGGTGAGGTGGCAGAAGCGTCATTCACAACATGTTTTGTGGCCTTCTGCTGGCGGCATCACCTCGCAACAAGGGTACCACGTAACACCGCAGCTTGCATTGCCCGCCATCTCACGCAGGTCTGCGGCCATTCATGATTTTTGAGGCGCGTGGCGAAGGCCGTGATCAGATAGCCGGCGCTCAGTGCAGCCGCGGCAACGGCTGCTGCGCATCGCGACTTACGGATGGGTGCCCGCACCTTCGCAGACAGCGGAGACAAGCAGTAAACTCAGTGAACATGAGCTAGGATGGCAGAAATCACAAAGCTAGAGCAGCTGGGACACCATGGTGAGCACAGCAATTGCGAATCTCGGCTTGAGGCTTAGAAACTGCGATAAGCCTGAAGTAAGGAACCAGCCAAACAATGTGGGGCATTACGGTGCAAGATCCTGCTCAGCAAAGACATGCTCCTGCGGCCTTTTTGGGCCCGTGCTCACCTGAATGTACCTCTCGAGTCAACCCATTTGCGGGCAACAACCCCGTCTATCAAGGGGTTGCCCATCACGCCCACGCCGTCTAGCGCATCTCCAGCATGTTGGCCTCTCAACACACATCCAGGCATAAAGGTCAGCAGAACACAGGCAAGTTAAGAAGGATGTGGTGCTGTACCGAGGCTGCACAAGTGAGAAGCGCAAGTACTCTGTTTCGTCTCAGGTCTGCGTCTTTGCAGGCTCCAAGCTTGAAAAAGATGTCGGCCCTGCAAGAAATGGCTTTCTTTGAGCTTTTCTGTGCTGCCACTCAGGCCAGGAGCTGGCCGTCGGCGTTGGTGAAGGAGATGATCTTCTTCCACTTGTTGCCGTCAGGGAAGACGATGCCGTCCTTGTCCCACTTTCCAACCACATCCTGGAAGTGTGGAGTGGATCTGAAGCTGACAATGCTGACAGTGCTGACAGAGTTAGGAGAATACCAAAAAACACAAAAACATCATTGGGACGAGGGACCGCAGGGCCACCCTTCTTGCTGAAGTCGATGGTGATGCTGTCGGAGCCCGCCTTGAAGTCTACCTTGGCCGTCCACCTCTTGGACACCTTCGCATCGTTGCAAAGCGCAAAAGTGAAGACTGGAAGTCTCCATGCGAATGTCTCCAGCACTCAGTGCCTTCTTCTCGCACCCGGGGTCGCCATCGCCACCCACCACCATGATCGTCGCGGTCTGCCAGGCAGAGCACATGAAAGGCTGCTGCAAGAAGGAGCAAGATCCACAAGAATCGTCCCTAGGCCCGTCCTTGTAGAGGTCATACTCGTAGACAATCTTGCGGGGGCACATGGGGTGCTGGGGGTCGCTGTAGTACCCGAGCCACGGTCCTGGGGCTTCCGTACTTCCGCGCCTGCACAATCCGCCTATCGCTTGTGAGCTGTGCCAGGCCTGCTTCGTCGAAGGCCAGGGCCGGCTCTGAGGACAGGGTCGCGGCAGTCGCGGCCCCGGCCAGGCCCAGCAAGGCCTCGCGCCGGCTTGCCTCACCTCCAGTCAGGCGAAGCGGCGAGATGCTGGTGTGCGGAGAATGACCAGGCCTCCACCGGAGGGCGCTACCTTCAAGCGTAAGCAACACAAGTATCGAAAGAACTGGAAACCAGACACCATCACAGCTCGGGGAGCTAGGGCAGCTATGGCAGCTAGGGCAGCTAGGGCACGAAGCTGGTGCACCACGTTCCTGCGACGGCAATGGCCACCACAACGCCAAGGTTTCTGCTTCGTCGCTGAGCCTTCAGCCGACTTTCAAGTACTCGAAATCACGAAAACTGCAGCAAAACCTCTGGCATCTTGTGAGCATCCCACAAACTGAGCTTGCTGCCATGGGCCTGGATCACTGTAGAACAACTACCGGATGCCGTGAGCTCGCAGGGCCACAAAACTGCAGAAGCACAAACACCTTGCATTAACATTACTAGTAAAAACTGAAGCAAGGTCACCAAGAAAACAACTTAGCTGCGGTTCGAAATGTCAAGCTCCAACAATTCTGTTCTGATTGGGATGCTCTGCTTGACTCCTTCATGGGCAAAGTGCACCCCTGCTCGCTCCCACCAGGCCTCGAAGGACTGCCCAAACAGGCGCGAAGGGCCGAGCGATGGGATTGAATGGAGTGGCCATGGAGGGCCAGCCCATTTGGAGCTCATGGGAGGAACTAACCACGAAGAACGGATTTTGGCTCGCTGTCGGCATCCTCTCACACTTTAATCGCGACCACAGCGCTGCAGTTCCCGCAATAGTGCGGAAGACATCCTTGGCACACTCCATCTCTCACTGGCCACGTCTCTGACAAGACATGCAGGAGGCAAAATACCGCGACTAGGACAAGGAAATGCAGCTGGCTGCTTGATGCAAACAAGGTAACGGGGGTAGGGGATCGAGCAGGGTGCTAAAAAACTTGGCCGGTAAACCAGACCGGTCCTCCGGCACTAAGCAGGGCAAGCCGGAGAACAGGCTAAACTAGAGTAACTAGAGCCAGCAATGAATATACAAGAGGCATCTTTGCCTTTGCCTTGTCCTGCAGCTTCTGGAAGCAGGATGGCATGATCCCCATATCGCTACGAGTACCCACGAAATCTCATCCCGCCGACTGCGGCAATGTGCTGCCTCATTCGCCGGCCACTCGCCCGAGTCGTGGAAAGCCTCCTTTGGCAATTCGGGCTGGAAAAACTTCGCGCAGTTGCAGCACCATACATCACTGGTCCTGGAGGGAGGGCTCCAAGATCTCCGCCAATACATCAGCACCTACACTTGCCGACTGCCGGAAGATTCCGAACAATCAACCAAGCACATGCACCGTGCAAGTGACGAAGGGTTACATAACATCCTTTGCCCAACATGCTTCGCATGAGCCGTTGCAAATGTGAATCGAATCGAGTGGTTGCAAGCGAGGTGTGATCTGCTTTGGGGAGGAAATCAAAGACTGCGTACTTCTGCTTGCATCCGAGGAGGGTTGGTCCAACGTCTAAGCCGAGACCACCCCCGGTCAGCAAGACCCTTTCCAGGCCACCCCCACCCGGCCCCACCCACCGACGCGTTTCTGTCGAAACCCCTGTCCGGTTTAGGTTTTCTCGCCGCTAGGCAGGTCCCGGTCGAGGCGGGTCGGCTAGCATTGCATTTACACTCACGGGATAGCAGGCTCACCATGCAACATTAAATCCAATGTCATAGTAGTTCTAGCATCTCTGCCTGGCTTGCGAGGCGACCAACCACATGATCACCAGGTTTCTGCCGCAACCAGCCGCGTTGCTTCTACTACCCGTTTCCCCATGGTTCGGTTACGGCCGTCACAACATTTGCGCTTCGTGAAGTGTGTATCTACAATTTGGACTGGACGAGCCCAACTGAGCCCAGCTGCTACCATCATACACGCAACTCATGAGCAAAAAAGAAGGCAAGACACTTGGCTCTCCGCCGGAGCTAAGCTCTGCCCACGTCATCTCCGCCAAAGTCATCGCAAGGCTGCTTACCTGAGCTTCTGGCTCCCACACTTGTGGCCGTCCACGTGCTTTGCACTCACAGGCCCCTTGTTTTCCACTCTTTCTTTCTGCACCACAGGGGTCACCACGCTTTGCATTGCATGGCGTTGCATAGCATTGCATAGCATTGCATAGCATTGTACATTAACTCCAGAGCCATCCTGACCTTCAGTCCAGTGGGCATCGGTCGTTAACGTCGCGAATCCATGTCCAGCAGCTCGTCACATTGGAGTGGGGCTGAAGTGACTGAAGCATTGATACGCGTTGTTCGCATTCGGAACAAGAACTGTCGGACACGTTTCCGGGGAGCAACCGCTTTGAGCGTGATGCTGTCTTGCCGAGCGATTTGTCAATTCCGAATTAATCGTCTCACGTGGCCGCCACCTGTCTTTGCACACATAAGAGGTTGGAAGGGTTGTGGAATGTCGACTGGCTCACAGGTGGGACCTCGCCATTGCTGATGACGTCCAGGAGGTCAGACTTGGCTGCCTTGACCGCACTGCCAGCTGGCAGTAATGCCGTTAGCCGTAGAATTTCGGCATCGCGTTCCTCATGACATGTGTGCTTGCTTCACAGTCCTCTATGTATTACAACTGGGCATAGAAGGGAAAGCAGCTTAACAGGCAGGTCCTCCAGCACCTGCTTCAGATGTGCAATCTCTGCATCCTGCCCGAAGCAAAGATAGATAATCTAAGCCTCAATCACTGCGCCCTAAGCTTAATGGCTCAGATTGTTGCGCGGCCTTCAAAGCGCAAGCTTCGCAGCTGCGCTGCGACAACTCGGGCCCTTCTCGCACACCGCGCTCAAAGACGGCCTGCAACTCCGGAGACTGTGGTAGAATGTGCCACTGGCAGTTTTTGTGCGTTTACGCTCAAACTCTCGGCCTGAAACTGCTTCTTGAACCAATTTATCAGATGATCTTTGACAACCTTCGTGGCAAGGCATGTTGGTTGATAATGCAGCTTCAACACCGCTACTGCAACGAGATGTTATTGCGACCTGGATGGCACGGCTGATGCCTTCTCATGAGCATTCTTGCCAAAGGGCAGAGTTCACCTCATCAAAGGAGGAGGTTCGTGAGATGATGCCCTTCACCTTCTCCTCATCCACAGGGCGGCTAGCAGTGGCATGCGCCACATCTATGCCTCGCCGTAGAAGCTTGCTTTCTGAGTCTTGTGTGAGACACTCTAAAGGTTGCAAGCATGTGCCATAGCGGCCAAGAGGCTGCTCCAATCTTTGGTGACTTCCAGATGCATCCCACGCTGCAAAGCCCCGTGCATGCTCTCAGCAGACTCCGGAGGGAAGATCAACGTGTAGCAAATGTCGGATCTCACCTCGTGGTGAATCTTATGGAAGGAGGGGGTTTGGAAAACCTCTCACTTCTCTGCATGTCCATAGGAAAACTTCTATGCTTATCTACTTCTTTCGTTTGTTAATCGGAGAACCTCTGTTCTCCTTAGAAGCCTCTACGTTCTCTACATGCTAATTCCGAGGACACGTGGGCCCACATCTCCTTTCAGCGTCGCAGCCCGAGCCATTTGCAGACAGAATGATGGCATGCTCTATTTGCAATTAGAATGATCCAGGGAGTGCAGCGTTTAAACAAAATGGTGGGTTGATGGGTGCGCACACAAGATGACAACAGACGAAGGAAAAACCAACAATCAAGGAAAACATAGGAAAACTCGGCCACCCAAGGACCAGCAGACCCGAGGACCACAAGACAACAACACAAACGCACCAAACAAGAGGACCCAAGAAAAGAACTCCAAGAATGCGCTCTCCTGAGCAGCCCGAAACTTAGACGGACTGCTCAATGGATTCACAAAAACGAGGTGTCATGCGTCATGAAAAACAGAGGGCTCGGCAGCGACAAATGTTTCGAAGATGCACCACACGCGTGTCCTTGGATTTTGCGCGGAGGGACAAAGGACAAAAGTGCTCTAAACAAAAGCATCAAGCTCATATCAAGCCCTTACTGCGCCCCTTAGTGCACATGCTCTCAAGACCAGAAAAAAGTGGTGAAGAGCGGCAAGTAGGCTGGCTTGCTCCAGTCGTCGAAAAGCACCAGCACATGCCCGATTGATCGCAACCGTGATTGGAAGGTTGTCTCTAGATCATCCGAGCCCTCCTGGGACTTCTCGTTGAGAATCCGCTCTTGATTGTTGCAGAAGAAGCAAATCCAAATGAACGTCCTTACTCATTGGTTCAACTGACCGACATACCCAGCTTTGGCCGGTATGTTCCTTTGGACTGTCCTGCTTCACGAAGCTCACTCTCAAAGACCCTTCGCTAGCATCTGCGAATCCATGTTCCTCTTGAATGCCTCACGAACAGCATTTGTTTCGCCAAGGTGCTGGTCGGGCTTGATGCTGTTGCTACTGTCCTTCCCGTCTCGTTCACATCAACAACGAATACCAACAACACGACGGAACAGTTGCAGAAGCAATTTGCTCGTCCTGACTCCAATGCCGCAGTGCCAGGACTACTGTCTTCATTCGGTAGGACCAAGCCCAAGACAGAAAGTGAGTTGCGGGCCCCGAAGGTATCACATCCTTTGTTACAAGGACCCCATAGCCATAGCATCTGTGTGCAAGCGGCATGATACTGTCTGGATTAATCTGGAGACAGGTGACCACAAGGGCACACCCTGGGCGACCATCGCGAGGACAGATGGAACCAGAGCCCAAAGCGTTCGGACCATAAGCGATCACAGGCGCAAGTTCGTGGAAGTTGGGGTTCTCCTCACGAAGCTCTTGAGAGAAAAAAGCTTGCAAGCAGAGGACAAGCGGAAGTGACACAAGAAAACACAGTGACACATGAGACATCTCTGGCCTTTCCGGTTGCCTCCTGTGCAGTGAGGGCAAATTGGTCCGGCTCGATGATAAAGCGAAGTGAGACACCAAGGCCCTCCGATCGCGTTCGCTTGTAGCCGGCATGCACTGTAAGGTCATAAATCTTCAGGCACTTCCCGCCAATCAATACCAGGCGTTCGTCGCAAACAGCCGCATAGAAGTCGCCAAAAATGCGTCTTTCGTCTGAGAGGGTACAAAGAAGTCTTCCGTCAGAGAACGTCCATATGCTGGCACGTCGGTCTTCGCTTGCTGACACCACGTAATTTCCTCCAGATATAAGGCGGGGGTAGGTCTGCGGAGTAGCCCGGAAGTTGCCTCGTTCAGCCTCAGTTGGTTTGCACCAAGAAAGCACCTCTGTCAACAGCTGTTCCAGGACATGAAACTCTTGACTGTGTGCTCTTCTTCCTGCTCTGACTCTGAGGCTCCCATGCGGATACGCGAGCGTGCGAACTTGTGAATTTGGCTCGTTCCGACGGTATCTTGCGAGCTTTCCGTGGCCCCGTGGCCCCAGACACATCATGCTTGGAAACCCAGCCCGAATGTTTTCACATCACATTCCAAATGCGCTTAAGAGCCTCAGAAGATTTCCAAGGGCATCTGGAGACCTTATGAGCCCTTACGAGCCCGGGACCCCAAAACATGAACAGCAGTCGAACCCAAAGCAGTTGATCTTCGCACCTTTGCTGCTTTAGGTCCGAGTGTCAAGTAAAAACTTGAACCCGAGTGGTGCTTTTAGAGCCGTTTGAAAATTAACATATGAGTAGGTTCCCTTAAAAGAGAAAGAAGCCAAATTCAAAGTTATCCCTAAAGCACAACCCAGGAACTGCTTTGGCCCCCACCTAAGCCTTGACCCAAGCCTTGCCGAGTCCCATATCGACACCCATATCGACACACCAAACAAAGCTGAGAAACCAGAGGAAGCTGAGGAAGCTCCAGCTGGCGCTCCAGCTTGCATGTCTGCGAGTCGTAGATGGAAACATTCGAGATTCCTTCCCGGCAGATCTCTGAGAAAAAAGAGTCTACTGCCGGTTTTGCAGCTCACCTTATCTCGGCCATATCTCCACGCTTCTCCCCATCTTAAATTTGCTTCCCATCAAGAGCCTGACACGAGCAGCTGGCCGCCGAGGAAGCAGACCCCGGGACTGCGCTCCTGCCAACATCACTCTGGTGTTTTAGGACCCTTAAACACCGTTGAACACCGGCCTTGTCTGCTGGAATCGTATGTAAGAGCTGACCGGAAAGATCCCACACCTGCCAGGACCCTTTCAGCGCAAGCCTCTGAATGCCCCAGTTCGAGCATGTCCGAGCAAAGTGTTTTTTGCCAGCCTTCACGACTTTGTCTTCGCCAGAGGTCGCTGCATTCGACGCGTTCAGACCTTGGAATGTTTGGACCAACGCCGCATCTCCCAACCAAGATGCCCCTCACTAGAAGCAAAGGCATCCAGAAGCACACGCCACTCTGGCGACATCGTAGGAATGCCAGGAATGCCCATGCAAAGCACAAGGAGACGAAGAAGAACTCATCTGCATCCCCCGACTTCTGGCATCTGAGCACCCTGCAGATGCCCATGCGACCAAGCATTGATCCGTGGTCGAGGGAATGTCGCAGCGTCCCATCCAGAGTGTATAGATTTGCAACATGCAGCCTTCGGTCCTGCAAACGTGCAGCTTGCATCAGATTGGTGTCACTTTACTTAGTGACTTAGTTGTCCTCAGGATTCACTTTGATGCCATATCCACGGCAGGACCTTGATGGAGACTGGGCTCTTGTCGGCAAGCACATATCAACAATCTAAGCACCGCGCTTTGCGGTAGTGATCGTGCATAGAAGTAGCCCCTTCTGGTCTTTCTGAGAAGCCGGCGAAAGAAGAACATGCTCTGCAGTCAGTGCCACGTTGTACATGGTGATGCTAACTTTGCCGGCGAACTGGAACATGGACACATGATTCCTCGGGCGTTCGCATGCGTTCAGCATGCGTTCAAACGCAACGTTTCCCGGGTTTGCGGGTTCACGCGCCCTTCTTGCACTCTGGGAACCGCTTGCTCAAGTCAAAAAGCTCGCCTTGTCCATTTTTCTCGCCCGTTGCCAAATGCTTCTCCTCTGGCGAATGTGTTGTCCGGAACATCTGCACATGGCTCTGACAGAGATACGAAGTCATTGCAAAGTCAAAAGTGCTGATTTGCGGCATGTCGCTGATAGGGCCACGTTGCGAGTCTTCTGAGCTGTCTGAAAGGTGTGCAAAAGTGTCCCCTTCCTCAACATATCAGGCTCCGCGGCACTTGACACAAGTCCAGGACTGGGAGCGTGCACTTTGCCTACAAGAGTCCAATCATACAGGCGTACTGAGTTCTCTTCTGCGCAAGTTGCGACGAATCCTCGGAACAAGGATGCAACAGGCTGGAAACTGCACACACTACACGTTCAGCATCTTCAGTCGTCGCAAAGGCAAGGGCATAATTGATTGCCGTGTATCGCTTGTTTGCAGCAACAGCGCGGATGGTGAGATCACTGACTTCTGCAGAATGAAGCAAGCCAGCGGTAGGCTCCATTATGCTCGGCGGGACATTGTTCCTGTTCCATTGATGTGACCGCTGGGATCAACTTGTTGAGCCAACAACGTGCTGAAGTGTCCAAGCTCTCCGACCACAATGCTCCGGAAAGGCATGATACAGGATATTTTCATCGCACTTCTATCTTGAGTTGGTAATCAGACTACTCTGGGGCTGCTGAGCTGGCACCATCGGCACCTTGAGCCAACATCAACAACCTCGCCCTGCCAGTGAAACCTTCTGTTGACCGCTTTTGCGGTGCCATTGAACTCGCGTCATTGAAGTCAAGATGCCAGATCCTCAGAAAGGTCCAACCTGTCCGAGACCTGATCAGCATGTGTCAGGAAGCCTCACCACAAGCTCTGCAATGTTAGATGCCTCCAGGTAGCCAACCCAGCAGCCTTGTGCAAGGCATCAGATATTTGCACTGGATCGCCCAGGCGTCCTTACTCCGATAGGCAGGCAAAATCCTGCAACATTGCTCTGCTCATGCCTCAGTCACAGCAGCCCTTCGCCCCTAGTTCCTGAAACAAGCCTCCGTGAAACTTCTGTTACACAGCAGCATCTTCGGCTCTACGCTTGCCTCTTCACCGTGTTGCATATGCTTTGCACAATATGTTGCGTGCTCTCCATGTCGCATTGCAGCATGCTCCATCTCAAAATGAGTCTCGTTGCAAACCGTCGGTCTCTTGCAGCTGGGCAAAGATCGTTTGGCCTCTTGCAGCTTCAACTAAACTTGCTAAACCTCACGACAAAAATTGACAGCCTCGGCCCTGCATGAGAAAGAAAAACAAACGACAGTCTGAACGCATCGAAGATGCAGGCCATCTCCGCTTTTGCATCACTCGTGCTGTTGTGCGGTGTTTCACGGCCACTCAGCTTCCTGAAGTGGATCAGGCTCTCGGAGTGCTACGGTGGCTCGAAGGAACAATAAGTTCACAGATGCGCGGGGTCGAATGCGGCCGGCATAGCTTCTGCCGAGAATCAAAGCATCAAGCAGAAAGGGCTGCAACAGTACTCGCACAGTCGTGTAGTCCTTAAGCCCCCGCTTTGCACTGAACATTCCCACTGGTCTCTGGCTCACCTGCACTTAAGGTGACAACATAGGCAAATTTGACAAGGCTCCTGCATCTCTTCGGGGGTGAGCTCTGACAGCACAGAATCAAGGTACGCGACAGAGCCAGCAGAAAGCTGCAACCTCTAGATGCGAGATGATGCTAAGACTTTGAAAGCTACGAAGCCTAAGCGAAGCAACGCGAAGTGAAATGCTTCAACATGGTCTGCTGCGATCACTGAGGCGCAGGCTCAGGACAAGCCGCCAAACATTTTGCTGCCTTGCCCTCCATGGCACAGGCAGGGTCATGCCAGATGGCCCAAACTTATCGGTTGGGGATAGCAGGGCATTTGTGTCAATCCTGCACTTCATTTGAAACAAAACTTCGATACGGAAGTGAAGGATACAAGATGGCCCCTCGCCCCACGTTTCTACGATTCTACAGAGCTCGATGTATCAGCAGCTGCGGATGCAGAGCTGCACAAGGGTGTTGGAGCAGACATGTGGGTAGTTCTGTAAATTAGTGTCAGGGGTCCTTATTCGAGGGTGTCGTACTATGGAGGGGCCTAAAAAGGGACCCAAAGTTTAGAGAACTAACCATGTAGCAGCATCTCCCTTCATGTTTATTTGGCTTGGCTTCCCACAACCCCAACGCGCGCTCATGCCGCGCAGATTACACTTTAACGCTTGCCAAAAGCAGCAATATCCCTAGTAGGGTTTGCAAAGGCCGCATAAGTGGCGGCTGAGACAATGCACAAGGTCTGCCACTGCCTTTCAGTTCCACCGTTTGGCACTGCGGCGGAGCTAAGTAGAGAGAGAGCTACGAGAACTAAGAGGCGTTTTTCCACAAAGTACCGCATCAGCGGCGCTTCCAGCTCCAACCTGGGCCGTAGATAGCGGAACAATACTAGAACAAAGCGTACCAAGGTAGAGCATCATTAGCCTGTAACAACCGTCGAAAAGAAAAACGCCAACGGGCCTCTCGTGACTCTCGTGGAGCTGGAAGGGCTGCCGCGGCCGCTCTTTTGCTGCTCCTGCTTCTTTTGCTCCAAGGCGGTGCCTTCGCCGTCGCCATCATCTCTCCAAGCCTTCCAATCCGTCCAATCCTGCGACCAGTCCTTTGCGACATTTTGCGGCTGTCACTGCTATCACGGCGCTCGAGGAACAGGCACCAGCAGCTGGTGGCAATTAAAGCCGAGAGATGATAGTGATCATTAGTAAAATCACCTGAAACATGCCAACCAAGCTTCGCACTTTGACTTTCCGTGTCTGGTGCCTTCGCGGCTCCTCCCTCCCCGGCTTGAACCGTGCCAGTCAGAATCAGATCTGTCATGACCATTCCAGTTTTCACCTGCCTGAAACACAACCCGACTTTTGTCCGGCCAGCTCTTTCTCCTCAAGGGCGGGGCATGCCCGCCATCATACTCCACCCTTCTCTTGCGCTCATTCGCTTTGCCTTTGGCTTGCTTTCCTTTGCCACCTTTGACCCGTGTCTGTGGGGGCGAAGTCCAAGTGCCCTTCAGCTCTTTGCCATCACGACGGTCTGCCTGAGATTGGAAGTGAAAACTGTCAGGAAAGCGCTGCAATCCCACACAAATACGAAAATGGAGTAAAACGTTTGGTTTCCTTCCTGATAATTTCGCCCTCCACCTTGCCAGCATCTGCACGGTACCAACTTGGTGGTTCTGATGGTGGCATAGGCTTCTTCTTGCTGGATGGGAGCATCATCCGGACCTAGCTCACAGCGCAGAGGGCACATGGAACATGTGTCGAGATGTCTCGAGCAATCAGCTGAGCCGCTCCCGCCGCGTTTTGCGACTGGGCTGGGCGAGAAGCAGCTGCCGTCTGGGCACGCTGGTCCTGCCAGTCTACAGGCGCAATGCAAGTGACCTGCGTGGCTGTGCGGGTTGGAGCGGAACGAGAAAGAAACATAACAGAAACACATGGCTAAGAAAAGTTGCAGCCAAGGCAGAACTGCGTTGATAATGACGTGGCGATACACAAACACACACTACATGAACAATCGTGAAGGCTTGAGTTGTCTCTCTGTTCATGTCTGTTAGCACCCCACACTGACAGGATAATGAACGGATGTCGGGGTGAAACTAACGATAGATACTGAGCAGATACTGTCTACCAAAGCGACGAGGAGCTTGGACCCACAGTTGGCGACCCTCAACGGGACGCATCTGAATTTGTTCTTGCGTTGCCAAGCGACTCAGCGACACCCTTCCCGAACCTTTGGGTAATTGGTTTTAGTTATGTTGTTCTTTCATTTTTTCGTCATTCCTTTGCTTATTTCCTTCTTTTTACTTCTGTGTTTGTTGCGGCTTTCTTTGTGTATGTAATTCTGATAGTAGGATTTGTTGTGTACTTCTCTATTCGCTCTTTCAATAACTCTTCGCGCATATATGTATCCTTCTTCGTTTCTTCATGCATGTATCTGTTTCGTTCTTCCTTTACTTCTTTCGGTATTGCTTTCTTTCTTTCGACATTTGTGCTAATTCACTTTCTTTATGAACCTTTTTGCGTCCGTCATTTTTGCGTTGATTCCTTTCTTCTTCAGTATGACGGGTAAGGAGGTGTCACCTGCGTCGCCCCCCCCCCCCCCCCCCCACCCCCGCAAGCACGTCTGGCGCAAGTCAGAAGCGCGAATCTCCTCTGCTTCTGCTGCTGTTTCTTCCACGGCACCGAACTCCTCCTCGTCGACTTGCCACATTTCCCACTCTGTGGCATCCTCCTCCTCCTCCTCTTCAAGAAGCTCTTTGTCTTGACCTTCGTTCTCAAAACATTGCGCTCTGTACATCCAGCAAATCACGCATGCCACCCCTGTCTCGATTTGTCGGGAGAGTACATCGCACTGCACTCAACGCGGACGCATATGGAGCATGAGCAAAGTTGAGCTCCAGGCTGTCGCGCATCGTCTGAATCTCGGCTAGCAAGTCTTGCCTCAACGAACAATCCCTTCATTGCTTGAAGGTATTGAAAGTCGACTGTCACAGTTGCCAAGATGATGCTTCATGGTGTTTCTATTGCTGGGAAAAGCTACTTAATGGCTTCTTCGTCCACGAAATCACCCAGGTCTTCCTCCAAGACATCCCATGCATCATCCTTGCAGACCCCCGGTTCCCGGCAAGTCCCTCATCAATGCTGTCGTCAGAGGCTTTCAAACTTTCAAGACAAGTAGCTGCAGCTTCCGGAGGAAACTCAAGGGCCGTACTTTCGGCATCCCTGGACCTGAGCGTGTACTCGAAGCCCTTCACTTTCGGCATTTGCTTTCTACCACACGCGGATGGGTCTAAGAAACTCTCTGGAAGTAATGAAGGGAAGAACTGTAGCCAGCTATCCAACATGGACGTTGTTCGGTTAGGCGTTGGATTCGAGAAACCTCCTTCACTCGTCGATCGCGAATATCCGGACGAAAGTCCTACGTCTATTTCATCAATGAACTCTGCCTCATAAAGGTTCTTCAGGGTATCTCTCCCAGCGAACACAGTTCAAGATTAAAAGCTCGAACTTTACGTGGAGGATACACAGTAACTTTTGCTGATTCAAATCACAGCAAACCGCGCTCATTGAAAGTTGGATCGGATTCATCTGACCACTTCGATTCAACCAGGGCACTCGGGCACCTCAGCAAGACTTGGATCGTCAGCTTCGACGAGCACCTCCGATTTACTCCGGTTCTTCGTTGGGCAACCATGCTTGGAAGACCGCCAACCCCAGGCAAGGCACCGCGTCCGGGTCTCCTTCTGGAACTCTCCAGAACACCTGTCCTGCGCATGCTTTGCGTGAAGTGAGAGTGAAAACTTTAGCAAGTGCCCCAGCGGATCCTTCATGAAATGGATCATCTGCAACCAGCGTTTCTTCATGTCTGAAAGAATCTTCAGAATGTTCCTCCAAATCAAACCTGTCAGGCAAAAACAAACTGCAGCGAAACCATAAGTGACCTTGTCCGAAGCCCAGCACAAAATGGCACAACACTGAAAAGCAGTTAGAACTCGCCCGATGAGTCTTCAGACACCCTAAACCCTAGTAAGAGTATTTGACCAGCAAGAAACGTGTCATCGTCTTCGCATGCAGCCTGACTGAGGGAGCCATCTTGCCAGAGATCCCCTTCTGCAATGTCAAAGTCAGCTGGCTGTCTCTCGCCCATGTCGCCCACATGCATCTCAGGACACTCATCCATTGGGACTCGGCATGAGCGGAGCGCACCCTCCTATCCGGAGACCTCTCAACATCTCCCAAAATGTCAATGTCGAAGCTGAAACGACTGCTGCTAGGTACGCAGGGCTGCTGAAAGCGGCGGAATATATCCACACGACACTCTACGGAAAGTCGACACGGATAGCAGGCAGCAATTGCTAGTCGATTGGTCACTCGACGTGTTTCGGTTCAACGCTGCTTGCATCAACTTGCATTCGTTCTTGTTGGCAACGCGGGTCAAGGGAGACATGGACATTGGTCCCATCAGAAGAACCGAAAACCTTGCTTCGGTGCCCTTTCTCGTGTCTTTGCTCGTGCTCTGTGACTGTTAGTCCCGCGATGTCGACACGTCACAAATGTCGACTGTTCTTTCGTTCCCAGGCACGCTCCTCAACTTCTAGACCTCACAGTTGCACCTGATCGTTTGGGCGGCGCGACTTTCTCCCTACAAGTACCTCGAAGCGAAAAAAACATTCCATCACCAAGCAAGGCGCACTCGGATGCACTCGGACCCTCAAAAAATTGAAAAGGCGCAAAGCGCCGGATCAAGGCAAATGCATTCCGCAGAAACACATTCTAGGCACCTCCCGGCCACCCAGTGCACTGTCTGTGTATATATAGTGGTATGTACGTGGCCGAAACTGGCTTAGTGTCCAATGTCTGACATATACTCTTCAACAGACCATGCACGCCCATCTCACATCAACCTGTAGTTTCAAAAGCAACATGTCCAAAGCCCAAGCATGACAATTCAAAAACTGAATACATTGTTTTAATCATTCTGCCCACGTACAAGAAGTTTAGCTTACTCAGCTCACATTTTGCATTATCCGTGCTGCAAAGCATGTCAGATGAACACTGGGACATTTACGAATATGCTGTGTAATTCGCTTGCAAAGACAATATCACAGCATTTTCTCAGCCTTTGTAATAGAATATGAATCGCACAGCTCCATAGATCTGCAAGCAAAACGTTTGTTTATGTGATATATCTTTTATGCCCATACTGTTTTGTGTTTCTGATGCTACTTTACAATGCATTTTTTTGGCTGCATGACAGCCGCAAAACTCCATCGAGTTGGTTGTTCAAAACTTCGTTTACACTATTTTTGCTTCTGACTGTGTTACAATGACTTTTCTCTCATGGCTTCGTGCTACATTAAGGTGAATACAAGGTTCAAAGGATATTGGCCATAGTATGTGTGTGAGTGTGTTTTTTAGTCACTGTTGGTTGTTGGTTGTAACTACCAGCTGTTTGCTATGCTGCTTTTAAAACGACATGGTGTTGCTTTGTTGCGCTTCTTCTTCTTCTATTACTGCGATGAAAGCCTCAGAATTCCATCGAGCTGGTGATTCAAATCGTCGTTCAGATTTTCTTGGGTTCTGACAGTGTTACTATGTTTCTTCTCATGGCTTCGTGCTACGTTAAGGTGACTATGAGGATATCTCAAAAATTTGTTTATGTGTGTGTTAAGTCACTGTTGGTTTTTGGCGACCAGCTGATTCTAAGCTGTTTCTTCTAATGACACGATCCTTGGCTTCTGACTGTGTTACTATGTGTTTTCTTATGGCTTCGTGCTACGTTGAGGTGAGTAAAACGACATTAGCCGTAGAACTCCATCGAGTGGCTGTCTCAATGCTTTTGTGTCTGTTGGTTTTAACTACCAGCTGTTTGCTACGCTGCTTTTTGTAGTGACATTGTGCTGCTTGACTGTGCTCCTTTTGATATCTGCGACGAAAGCGGCAGAACTCCAGACGTGTTGACATACCTATGTGTGTCTATATATAAACATCTGCGCAGAGGCTAGTGTGGTTTGCATTGCGTTCGAGTGCCGACCTGTGTTCCCTCACCTTCACTCGTTCTCGCTCACGCTCGATTCCGTGCTCATGCAGGCACAAGTGGGGCTGGGCACACGCCTGATGAAAAGCTTCAAAGATGCCCTGAAGCCCTTGCGTCACTGCGCTGGTCAAATCCGAAGCGCATTGCGAATCGTTTCACCCATGCGTGTGAAAGAAAATTCGGGCTAGTGCCGAGTTCCACTTCACGTGAAGTTTGCCTCCAATACTGCCAAGGAACGTAGCGAAGCTTCCAGCCCAAGGTTCCGCCTGCGAGCTTTGATGTTGTCCAACGCCTGCTTTGTCCGAAGGCGCGCTGCTTGCCGGCCTGAAGCAAGAAAGTCAATGGGACCCATGTGACTGCGGTTCATCTCTTGGATCTCCGCATTGCACGCAAGCCCCACTGCGTTCAACAAAAGAGGTTTCGGTGCCCATAACACCTTTAGAAGCAACACCTTGTAAGTCTCAGGTCCCATGTCCCCAACACCCTACAAGCTGTAGTACCTTTGACCTTCACCTCAACACCCCTACGCAGCAACGTGGATCTCTCCAAGAGGTCACGAAGAACAGGCCATTCAAAAAAAGTGCCCAGAACGAACGCCGATTGTAGGAATTGTCATCCCAGTCACAACACAATCGATTAGCCTTGGCAAAAATCGCTGAACACGAACATTCCACCTTTGGCATAATTCTGGAAAATCACGTGCACACCGAGCAACGAGCGACACCCGTAGCTTGAGGAAGGAGCTGAAATTTTTGGATAAATGAAAACTTGCACTGGGCCGTTCTTTGGTGAGCAGATCTGGCGATGAGGCCTGAACCCAAGGTCGGGCTCAAGTGCTTACCTGCATGCTCATCAGATACCACAACGAGTGTTGGTCTTTGACAGCAAGACGGCGCTCATGGAAGTCGAAACCTGCTACTGGTAAGGAGCGTGTAACATTCACTTGCCGAATGGACTAGCCCCGAAAATGGACGGCGCTCAAGAGGGCGATCGATGCCCGGCCACTGGTGCAACTCTCACCATTGCCCTTTTTGCCCCAGCAGGCTTGAGGACAGATCGCGTTACAAGTACGCAAAAGCTCAAGCATCGTCAAACTGACGCAGAGACAACATGGACTTCATCATGGTTCGGGCACGAATGCTCTGATTAGCGGTGCTGCCCTCTCTCCCTAAAGAATGCACCCATCTACCATCTAAACGGACCCAATATTCAGGACATCACAATGACAGTGTACATAATGCACATAGTGACCACGCCAAGCGAGGAAAGGCAACTGTTCGGTGTCGGGCCTTCGGCCGTCATCTCCACTTTGCCCACCGCAAGCCTCGAGTTGTGTTCCCCATCAAGAGGACGGCTCGAAAAGCTTTCAGCGTTGGAGAAGCTGTCGGGCACTGCTGTCGAGGGCATTGTTGAGGACGCTGGCACTGGTGAAGACGCTGGTGAGGATGATGGTGCTGGTGAGGGCGCTGGCGATGGCGCTGGCACCGCTCCCACCGGAGGAGTCGCGGGGGGGATCCAGGCTGGCGCCAACGTGAAGCCGTATCCAGGGACCTCGGCCCCCAAGCCCACATGCGGATCTTCTGAAATATCTCAAACCTCATCCGAAACCCAATTGCCGCCGAATCCTGCCCCAAGTCCTTCAAGACGGATTTGCGACAAAGAAACCGTTTGCTTGCAACAGTGAAACACGCCTACCCGAAGCTAGCAACCGGCACACAGAGTCGTGTGCTGAGCCATTGAATCCCGGCATGCCCCTGGCCTGCATTGAAGGAAACTTTCAGCAAAACAACTTCAAGTCGAGCCCAAAACCCTTCACAGCCCATCCTCTTAGGCTTGGGCTGGATGAGGTTGCTGCAGGCGCTGGTGCATCCGGCCAGGCAAGTCCCAGGCAGTTTGTCCAGTACCACGGTTTTGGAAATAAGGACTTCCTGTCCTGCAACTGGTCTGGACGATGCTCTTCTTGAGTTCTACATTCTACAAAAAAGAAGCAATCCTGCAATCAACCAGACGTTCCCAGAAGCCAATATGCGGTGGAGGCGGATGCCAGGTCGCCATCGCTTCCGTGTGGTTCCAGTAATAGCGCCGACCAAACTCATCTGTCACAGCTTGGATGACTGGAGGGCACGCATGGCGATCCTTATGGTGCTGGGGGTAGAAGAGGCTCAACAGCTCAACCGCCCCAAAAACGCATGAGCAAGGACGAGCAAGGACGAGCAAGGACGAACAGTGGCAGAATGCAAAGCCTAGAAGCTGAGCTTGGAGCTGTCGACCTGACCACAGAGGGAGCCCACAGCACACCAGCAAACATCAACACCAAGTCAGCACATCACAGAGCTGTTCATGGCCAAGGACCAAGACACAGGCATGTCTTTCGCTGCTCGCGAGTCCTCAGGTCGTAGAAACGTGCACACACACATACACATACACACTTTCACATATATACACAGACATTCGCTGCGTCTCATTCTGTCTCCAGAGCTGTCTGCAAGTCTGCAAGAACTGGACTCTCGCTTCGTGCGTGAAAGCGACCTGTGGCTTCTGAGCCTTGTCGCCGTGCCTGCGCTCCCGAACCTTCTGTTTCGGCTTGACATTTGAGATCGGAGACGCGCGGCTTTCAGAACCAGCACCAGTCGGCACCTCAGCATTGATCCATCAGTTGTTCCTCAGACCCAAGGAAACCTCTCAGTCTCATCACTGTGCCTGAAACTAGTTCATCCAAGTCCAATGTAGCTCTGTAGCTCATGTTAAACTGGGCAGGGCAAATTCTCTTCGCAGCTGCGGCCAGTAATCCTATGTTTTTGGTGTCTTAGCTGCAGACATCGCAACAATCAGCAGCTGCATTGCTGGCTGCATCCATTGCAGACGAGTCACCGAAACCGAGTCGGTCGTTCCTCATTGCTTTCGACAAAAGCAACATTGAGCGGCGAAATACAGCATCAACTCATCGGATAAGCAAGGCAAAATGCAAACCGGAGCAGCAACAACACGACCGCGACAACATGGAGCAGGAACAAAACAAGCTGATAGATTGGCATCGGCGTCGCCTACCGGTACAAAGGCCCCGTCTTGGCTTGCTTGGTACAGTGCTGCTACGTGCCGTTCAAACCTTTGCTCCCATGTACACCAGACGCAAAATTGGGAACCCCGCCGGTTGTTGCAGCGAATCAAATCAGGCGGAAGTCACCAAAACATCGGCAACACAACAGTCACTGCGGTATCACGTCTAACTCACAAGCCGGCGCCACACCTTTGCGATCCAAATACCACTACACGCTGCCAGGAGGCGCGGAGCCTCACCCTGGCAAGAGAGCAACAAACAACTTTTGTTCTCAACGAGGGCAAGAAAGACGAACATATGTTAGATCATGCTAGCACACGTGGCAGCTGCAGCCTTGACAACAGCGGAGAGGTCGTGACTGCGCGCTGCCAAGAACTTGTCCTCTGGAAGTGAGAAAGAAAAAACTCGAAACAACTAGAGAAATGGCCGACTTGATTATGTGTGGATGAGAAACCTTGGTGCGCAACATACGTGCACAAAAGCCTGACGTGTCCCCACCAAGCTGCTGCAAGCTTGGCAGCACCGCGAGCAACAGCTTCTGAAGGTCCCACCACACGCAGTTGCGACTGCGCTTCATCCAGGACAAGGTCGCAACCTGCAAGCTAATGTGAAGCGTGCGAAACTATGGTAAGTATGGTTGCTTCATAATGCAATCAATCACCGACATGACCGCGCCTGTCATACACCCGATGGCTTGCGCCGGCGTTTGTTGTTTCTTCGCTTTTCCTGTCTGAAGCTTCCTCCCTGCTGGCATGGAGACCTGAAGACTCCGATCTTTCGACGGGTGTGACACACGAAAACTTGCCAAACAAATGAACAAACTTCACAACTCACTTTCGTAGGCGCTGGCGGTGCCTGTGATGTGGCTGCAAACAAATTCGGAAGCTGTACGTCCGACTTGAAACCAACCTAACATGCTGACTTTCAGGAACACCCTGCCTCATGGCGAATTTCCACGAAATCCAATCCGTCGACGTTGCCTTCAGCGACTCGCAGCACCGCTTCTTCACAATTCAGGACATTGCCAGGCTGTCCATCGATTACCACCTCACGCACAGCGCATCTTGGAGTCTTACACATTTCGTTGTGCTGACCATGTATGAAAACCCCGCTCCTCGGCTCCATAATCGAGGTACCTCAGCAAGCGGGAAACGGTTCAACTTTAACTCTAAGGGGGAAACGAATAAACTGGTCAAAATACGAAGCATTCATTGATTCATTCATCAGGCTCTGAAATCAAGGAACCTGGCTATTCAACAGAAAATTGCAACTGGTGGCAAGACTGCAACTGAGGATCTGCAACTCACAAGAGAGGACTCCTTCACTCACCGACATTCTCAACCGGCTGGCACACAAAAGAAAAAGCGACGTGCTACAACTTCACAGCAGCAGCCACCCAACTGCGTCCTGTTTGGTCTTTAATCTTCTTCAGTGCATGAATCAGCAAGCCACCTCTCAAGCTTGGAAGCGTCAACGCACGGTGTTTCAGTTTCACCTTGGCTGCGCAAAACCGCAGGCTGCAGAAATTGTGCAACTGCTGTAAATGAATCTTGATATTTCGTCTCGATTGCCTCATTGCTTGCTTTGCACGCTGCAGCCACGGCCATGGCAAACTAGACGAAGCCATGCTTCCCAAGCAGCTCACTGCATTGACTGATGGATATATGCACGCTGTTGTCCCTGTTCACGCGAATGCACATGAACCACCGACGATCCGTACCAAAAGGCTGCTGCACGGCAAACTCCTGTTCACCAGGCTCAGGATATGAGGGGTTTGGAAGGTACGAAAACAGTGCCTCCCAGTTCAAACTGTTCAAAAACTTCAAAGCCTTCGCAGACATTCATTCCACACAACTTTTCCACCTATGAAAACTGCATTATCGAAATATAGCAACAAACGCCGCGTTACCCGGGAAGCCCTCGAATCATACCCAAAATCAAAAACGTATCTAAATTGTTCAGACGTTTTTGTTTTCCTCGTGGGGTCTATGTCGGATGTTGCCTACTCCGTGGCTGTATCTTCGTTTCGCATCGGTATTTGCAGTGTTTTCGTCTTTTGTGTTGATCGCGTCACGCTTCTGTCTTGTATCTTGGTGTCCGTGTGGGTTTCCTTTGTTTTGGGTGCTTTCGCTAAACCCGAAACCCGACGCCTCAACCCCTTACACCCTAAACCCAACACTCTTAACCCTAAACCCGAAGCCTAAACCCTAAATTCCCCCTCCCCCAACAACCCCTCCCCTCCAAGGCCTTATGCGAAATCCAAAACTCTAACCCTTGAGCTTAGACCCTGAACCCGGGGCCTAAACCCGAAAAGTCCCCACCCAGGCCAATTTACATGATGAAAATACAACGCAAGGCCCTCATACGAAATCCAAGGCCCTCACGGGAAAATTCCAAACCCCTCATACGAAATCCAAGGCCCTCATAGGAAATCCCAGGCCCTCGTAGGAGATCCAAGGCCCACACAGGAAATCCAAACCTTCATAGGAACTGGATACATGAAACGAAAAACCACAAAAGAAACACTCAGACACCAAGATACAAGACAGAAGCGTGACATGAAAACACGTTAACAAAGGACGAAAACACTGTCAATACATGTCAATACCGATACGAAACGAAGAACCAGCCACGGAGTCGGCAAAATCCGATATAGACCCCACATGGGCAAAGGGAAGAGTAGAATCACCAACTTGCCGGCCAACTGGATTGGCTCCTACAAGTCCCAGCCTATATGCACACGCTACCAAACGGGACAATGCCAGCTCAAGGACTGCAAGTTCGCCCACGTATGCGCCGTCCGTGGTTGCGCCCAAATCAACCCTGCCTGCGAACATGGCAAGCTACGCTTTTGAAACAGTCCGATAGCTGTGAGTCCAGCAGGACCGGACGGCGCAACACGGCTGGGGCCCAGCGATTGCACCGGCAACGCCCAAGGTGAGCCCATCACCGTTTTCCCACAACCCACACGATCAAAAAACTCGCCTTCGGGGACAAGCCTTCCGCCCGCAACGGGCCCGCCCCCAATCAGTCCGGATGGCCTGCTAGACCGCTTGCCACCTGATGGCGACCCGTCGAGTTCGCCAGCCCCTCGCCCGACGAGCCGCGGGATGCCGCAGGCACCTTTCGAAATCTGGTCTGGGACGTTCCCGGACTGCACAACACCAACTCGGGCCCAGACCAACGACTTGCGCCCCCGCCTAAGCAACGCAGAGTGCTGGATCTTTTCTCAGGCAAACACGCGCCCGTCTCACGAGCTGCCCACAGACTAGACGTGCCCCATTGGGAGCCCATAGACATCATCAGTGATGCCGCCACGACATATTTGATGATGAGTTTTTTCCAACGCCTCCACCAACGCACGACAGCGCAAATTCGAGCTATAAGGGCTTCTGTCACGTTCTGTGTGCACAGTCAGAGGCGTTCTCAAAGGGAGGGCATCGATCGCGCTGAGCATCAAACTCCAAGCATGCAGTTCAAGCTTTCCATGACATGCACCTGCCATCAAGAAGCGGGGGTCCCAAGTATCGTCCTCCGTAAAAAAACAACAAAGGCTCATGTGTCAAACCCATTCAACTCCAATGGTCTAACGAAAGCTTGCAGACGCTGCACATCAGATGCCTTGGTGCAATACCAAAATGGGCTGGAAGAGCACCGGAATCTAGTTCTTACTTCTCCAATAACCAAGGAAAAAAAGGTTAAACTTTATTACTCCTGCTAAATAAGGAAACCCAAAAAGTTTAAAGTTCAGCTGTTGGAGAAGTAAGAGTTTGCCGCACAGCAGGACATCTACAAGGCAACTGCACTGTCATTTAGCGTCAGGATCCAGGAAAAGCAACATGATGCAGCTGTCTTCAGCGGCCGGGAGCCCAAGTGCTCTTCATCAGACCTCTCTCACTTGGCGCATCACCTCAACAGGCTACCACCACTACATCGCACAAGCTGTACCAGCACGTAAGCACAGCTCAGCGACAGCTTGCAATCGTTGCCCAGCTAGGAGACAAGTGGGAAACAATTGAATACAATTTAAAGGACAACAGTCCCAGACGGGCATCAAAGCATCCAGGGTGTGGGAGACCAGTGGGAGACAAATGAAAAAATTTGAAGAACAACAGTCCCAGACGGGCGTCAGAGCATCCAGGGCGCGGGAGACAAATGTAGTGCCTTGAGATACCCAAATGAACGTCAGAGAATCCCTTCTTTCAGCAAAGAAAGAACGCCTCAGCTAAGCTGCTTGGGGAACAATGACAACGAGACACACACTCATGACAGAGTCTTGACGGAGGTACAAAGGTGCCGGCGCAGGCCCAAGGAAGAGTTCAGCTTGAGGGCCTCGCAACAAGTTGAACATCCAGATCATCTCCAGATCCTTTGAATCGCAGGAACAAAGCGCCTCCATGCAAACGTTCGTTGAAGTCGTCGACATCCATGACGGCAGAACGCAAGCTTCCCGCAAGGGATAATCGGAGCTGGAGGAATGCTAGTAGATGCATCCTGCTAACCTAAATAAGGTCCCAATCAGCTCTATTACTCTGAACTCTGGCTTGTACATGCCGACTGCTTTCTGGCACATCCACGTAAAGCCGCAAGACTGCGGGGAGCCTTGCCATGCTTCACGTGTACATGTGTCCATGGTTCTGCAGGCACCAGACATACTCGGACAAACGGGGCACAGACACACCCACGCCGACACACAGACAGACGTTAACACATCCAGCGGTGCAAAATGGGAGCGACTTATAAAGGCTGTCAAAACACATGGAACCTGGCGGCAACAGTCTACAACACTTGTCAAGCCTGTGAAAGGTTCTGATCGTGGAAGGGGGGGGGGGCAATGTAGCATGTTAGGCATGAGGTGAGCGAGTCAGAGAAGAGGAAGACAAAGAAAAAGTTGACAAAACTCACCGCTTAGATGAACAAATTTAGCCTTGTTGGGCACCATCTCTGGAGACATCTCCGCCGATTTCAAGCTCCAAGGTTCGAAGGTATGTCGACATGGCATTGGCAAGTGGCACCCCACGATGCTTGAAATACTCGGTTGTTTTTCTTGACAAGAGCAACAGGTCGCATCATGTCGCATTGCCAGCTCTGGGGCCTTGAGATGCCGGCGCAACTCCTCCTGGTCCATCGTCACCTTTAGCGCCTGCGCTATGACCACGTGTCAGACTTCACTTCTCGCTTCATTCCTCACCAAAGTAGGGGACAATGTCAGAGAACGAAGCGGCATCTCCAGCTGCTGGTCTTCTCAGGCAGGATGTCGAGGCTTTGATGGTTTAAACTCATCGGGGCGAAATGGCTTGCCACGGGGAGGTGATGTCACCTCAGTTTACATCACACTTACAATAGCACATGCGACATAAGTGAAACGTTGTGCTGTGCGATCATGCCGGCCGAGGAGCCCAATCCGGCCGGCAGGACGGACACCAGGAGAAGCACCACTCGGGCCATCCATCCCAGACGGATCCCGTGACTTCGTAGCGGTATGGGTAGCCCAGGGCGTTGTACCGGACGTTTCGCGACCTCCCAGCCCAGAAAGCCCATCGCTCGGCGCTCTGCCGCTGCAAGTGATACTCATGTCCAGGGGAGCTCCTTGCTTCTTGGAGCCTCGCACGGCGTACGAGAGGTTACGTACATGCATGGTACGACGCCAGCACGTTCACACGAGTAGCTTCGCAAAATGCCCAAGGAAGGAGTCAGCCCGGGCCTTCCCGTAACCAACAAGTAACGGAAGGCCTGCGAGGTCATAAGAAACATGGGCAAAACAGGTGCAAACAGATGCAAACACGCATCCCCTGGAACCCGCCTTCGTCTTTGCAGCCTCTGGCACTGCAGCCCGGAGCGGGGCGAACTCTCGTACCTGGTAGCGTTCGAATTTTGTCGAATGCAAGGCTTTTTCGCGTCTCAAGTTCTCTTGACTCCAAGCTGCCGGAAGGAACTCTGAAACCTGCGTCATGAACCTTGGCAAGTAAAGCTGGGCGTAAGCAAGCACGGATAAGTGCACACACTGTAGCTGGAACGTGGCATACGCTTCCTTTCGGATTTTCCGAAACGTTCGATGCACTTTGTTCGGGATGGTGCCTCAGCACATTCCGAATACTTATTCTTCACAGACTTTTCTTGAAACTGGCCTTGCTGACTGCGAGAAATCGCCTCTCAATGGGGAAGCCCACAACAAAAAATGGTGCTGCAATGGAACATTCGCACTTACACTCACAAAAATGACCTGAAACTTGGATGCCAGTTCCTGTTTGCGGGCGCCGGAACCAAATTGCACTTGTAACTGTTTGTGCTCAGGAGGGCCTCGCCTCGTGTCGCTCCTGTATTTAGCCCAGCAGCAGGGCGGAGTGTAAAGGATGAAACATAAGATTCTACTTGTACCAGTCTCGCCCTTTTTTGCTCCTTGGATTGCACGTGCGTGCTGACAGCAAACGAACAGAACAAAAAGACCTGGCCCCATCAACTACGGCTGGGTTTGAGCGGTTCCTGGTTGGTGCAGTCGCTATTGTGAACATCTTTGGACGGCAACCGCGACGGCTCGGACTTTGAGCAAAGGCTTGAGCGGGGCTGCCTCTTCGCAAGGGCTAGGGCTTGTCGTCTTGTTATGCAATTGCTCGGTGCTCACATTGCGCCTTGCAAGAAGGGTTTTGACGGAAGCAGGATTTCCCAACGGGACATGCAAACAGCTGCAAGGGAGGCGTGCGAGAGGGGTTAGAAGAAGCAGGCTGCTGACTAGGGTCTTGTGCACAGGATCTGAGGACACTTTCCAAGGTTGAGGGGAGCTTCAGACGAGGTCGTCGAGACTAGACCTGGAGTTTATGGAGAACATTTCTAGACAATCAGTTGACTCGTAAATTCCAGAAACGATTGACGTACATGACCCATAGGTTAAGGATTTCGGTGAAACGTGGCATACACAGGGCATGCGGCATGCGCTGATAAGTGAGCCGAGCTGCTCTGGATAGATGCGGCAAATACTAGGACCCATCTCCTGGACGACAAGAATCCACTTGCTTGTCATTCCTCTGTTGACAGATCCTTGCAGACGCTGCCTCCTTGTCTGGTAGGCATGGCTCTTTCGGCCTGAGCTTTCGGAGCTACAACTGCACGTGTCTTGCAAAATGCGTGAAAACACGTGCGATCTCAACAAAATCTCTAAGCTGCTGGCTCAAGCTCTACGCAGGTCGAAAAGGGTTCATCTGTGACAAAGCACCGTTCACGACATGCGTCATGCTGAACTGTGAGCCCGAGCCTTGTGCAACTTGGGGTTGACAGCACCATTGCGCCCAGTCCCACCAAGTCATGCCAACAAGCTTACTGCCAGTGCATTAAGCAAGTGTCTGCCGGTGGGGTGGCTTTGGTCCGTTCATCATGAGCACAACAGCTGCAATGCGAAGTCTTTGCAGAGATTCAAGAATCGGAGACATGCATCTTCGCTCATGCTTGTGCAATGGAGCCGTCACGCCAATCAAACCCAGCTTTTGCCGCCGTAGGCCAGATGGTGAAATCGAATTCAATAAATCCTCGGGGTAGACCGCTGTAACGGGTCGCATACTTCGAATTTGTGGCAGCCACGGACAGGCTCGAGGAAGCGGATGTGTCCCTTTGCACGAATCGGAGCAGGGTTGGAAGCTGATAGCACGCACAGCCACTAATCGCGCCAGCAGGGGTTCACGCAGATTCGGGACGCTGGACTTGGGTCGTCTGGGCGCCAGAAGTGTCGAATCACGGGAGGGATGAAGCTTGGAACTTGGCTTAACGTAGGGATCACAGTCTTCGCGGTCCATTTCATTTCCTCACTGCCGTCAGTTGCGCTGGGCAGTGAGGCGGTCTGCCAGTGGCCGGAGTGGCCGGCTCCTGCCACCCCACGGGAGCTGATACTTGCAGCTTCCTCAGCACAGGGATCCGATGCTGCACTACGCCGTGCAGGCGCTTCCTGCTCTGACCAGCATGTTAGCGCAGGGTTCAGGTGACGGTTTTAGGGTGATAGTGACAATCATAACAACAGAAAGACGTTGCATTTGGGCTTGCATGTTGCCAGCTGCGCTCACAAGCCCCGACTAGACAGCATCGGATATGGTGCCTGCAATAAATCACTCCGTGGGTGGGGCGTGCATTCGTGCATACTTGGTTTCACCAACCAAGCGGCCTACTCTAACTCTGCAAGCGGGTGTCGACGATGCGACAACCTTGTGTTCACTTTACTGTGCCACATTTGCCCATCTGATCTCACCAAGGGCATCGGAACCGAATTCAAGCCATCTTCACATTCATCAGCAGCAAAGAGATGGCTGGCCTCAACGCCGCGTCAGGGTGCAAACCCGAGAGCAGCCAGAATTGCTTCAGACTTGCACGTCGCACCTGACTGTGGATCGAGAAACCGCGTGAAGCCTGACCTCCACGGTTCGAGTTGCTCAGAAAATCTCTTCGAAAGACGTCAAGAAACTAAGAAACTGAGCCTTGCACTCTCTTGCTGCGGCGGCGCACACTGAAGGAACGGCAGGATTCCCCAGTCGGGCCAGCGGCATGTCCAAGCCACTCCACTCAGCATACTTCCTCCGAGCCAGCTGATTACTGGGTCATATACACAAATCGATGTCCTCCGAGCCATGTGACATCATGTGACTACCAATCAGGTTCGAGAAACCGAGCAACGGGCCTCCAGAATTCAATCGGAACGACGGTACAAATGTGCTCCCGGGACCTCGTGCAAAATTGGCTGCCACTAGGACACCAGGCTCTGGCGCTTTTGTAGGGGAGGAATTTGTCCAAAAACGTGAAATAAGTGCTTTTTGCTCTTGTTCGCAGAATTCAGAACATGGTCGGAAACAGGTTTTGCTTTCTTGGCTGCCCACAAACAACGGGTGGGATGGCCTGAAAGCAGCGAGCGCTCAGGGGTCCGTGGGGGCATGCGAAAGCTGCGAAATCAAACAAAGAGTGAGCTGCGAACTACTGCGGGGCTGGTGAAAAGCCCGTCCTGTTCTGCACGCAGTGGTCGGGTTAAGACCTGTAGTCGGGCTCCGATTTACCAAAGTAAAGCGTGGCCCACGACATCGAGAAAGCCATGCACGATACCGGTTTTCACAAGGAAAGCGCTCTAGGCACTGCGACATCAGGTTTCGCCAGGTAACATCGCACGACGCCAGGTTGGCTTCGCCCTGAAACAGTTGACTGCACCAGGTGAGTTTTGCAAGGAAGCAGTTCACGAGCCCAAGTTATACTTTGCCAGGAAACCGGGCACCAGCTTTCGCACGGAACCACTCAAAACACCAGGTTTTCACCCCATTTTGCCGAGGAAGGGTTCACAGAGCCAGGTTTCACGAGAGCTCTGTTTGGTTGTTCCAACGCATCGTGAAAGGAAAAAAGGGACTCTTCGGCGAAAACTGGATGAGAACACTCCTTGGATTCCAACCTGGTGTTGTGAACGGTTTCCAGGCGAAACCTTTGCGAAACCTGGTGTCGTACCATGTTGTCTGGAGAAATCCGACGAAACCAGGCATCGAGGAGTTGCGCCTTGCGAAACCTGGTGTCGCGCAGCGTTGCCTGACGAAACATGGCTGTGCGATGTTGTCTGGCGAAACCTCGTAGAACCTGTTGTGAGGAAGTGCGTGCCCGGGACTTGGCGCAACCTGATGGGGATAGGCCCCCGACATAAGGATCGTGGTTATACAGAGGCATGGCCCGAAAGCTCTTTGACCCGAAACCCGATGTATGAAATGCTGTCGCCTTTCAGTTGGCCTTAAGGAGACTCTTAGTGTATGTTGGGGGCCGAACCTAGGACAAGACCCGGAAAAAGATACCTCTCTCACTCGCTCGCTCTCTCGCTGTCTCACTCTCCACTCTGTGACTCTCTCACTCTCTAGCGCTCTCACTCTCTCGCCCTCTCTCTCCTTCTTGCTTGCTTGCTAGGCGTATGACCCCCAAAGGGGGCCGCCCCAAGGGGCTGGAGGGCTTGAGAGTTCGAGAGGTGGGAATGGAGAACGTTTCTGTCAGTCTTTCCTGTGCGCTGCAGAGTAAGTCTTCTCGAAAGTATCGAGTTTCGAGGTGGGGTACAGGCCTGCGCCGAGTCAAACTGAAAAAAGGTTCTGGGCTCATTTTCTTCCCGAAAGCCCCCTCTCGGAACTTCGTTTTCAGGTGATCTCTCCGTGGATCTTGCTCTCCGGCTCCTTTTCTTCCATGCTGCTCCATCCGCTCCATCTTCATGTTTTCTCCCACACCGCAACCGGACTTTCAAAGCCCGTCAAGTGAAGAACCCATGCAGATGAGAGACTGTGCTTTCAGAGCCGGCTGTTTGGGAAAAACAACGCCACTGAAGCAACCAGCATCGTCTTGGTTTGAACTATTCCTCTGCTGTCGCCAGCTTGCTGCTGCAGAAATCTCCAAATGCCGAGGGTACATGACTCGAGAGCCAAGCATGGGCCCTGACAGTAGAAGCATGCACAAGATGAGACAATCCACTCCAACCAAAACCAAAACGTTCTGAGACGTTCATTCAGGTCGTTTGCGTGGCGCTCACACTCCGAGCCCACGACATCCCCATTGTGGCCCTGACATCCGGCAACCTGGGGCAAGCACATCATCGAGGCAGCCACACCAGTTGAAAACGAACTTGCGAAAAAAGACAGACAGAGAGAGAGAGAGAGAGAGAGATGACATCTCCGGCAAAGAGATGGGCACCAGCACTTTCTCTGTTCATGAAAAACTGACGATGCAAGTTGGGTATGGAGCTCCGCAAAAACGTCTTCACTCTGCTAACAAATGCGGCTTGAACAACCAAGGGATTGGCGGCTACGAAGCACGCGTTTGACTGAGGGCAAACAGGTAACACCTTGTGTCTTGCAACGGCTGTTAGGCTTCACTCGACCTCGCAGCAACTCGATGCCGTGTCTGCATGGGCGGGAAACTGTCGTGACTTGAGGGGCAAAGCTGAGGACAACGAAAGCCAGCCTGGATTCACGCTAATAGTTCCTCTTCTTTTCCGTCTGTCCTTCACGCTAAACAGCGCCACAGCCTGCCACACGCTGTGCCATTGCTTTGCTTGTTCTTGCATCTTTGGTTGCTGCACGGCTGTTTTGCCGATTGGTGCGTCTTCCCTGACTCTGCGGTGATCGCAGTCTAGACTTCAAGAGCAATCCACAACACGTGATTGAAAGAAAGTTGGAGCCACATGCGCTCACGGAGACGTCAACTGGTGGATATTCTTAACGCAACAAGGAAAACGCACGAGAACGCACTCAAACTGACCACGATCAAATGTTGAGGAGACACGCACTCGAAGAGATCACGATCTAGACCTCAAAGAGCTATTCAAAACACGCGATCGAGAAAGAAAAGATGTAATTACGAACGGCATATTCGGAGCAACATGCGCTCACGGAGGCCTCCGCGGAGCTCTCCAGAACAGCGAGATAAACATACGTACGAACACGCGCTAATGCAAACCGCGATCTACAACTCAAGATCCCCGCGTGACCCCCTTCAAAGATACCCCGTGTGCATACTCGGTCGAACTGTCTTTTGACCCGTTGTTGACGGCATATTCACACGCTCACAGAACCGTGATCGATCCAGGTCCATGGAGCTCAGCACACGGGTTTCACAGAACGGGCACTCAGTCAGACTGCGATCTATAACGCTACGATAAAACAACATTTTTCAAACTCAGCCTAGCTTTGCTTTAGTGTGATTCCTTAGACAAGGTACGCTTGCAAAGCAGAGAGGCTGGAATTCATCAGGGCTAAACAGTCCATGCCGCTCTCGCCCCAAAGGTTTCTCAAATGGCAGTATCTGGCATTTCAGCTGTGGGATTTTCACGGGTGGCGTTCTGCAATCACGTTTATCAAGAGGGTCCTGGCACATCAGAACCGCTTGCATCAAGGTCGGACCTTGCTAGAAATAGACGGCGGGGGTTGAAGCGATGTGCTGTCCTTCGAGTGCTGCGCAATCTGCGTCGGAGAATGAGGAGTGCTATGCACATGCACGGAATACTAGTAAACAGGAGTCATGGGGAATAGCACCACGTTAGCTCAATAAAGCGAAGTAGAAGGTGTCATGGACAGTTTCGCGAAGTCGGAAAGGTGGGCACGGCGTTACAGCATGGTCGAGGGAGAAGGGCGCCTTCGCGCTCACACTCGCTCATTTGTTCCGACCCCACGCTAAACCCACCACAAACTTCCGAAAAAAAACTCACTTAGGCTCACGCTGCTGGCATTGCTGAAAGCAGGGGCACCCAAATCTGGTGACCGCATGCGTCAGCGCAGCGCTGCCTGCAAGCCGTGACACACATGAGCTGGCACGCGGCAAACTTGATTGACAAATGAGTAAGCAGGGCCCCTGCTCCAGAGCGGATTCATGGAGTAAAGGTGGTCAAGAGCCTTGCAAATCCGAGCCATGGGATTCTTTGCCCTACTGGGGACAATTGGTCGCCGTGCCTGCGACGCTGCATTGCTGTCGAACCTGCGCCGGACCTCCCCCGGCATGAGCAGAAGCTCGACGCTGAAGGAATCATGGCGGTCGAAAGTGTCTGCCAGAGGTAATGCAATCAATGGGCGTCTGCCCTACTTTCTGCATCTCTCTCTCCCTTTCTTTCTCGGAGCATGAGGAATCGCTCTCTCTTTCTCTCTCTCTCGGGTGGTTCCTTTGTCATCGAGCGTGCCAATGCACCGACCAGGCGGTACAACCACGAGGTCGCGCAAAGTCATCTCATCCTCCTAAAACAGGTTGTGGCTCGTGCCAGGCTTGATTGCGCGTTGATGTGCATGCCGGGGTCCCTGCGTCCTCTCGGCATTCAAGCACTGGGATGACCCAAGCACCCTGCGAACGGACTTTGCAGCATTGCGTGTGTGTTAGTTAGGAACAAACGCACACTTTGACCAACGCCTCGTCAGCATCATCTGGGGCTGCCCGAGGCCTGACCGCAAGCTCTGTCATCATTTCGTGGCTCCGCAAGCAAGTTGTTTTCAGCGTCTTGGCCACGCGCTGGGACAAAACCAAAGTGAAGTGGCCATAGTGAAAATCCTTTTTGATGACGAGGATGTCCTCGGTAGAAAATTGCACGCACAACACGCGACAGTCAAACCATGGCAAGCATTGAAAAACACAGGCTCATGTGCTGAGACAATGCTTGAGCCTGCTTGACATCAACAAACGAACAAACAAACAAAACCCGCACAGCACTGCTGCAAATAAGACAACAGGATTTAGATATGTGTGTGTGCTGCGTCACTGCTGCGCAAGGTGGACCTACGAACTAAGACACGGACGCCCAGATGGCACTGCTGAATAACTTCAGAACTGATTTCGCCTGGCAGGACTGCTGTAGGCCATCATGAAATGTCGTTGGAAATCTTCGGGGCCTGCTGCTCGGTCCATGCTCGACTCTGCGGGCTGTGCCTCTACAAAGCATTCAACTCACAAGCGAATGAAGTGCTGGTTGCACGACGGCCTAGCAATATCCTGATGCCTTCTGGGTGGCTACCGCACCGAAAAGCAAACATCAGAATGGGCACCCCCCAGATTATGGGGATGAGGGATGCAAGCAATTGTGAAAAAAGTTACTCTCCCCAGGCGTTCCCTACACCTTCCGCATAATGAGAAAAACTCGGCGAAACGATTTGAAACCACAGCCACGGCAGAGTCTGCACTGGCACAAACACAATGACGGATGCAAAATTCTACGGGTGCCAAGCTCGCCCACACATGCGGGCAGACTTCCACAAGAAAATGGAAAAAATGCAAGCGGTTGATCTGAATTCAAACCAAGACCAGTGGACGATGTAACGGACACAGCCTGCCTGGAACATGCAGCATACGCTCTGCAGGCCCTTATCATGCATGTGCAGGAGCAAGCCGCTACAGCAACACTGCAAAGCATGGCAAAGCCACAGTCACGCACATCGTATCTGGGCACCCCGCTTCCATGGAACAGTCTGCTGTGGCACCCGAACCATCAACGGCCTCAAAAGCACCATCATGCTGCCCAGGCTCCAACGATACTAAGCTGGATACTGTTTTCAGAGGTATGGGGAAATCTGAGGCGAGTCATCCGAAATCACAAAGGAGAGAAGTGGACAACGAAACAAACAACAGCGCGCCTGCGCATGGCAAGTCACACAAGCAAAGCAAAGCAAAGCAAAGCCACAGTCACGCGCATCGCATCTGGGCACCCCGCTGCCATGGAACAACAGTCTGCAGTGGCATTCGAACCATCAACCGCCTCAAAAGCAACATCATGCTACGCGGGCTCCAACGATGCTAGGCTCACACACGCAGTGGATACTGTTCTCAGAAGTATGCGGAAATCTCAGGCGAATCAAATCACAAAGGAGAAAAGTGGACAACGAAACTAACAACAGCATGCCTGCGCATGGCAAGTCACACTGTGACTGTCCTGAGTCTTATCATGCAGGAGAAAGCCACTACAGCAACACAGCAAAGCAAAGCAAAGCCACAGTCACGCGCATCGCATCTGGGCACCCCGCTTCCATGGAACAATCTGCAGTGGTACCCGAACCATCAACCGCCTTAAAAGCACCATCATGCTACGCAGGCTCCAACGATGCTAAGATCACACACGCAGTGGATACTGTTTTCAGAAGTATGGGGAAAGCTCAGGCGAGTCATCCGAAATCACAAGGAGAAAAGTGGACAACGAAACAAACAACATCGCGCCTGCGCATGGCAAGTCACACTGTGACCGTCCTGAGTCTTATCATGCAGGAGCAAGCCACTACAGCAACACAGCAGATCAAAGCAGAGCAAAGCAAAGCAAAGCAAAGCCACAGTCACGCACATCGCATCTGGGCACCCCGCGTCCATGGAAAAATCTGCCGTGGCACCCGAACCATCAACGGCCTCAAAAGCACCATCATGCTACGCGGGCTCCAACGATGCCAGGCCCACCCAAACAGCTGGAACTTTTCGTTTGCGGCTGCCACATGTGTCGGTCGTTGTACATTCCAGCCAGCTCCGAACATACAGGTGCTTTGGGCAGTTTGCGTCATCATGAAAACACAGCGAATCAACACGTGTCAAAGACAAGAGAGTAAGAAAAGGAGAGAAGTCCCGCCTGCGCACCAAACACAGTTGCCGGCTCGGCTGTGCATCTGTACCGGCGCCGACAGGGACACCAATTTTCCTGAAATCTGCAACGGTGTGTTGCACAAAAAACTGTACGCGTAGCGGCTGAGAATGCCTAATAAGCAGCATGTTAACACCAGCGTGGTGTGAACATCCAAGCAAAATGCTTGCCAAGGATCCAAGTAGGCGCAGATCTTGAAAAGTGACCTGAACATGATGAACGCTCAACACTTACCAGCCTGCCCAACAGTTAACTATTGTGAGTCATATCAGACATTGCGTGCCTGTTGCACCAGTCCCGCATCACTACCCAATGCCTCTTCACTACGGTTGGCCCTGCACAGCTCTCTTCAACTACCTCAATCTTGAGGAAAAGCGCAACCAAGCAGCGTCAAGCCTCAACAAAAAAACAAAGCATGATCTTCCAGTGCTCCACGGGTTCTCGCTCATGGCAAGAAAGGAGCATGGCTTGCGACGCATCGTTTTTCTGCACACACGCCCACGCACATCTTGCAGTCCCCTTGGAGATAAAAGCTTGAACCTACGAGCACGAGACGACCCTGAGGCAGCGTTCTTGCTCATGCCTTAGGGCACAAGCAATTCAACATGGTTAAGACGAACCATACTCCTGCATAACCGCAACATTAGAAGCCTCCCTAGAACAGACAGAGCATGACAGAACGAACTGTGAGCCATAATGAGGGCCCGACTCTGTCGCGATGCTATAGGTGCCTTCGATGGCACAGCGATCTTACAAACGCAAACAACACGCACCCTGAGCATGCCTACTACCGAAACCCTAAACCTTTCCCCGCAATCCCAAGACCCTAATCTTGCTGGTGCTTCAGTGGAAGCGCAGGGTGGATCCCTATGATAATCTTGCGGAATCCTAACGAAGTACCTACACTCCCCACTCCCTCTTAAGCACCCCAAAAATGTGAAAGCCATTGTTTGGGGCCGGCACAGAGCAAACTCGGCAACTTGTTTACGCTGGTCCTTGCCCCCCGAAGAACGTCCCTGGCCTCGAGGGCATCCCAGTCAAACATTGCGGCAGGTTCCCATTATGGGGTTGAAACGAGTTTACACTAAAAAGCTCATGTGCTGACATTTGTCACTGCTGGAGTCTGTTAAAACAAATGACATGACATGGATGTGTCTTCGGCCTGGACAGAGCATACAGGCGCGAGCAACAACAGCTGAACGCTATGTCAGCAAATGCAACCTGCGTTTCTGCATAGGGATCTCGCCACCCTCCCATGCCCACAAAAAAGAGCTCGGCACACCATGCCCAGAAATCAACATGCCGCAAAGTACCGCACAAGAGTTTTGGCACCACTCAAAAAATGGCCTTGTTGCACACCTTTCTGCAGAGGCACTTCGCCAGCCCAAGCATGAGTCGGCAAAACATGCCCAAAAATCAAAATGCCGCAAGATGCCGCACACGAGTATTTGGCACCACTCAACGAACCGCCTTGTTGCACACCTTTCTGTAGGGCCCACGCACCAGTCAGCACACCATGCCTACAAATCAAAATGGCGCAAAATGCCGCGAACGGGCTCTGGCACCAAGGAGCGGCATTGTCGCATGCTTTTTTGCTATGCGGATCTCACCACAAACACAAGTCACAAGTCGGTACACATGTCTGCAACTGCCGCAAACGGGGTTTGGCACCACTCAACAGCTTTGTGACACTGTTCCCACGTAGGGATCTCGCAAACCCACCCGTGCCAAAAGCCTTCCTCCAAGGTCACACACACACACACACTAATGCACACACACACACACAAGTCGACATCCCGTGCCCTGAGTCAAAGCCACACATTACTTCTAGCTAAACATGGTTTCGGGCACCCCGCACGCACGCACGCACGCACGCACGAACGCACGCACGCACGCACGCACGCGCGTGCACCACGCACGCACGCACGCACCCACCCACCCACCCACCCAACCCACCCACCCACCCACCCACCCACACGCAGAGCACGCAAAACGCGCAAAACGCGCAAAACACGCAAAACACGCAAAACACGCAAAGCAGACAAACACGACAAACAAGACAAAACAAACAACGCCAACAACGCCAACAACGCCAACAACGCCAACAACGCAAACAAGGCAAACAACGCAAACAACGCAAACAACGCAAACAACGCAAACAACGCAAACAACGCAAACAACGCAAACAACGCAAACAACGCAAACAACGCAAACACAAACAACACAAACAACACAAACAACACAAACAACACAAACAACACAAACAACACAAACAACACAAACAACACAAACAACACAAACAACACAAACAACACAAACAACACAAACAACACAAACAACACAAACAACACAAACAACACAAACAACACAAACAAACAAACAAACAAACAAACAAACAAACAAACAAACAAACAAACAAACAAACAAATAAACACGTTATCTGACAACACCCGAACGGTCTTGTTCAAAGCCTTCTGCAGTTCTCGCTACGGCCTTCACATTTAGTTACACGAAATCCGCAGCCCATAACTAAATCAAAATGCCACATAGGGTTTGGCACCACTCAAGCTCTTGTTGCACACCTTTCTGGAAAATCTCGCAGAGACCCCGCACGCGCCCAAACCAATGCCCATGCCCACGCACCCAAGCCCACGCCCACACCCACACCCACACATTGAATTCATTCGGCATATTTGCAAGCACCAGACATACTCGGACAAACGGGGCACAGACACACCCAAGCCGACACACAGACAGACGTCAACACATCCAGTGGTGCAAAATGGGAGCGACTTATAAAGGCTGTCAAAATACATGGAACCTGGCGGCAACAGTCTACAACACTTGTCAAGCCTGTGAAAGGTTCTGATCGTGGAAGGGGGGGGGGCAATGTAGCATGTTAGGCATGAGGTGAGCGAGTCAGAGAAGAGGAAGACAAAGAAAAAGTTGACAAAACTCACCGCTTAGATGAACAAATTTAGCCTTGTTGGGCACCATCTCTGGAGACATCTCCGCCGATTTCAAGCTCCAAGGTTCGAAGGTATGTCGACATGGCATTGGCAAGTGGCACCCCACGATGCTTGAAATACTCGGTTGTTTTTCTTGACAAGAGCAACAGGTCGCATCATGTCGCATTGCCAGCTCTGGGGCCTTGAGATGCCGGCGCAACTCCTCCTGGTCCATCGTCACCTTTAGCGCCTGCGCTATGACCACGTGTCAGACTTCACTTCTCGCTTCATTCCTCACCAAAGTAGGGGACAATGTCAGAGAACGAAGCGGCATCTCCAGCTGCTGGTCTTCTCAGGCAGGATGTCGAGGCTTTGATGGTTTAAACTCATCGGGGCGAAATGGCTTGCCACGGGGAGGTGATGTCACCTCAGTTTACATCACACTTACAATAGCACATGCGACATAAGTGAAACGTTGTGCTGTGCGATCATGCCGGCCGAGGAGCCCAATCCGGCCGGCAGGAGGGACACCAGGAGAAGCACCACTCGGGCCATCCATCCCAGACGGATCCCGTGACTTCGTAGCGGTATGGGTAGCCCAGGGCGTTGTACCGGACGTTTCGCGACCTCCCAGCCCAGAAAGCCCATCGCTCGGCGCTCTGCCGCTGCAAGTGATACTCATGTCCAGGGGAGCTCCTTGCTTCTTGGAGCCTCGCACGGCGTACGAGAGGTTACGTACATGCATGGTACGATGCCAGCACGTTCACACGAGTAGCTTCGCAAAATGCCCAAGGAAGGAGTCAGCCCGGGCCTTCCCGTAACCAACAAGTAACGGAAGGCCTGCGAGGTCATAAAAAACATGGGTAAAACAGGTGCAAACAGATGCAAACACGCATCCCCTGGAACCCGCCTTCGTCTTTGCAGCCTCTGGCACTGCAGCCCGGAGCGGGGCGAACTCTCGTACCTGGTAGCGTTCGAATTTTGTCGAATGCAAGGCTTTTTCGCGTCTCAAGTTCTCTTGACTCCAAGCTGCCGGAAGGAACTCTGAAACCTGCGTCATGAACCTTGGCAAGTAAAGCTGGGCGTAAGCAAGCACGGATAAGTGCACACACTGTAGCTGGAACGTGGCATACGCTTCCTTTCGGATTTTCCGAAACGTTCGATGCACTTTGTTCGGGATGGTGCCTCAGCACATTCCGAATACTTATTCTTCACAGACTTTTCTTGAAACTGGCCTTGCTGACTGCGAGAAATCGCCCCTCAATGGGGAAGCCCACAACAAAAAATGGTGCTGCAATGGAACGTTCGCACTTACACTCACAAAAATGACCTGAAACTTGGATGCCAGTTCCTGTTTGCGGGTGCCGGAACCAAATTGCACTTGTAACTGCTTGTGCTCAGGAGGGCCTCGCCTCGTGTCGCTCCTGTATTTAGCCCAGCAGAAGGGCGGAGTGTAAAGGATGAAACATAAGATTCTACTTGTACCAGTCTCGCCCTTTTTTGCTCCTTGGATTGCACGTGCGTGCTGACAGCAAACGAACAGAACAAAAAAACCTGGCCCCATCAACTACGGCTGGGTTTGAGCGGTTCCTGGTTGGTGCAGTCGCTATTGTGAACATCTTTGGACGGCAACCGCGACGGCTCGGACTTTGGGCAGAGGCTTGAGCGGGGCTGCCTCTTCGCAAGGGTTAGGGCTTGTCGTCTTGTTATGCAATTGCTCGGTGCTCACATTGCGCCTTGCAAGAAGGGTTTTGAAGGAAGCAGAATTTCCCAACGGGACATGCAAACAGCTGCAAGGGAGGCGTGCGAGAGGGGTTAGAAGAAGCAGGCTGCTGACTAGGGTCTTGTGCACAGGATCTGAGGACACTTTCCAAGGTTGAGGGGAGCTTCAGACGAGGTCGTCGAGACTAGACCTGGAGTTTATGGAGAACATTTCTAGACAATCAGTTGACTCGTAAATTCCAGAAACGATTGACGTACATGACCCATAGGTTAAGGATTTCGGTGAAACGTGGCACACACAGGGCATGCGGCATGCGCTGATAAGTGAGCCGAGCTGCTCTGGATAGATGCGGCAAATACTAGGACCCATCTCCTGGACGACAAGAATCCACTTGCTTGTCATTCCTCTGTTGACAGATCCTTGCAGACGCTGCCTCCTTGTCTGGTAGGCATGGCTCTTTCGGCCTGAGCTTTCGGAGCTACAACTGCACGTGTCTTGCAAAATGCGTGAAAACACGTGCGATCTCAACAAAATCTCTAAGCTGCTGGCTCAAGCTCTACGCAGGTCGAAAAGGGTTCATCTGTGACAAAGCACCGTTCACGACATGCGTCATGCTGAACTGTGAGCCCGAGCCTTGTGCAACTTGGGGTTGACAGCACCATTGCGCCCAATCCCACCAAGTCATGCCAACAAGCTTACTGCCAGTGCATTAAGCAAGTGTCTGCCGGTGGGGTGGCTTTGGTCCGTTCATCATGAGCACAACAGCTGCAATGCGAAGTTTTTGCAGAGATTCAAGAATCGGAGACATGCATCTTCGCTCATGCTTGTGCAATGGAGCCGTCATGCCAATCAAACCCAGCTTTTGCCGCCGTAGGCCAGATGGTGAGATCACCCGCTTTGCAGAGATTACTCTATACTAAAGTGAGCCCCGGTGGGACTTCCTCCATGCCGTTTGCAGCACATCGATGGCCTGCCTTCTAACAGCCCAGCCTTGGCAAAAAAAAAAAAAAGGGAAAGCCGCTCGTACACGCACGCTGCCATGAATTGTGCAGAGCGGTTGCTGGCTCAGGGGCATGGAGCATAGGTTTTTGCAGTGTTCCCGAACCCTGGGTTCGAACTCTTGGGGGGAAGGTTTGGGGGGCTAGGTTGAACCTAGGGTTCGAACTCTTGGAACCGTAGGTTCAACCCCGGGTTCGAACATAGAGTTCCGAACCCCCAAGAGCCTTTCGAAAGGGTCTCGAAGCTTCAAGGGTTTCAAAGCTTCGAGGGGGAGGACTTCTTCCACAGACTTCGCCAGGACGACAAGAAACGATGGAGGTGAAATTTAGAATAGCTCTCTACTCTTCTCTTCTCCTGCCGGCTTCGCAGGACAACAAAAAAACAAGGGGAATAATTATCTACTTTTTTCTTCTTCTACAGGCTTCGCAGGACGACAAGAAAATTAAGAATAATTGTCTACTCTTCGAAGGACGATAAGAAACAAGAGGGTGGAATTTTGAATAATTCTTCTACAGGCTTCACAGGACGACAAGAAACGATGGGGGTGGAATTTAGAACAATTCTCTGTTTTTCTCATCTTCTACGGGCTTCGTAGGACGTCGTAGGACGATAAGAAACAAGGTGGGTGGGGGTTAAAAAAATTATCTACGTTTCTCTTCTTCTACGGGTTTCGCAGGACGATACGAAACAAGGGGGTGGAATTTAGAAAAATTCTTCTACAGGCTTCGCAGGACGACAAAAAACGATGGGGGTGGAATTTAGAACAATTCTTTGCTTTTTCTCATCTTCTACGGGCTTCGTAGGACGTCGCAGGACGATAAGAAACAAGGAGGGTGGAGTTTAGAATAATTATCTACGCTTCTCTTCTTCTACGGGTTTCGCAGGACGATAAGAAACAAGAAGGGGTGGAATTTAGAAAAATTCTTCTACAGGCTTCGCAGGACGACAAGAAACGATGGGGGTGGAATTTAGAACAATTCTTTGTTTTTTCTCATCTTCTACGGGCTTCGTAAGACGTCGCAGGACGATAAGAAACAAGGAGGGTGGAGTTTAGAATAATTATCTACACTTCTCTTCTTCTACGGGTTTCGCAGGACGATAAGAAACAAGAAGGGGTGGAATTTAGAATGATTACTCTTCTTCTCTTCTGCGGACTTAACTCAGGGTTCTGAACTCTGGGTTCGAATTCCCCAACTTGGAGTTCAAACCCAGGGTTCGGAAACGCTACCCACGTCCGAACCCCTGCATGGGTTCGGGAACTCTGTGTTCAAATCCTGGTTAACCCTAGGTTCAAGAGTTCGAACCCCAGTTCGAACTCTCGGTCCAAAAGTTCGAACTTGGGTTGAACCTGCGTTCAAAGAGTTCGAGTCGGAGTTGATCCTGGAGTTCAACTAAGAGTTCGATTTCAGGGTTCGGCAAACATAGAGTTCCCAACCCTGGTTGAACTCTAAGTCTCTAAGTTAGGGTGTTAAAACCCAGGGCTCGGAACTCTAAGTTGTGAACCCTGGGTTCGAACACTCCCGCCAAAAACCTATGTAGAACTCCTGCATTTCCTCCACGGTTGGGGGCATTCCCAGCCTTGGGTACACACGGTCCCTTTCAACAAATGTTGCCTGGTATGTTCTACGAGCGTGAATGACTAGCCATGGCCTTCGGGGTCGTTTCTCTGGCTTCAACGACTTTAACTTTGCTGGGATGCAGTTTTGCACTCCCAAGGTGCTTCAAATACGTGCAAAATGACAGTCAACACTCAATCAACACTACAGTCAACACTACAGTCAACACTTCGAAAACTCTGGGAAAACCAGCAGATTCCACAATTCACTCGTTTTAAAGGAAAATGTACGTTTGTTTAGCTTCTTAATGTCCAGAACAGCAAAATGCTGGATTCTCCAGCATTTTGGCAGTGTTGACTGTAGTGTTGACTGAGTGTTGACTGAGTGTTGACTGTCATTCTCGAGGAGTAGGATCTCACAGGCAGGCGGGCATTTCCCCCCTATGAATGCTGGGCTACTCCACTTTGGGAGGCGGTGCGGCGTACCTAAGTGGGCTACTCCTCTTTGGGAGGCGTTGGATCTTTGCGGATCTGTTGAGCAGGCAAACCCGCCAACAGGTTAGGTCAGGGCCAGCTGAGCCAAGCCGCAGCTGGGCATGGGCGACACGAGCTGTCATGATTCATGCGTGCCAAACACTTGGATAGCGTTCAGTCAACGCACACTGCATGACCTAACCTGCGTCGGGAGTGGAGAAGCGAGCCACCTAGACCTATAACCCTAGGGGCGGGTCTAACAACGCTTCTCACTGGCACTGTCTCTTTTCCACGGGCGCTGCTTTGGGCAAGTAGGCTGCAGGGAGATCCTCGAGGCGAGGGATCTCACAGGCAGGCGGGCATTTACCCCCACTTCAGAGGCCCAAAAGGCAGACCAGGGAAAGAGAGCTAGGAACCCCCACCGCGAGCGGTCTGGCGATGTGGAAGAGGCCTTGGCTCCAGGGCACGTGGGCATCGGCCAGGCTAACTTCGTGCGTGGCCTTTTGCAAGTGTGCGAGGTGCACGGGAAATCGATGGGCCAGGCTGGAGTTGAGAAACTTGTTGAGGCGATTCCGGCTGAGATCGCCAGCGTCTGTATTCTTGATCCCAGGAATGTGGCCTACTTCGAGGGCTAAGCCTCGAGCCTGAGCCCATGAGGCAACCTTCTCCAGGAAGAAGGACAGCGGAAAGGCGGTTGTGAAAAGTTTATTGATGGCGGCTTGTGCGGGGCTGTTGTCGCTACGAGTTGCGACACAGAAGCGTAGGCTGGAGCAGCCCGTAACATCGTAGGCCATTTGCAGAAGCACCCACTGGGCCACCGTCTCAAAGCAAGCTATGTATTGCTGGGCATCTTTGGTGAGAAAGGGCCAGGCAGCGCGCAATTCACCTATGTGCCACTGTTGGGCGAACCACAAAGTTCGTGCGGGCGTGGAAAGCCAACCCCCGATTCCGACGGTGTGACCGTCGGCCATAGCATCTGCGGCTGAGAGGCAGGTGAGGAGAGGCGGTCTGGCAAGTGGCACAGTGAATTCATGGTGGAAACACTGTGCAAGCCAGTGGATGGCGGCCTTGCTCTCATTGCGTAGGGTGATTTCTGGGGCAAGCGGATCAGCGATTCTGACCCAGACGGTTTTGTCTGCGGTCGGTATGGGCCAGATGTCTGTCTTGGCACGGACGGTCTTTCCTTTGACTTCTATCACCCGGGCATTGAGGGGCAGCTGAAAAAAAGGAGGCATCTTTGGTGATCTTGCATTGCGCCCAACTTCGAGGCACCACAGGAATTGCGCCCAACTTCGAGGCGGAATGGGGTAGTTGGTCCCCGGCGGGCTGCGCAGGTCCGAGTAGATGGGCGCTGTAAAGCACCGGACATGTGCGCTGATGCTGGTGGCCCACATGAGCAATCCCAGGCAGGATTCGAGTTCCTTGCGCGGGACGCGCTTGTTTTCCAGCAGGTGCAGGAGCTGCTCGCGGAGTTTGTCGAGCTTGGGCTGGGCAAGGCAAACTGTTTCTGTCCTAAAACAGAAACGCCAACCGCACCAGATATTTCCGACCCGAATGAGGCCTTCTTCCAGCTGCAAAGCAAAGCGTCATCGATGTGAAGAATCAGACTTGGTACCTTAGCTTTTCCTTCCAATGCTCGTCGGCATTCTCGGCATTTGTACGCCCTATCCGATGCGTGCCTGACTCCGATTCGTCGCCTATCCTCATCTCTATCCCACCTCGCTTGCAGTCCATGATCCCTTCTATTTCTGTCCCTTTCTCTCGCACGGGCCTCTCTCGCCCAGATCGCTTTCTTGCTCTCCCGATGTGCTCGACGGTGTCTCACTTCCTTCACGTTCTCGGGTACTAGACATCCACGTACCCTCGGCCGAAGGCATACTCCCTTATGGAATTCCATTCTCATGATTGGTCCCCCTCTACCCCCAAACGTAATGGGAAAGCTATTCCTATTCTGAATAGCCACCAGGATTTCTCGCTCAGATGACACTTCGTATCCTATGACATCACACATAGTTTCCGCTACAAGTTGTCCGAGCGCGGATACTCTCAGACTAGTGCCAGGATCTTCCGGATATGCTATCCCCCCCGTACGAACCCAGGTGTATCCTATCAGAGGAACATGGATGTCGTCCTTTAGTTCGAGAACCAGTGCATTCCTCTCTGCCTCCCACATGACTATGTTGCATTCGCCCTTCTCCATAGTCTCGAGGTTAATGGTCTCAGCGTGCCCGGCCCGACGCAAGCAGAGATAGACACCAAGCAGGCAGGGAACCCCGTAGCAACCCAAGCACAGGCGAGAATGGCTCTCGTGAAGGCCAGGTTGTTCACAGGTGCTCGATGGCACATTGCCAGGGAAGTGGAAACCTGATCTCCGCATAGGAGTGTCCACAACCCGGAAGCAGCATCCCCTAGCTGGTCTCTCCCAATAGGCATGACGTCGTTGCACGCCAAGGGGGTGTCACCTTCCAGACGAGAGATGGTCAACCCTCTAGTCCGAGGGGTTCACACTTGATCGTAACACATAGAAGCAGGCAACCTGCCCACCTAGAGGGGGCAGAGGAAAGGAAGATTGGCCGTTTTACCGATGACAGAGCCGGAACATCCAGGCAGGACCGGCCCAGGGCAGTCCGTGGCAGATGGCCAGTGGAGCAACCACGAAAGAAAGGCCCCCCGTCACCATAGGCACAACGCAGGGCCGACACAGAAGGGTGTTCACAGGTGCAGGCAGTGAGTACACAGAAGACAAGCACGATCCAATCCGTGGCATAGACCACGAGAGGGTTGCCAAACCAAGAATATCCCGAGGTAGTCTTGCGGCATGTATCGGCGAGGAGATGTGAGGGCTCACATCACGCTAGGCAGCATGCCATGAAAGGACTCAATGGCGCGTTCATGGCGTCAGTAGGAGCCCTCAGATGACAGCTTGCTGTCTATTGCCAGGAGCCCTCCCAGTCCGGACGCCGAGAGCGATGGCCATCTGAGGTGGTATGGGAACGCGTACGGCTGGGCTGGACTGGCGTGTTTTAAGGGCTCCAGTGCATGCCCACTCCTGCCCACCCCTCCCGCTGCCTTGCTGTTAGAATGGAGTGTTGTTAAGGGTTCCAGTGCATGCCCGAGCCCTCCCTTCGCTGCCCCCCCCCCCCCCCCCCCCCCCCCCCCCCCCCCCCCCCCCCCCCCCCCCCCCCCCCCCCCCCCCCCCCCCCCCCCCCGCCACCCCCCCCCCCCCCCCCCCCCCCCCCCCCCCCCCCCCCCCCCCCCCCCCCCCCCCCCCCCCCCCCCCCCCCCCCCCCCCCACTCCCCCCGCCCTTCCCACCCCCGCCGACCCCCTCCGCCCCCCGCCCTTCCCACCCCCGCCGACCCCCTCCGCTGGACTGGCGTGTTTTAAGGGCTCCGTGGGAAGGGCGAGGGGAGCGGGTGGGGCGGAGGGGGCGGGGGCAGCGAAGGGAGGGCTCGGGCATGCACTGGAGCTCTTAAAAACACTCCATTCTAACAGCAAGGCAGCGGGAGGGGTGGGTGGGAGTGGGGCATGCACTGGGGGGGGCGGGGGGGGCAGGGGCAGCGAAGGGAGGGCTCGGGCATGCACTGGAGCCCTTAAAAACACTCCATTCTAACAGCAAGGCAGCGGGAGGGGTGGGCGGGAGTGGGGCATGCACTGGAGCCCTTAAAACACGCCAGTCCAGCGGAGGGGGTCGGTGGGGGAAGGGCGGGGGGAGCGGGGGGGTGCACTGCACCCCTTAAAACACGCCAGTCAGGTGGAGGGGGTCGGCGTGGGTGGGAAGGGCGGGGGGAGCGGGGGGGGCGGGGGGGGCGGGGGGCTCGGGCATGCGCTGGAGCCCTTAAAAACACTCCATTCTAACAGCAAGGCAGCGGGAGGGGTGGGCGGGAGTGGGGCATGCACTGGAGCCCTTTCTGACAGCAAGCCAGCGGGTGGGAACGGCGGGGGGGGCGGGGGGGCGGGGGGGGGGGGGGGGCAGCGAAGGGACTGGAGTTCTTAAAAACAACACTCCATTCTAACAGCAAGGCAGCGGGAGGGGTGGGCAGGAGTGGGGCATGCACTGGAGCCCTCAAAAAAAGCCAGTCCAGCGGGTGGGAAGGGCAGGGGGAGCGGGGGGGCGGGGGGGGCGGGGGCAGCGAAGGGAGGGCTCGGGCATGTAGTGGAGCCCTTAAAAACACTCCATTTTAACAGCAAGGCAGCGGGAGGGGTGGGCGGGAGTGGGGGAATCCTTTCTGACAGCAAGGCAGCGGGTGGGAAGGGCGGGGGGAGCGGGGGGGGCAGCGAAGGGAGGGCTCGGGCATGCACTGGAGCCCTGAAAAACACTCCATTCCAACAGCAAGGCAGCGGGAGGGGTGGGCAGGAGTGGGGCATGCACTGGAGCCCTTAAAACACGCCAGTCCAGCGGAGGGTGTCGGGGAGCGGGGGGGGGCGGGGGTGGGAAGGGCGAGGGGAGCGGGGTTCGTCCTTATACTGGTGGGGGAAGGAGGTAACTGCCGCACGTAGGGCCGAAAGATCAGGGTCCTTGGAGGTGCCATGGCAGTACATCTTAAACCAGAAGCTGTTGAGTCGCTGCTTGGTTGGATGTTTAGCCCGCATGAGCCCCTTAATGGCAGCCCAGTGAGCAGTGGCTGCGTCATACCACTCATTTCGGGGACGTTTTGGCCCATGCTTGGTGGGTGTGGTGCTGATCCCTTTCCAATGCGCATCGAAGATGACTGGCAGTCGGAAAGGGGCTGAGACATCCACTTCTCGCAAAGCTGCAAGGTCAGTGGTTCGCAGCTCCGAGAAGCGCCAATCATTCACCTGTGCCTCGGGTTCGTCCTCCGCATCCGACATGTCATCCATCGGGCAGGGAGAACCTTCGTTAGTTTCAGAAGAGATGCTGACGACCTCCGGCGAGGCTGCCGCAGTGTTCACTTCCACAGGCGCAGCCAAGGGGGAGGAGAGCAAGCACTCTAGGGGCAACACTCGCCGTAGAAAAACAGCCATTCTGTGAGAAGTGTCAGGCCATTCCAAGTTATAAACTGACCAAAAGTGTTCAATGTTTTGGTTGGCCACCGAGGCCGCAAGGGCAAGCCGGATGGCGTCAAGGAAATGGGCAGGGGGGAGGTCCGGCCTAAATTCTTGAGAGTGCCTTTGCCCAAGTGTCTCTGTGCCCTGCAGCGTGATGCCTAGGAACGTATTCAGGTTGGGCTGGGCAAGCCTGGCCTTTTCCACGTCCGTGTGCTTAGCAGCTGCGGCCCATGCCTGCAAGGCTTCTTGGGAGGCTTGGCCAGTGACTTGTGGCAGTCCACTGCGCGCGTCCATCACATATTTGGTAGTAGGGCACTTGGGACACCGATAAGCGCGGCCAGCTAAGAAGGCCACCATGGCTGCGGGCGGCACATTGATCTGCAGGTCAGTAATTTTATTGTCAGATTCAGGAAAACCAATAACAATGGGCAGCCCGGCCGTTCGCTCCAGGGGACCTTTTTGGTGGGACTCGAATGCGAGCAGAAGTGCACCCAGCCAATAATCTGGGTCAGCGTAGCTGAGCATTGCAGGAAAACTGGCATTGATGACACTCGGCAAGTCCGACACCGCAGAGAAAAGATCCGCGATGTACTGCGCTGTGGTAAGAAAGCCATACCCCACCAGGGACTCCGAAAGCCTTGCTTTGTCCAGCTGCGGGACCGGGCAATCCAACATTACAGCAAGGTCGAAATGCTGCAATGCCCCCGACAGTCTAAGACACTGCGTGATGATAGGGTCATAAACCTTCAAATACGCCGCCGGAAACGTTTCAGGCAGATGCAGTAGCGTGTCCGCAATTCCGATCAGCATCTCCGAGTCTTGCAGCTGGTTCGGTATGCCGTTCAAAAACACCTCATAGGCCCTATATGCCCGAAGCTGCTGGCAGTGTGTTGTGAGGTGTTGCGAGTCACGCAGGCTCATGTAGGGCCGAGGTTTGACATTCTTACCAAAGTGATGTCCCGCTGCAAGTGCGCGCCACATGAGATCACAGACCGAGCCTGTGTTGCTCTGCATGATGGGTGCACAGGCTGGGGCGCTGGGGTCGCGGGTGCCGCTGGGCTCGCTAGGCCCTCGAGGCTTGGCTTTTGGTGGTTCCAGATGCTGAGAGCCGTCTTTGTCCAAAACGAGAGGCCGACTTTCCTTGCGAACTTGGACAGCGGGCACAGGCCTGGCGGGGATGGGCGTCGGGCCATGGGGAGGCATAGGGAGATACGATTTAGGTTCCGTCAGGCCAAGTGAGTCCGTGGGAGACTTAGCGCAAGGGGGCTGTGATGCCTCAACCGTCCTAATCCCCTCCGGAAATGTTGCGTGCGTGGGCCGTGTCCGGGGGCTGGGTGGACGTCGTACGCCAGGCGGTGGGTGCCTAATGTTGCCTCCACTACGGGGTGGACACGAGGCGGCGCTACTCCCTCCGATCCTGTGGGCAACTTCACCAGAGGGAGTCGTCACACAAGCATCCAGAGCACTAGGACTCACGACCGGCACAACCGCAGGCTCTGTCGTTGCAGGCTCCTTCTTCAGTGGTCCTCTCTCCCGCGTTGGGGTGCCGCAGGGTGTTCGGGAAACGTCCCGTTTAGCTGCCGGAGGTGGGCTGACAGCTGCCGCAATGGACCCCCGCGGCCCGAGGCTTGAGCCATGGTGTACCCCACCGCTCACCATGGCGCGCGTTGGTGATAGCCTCGCTTTGGGCTGGTGACTGCAGCGGCGTAAGAACCTCGACCGCAGTAGCAGCTACCACGTCGGGACTGTGACTACCCGCGGGCACAGGGCTGTTTCCCGGAGAGTCCACATCAATCGCAGTTTCGGAGGCAGCCTTACCCGTACGAACAGGTAGGAGGTGAAGACCGCGGGGGGCTCGCATTATGCCGGCCTTGTGTTCGAAAGCCGGGTCAGCGCGTTGAGCAGATCCCCGCTTGGGCGGTGTCCTAATGCTGGTATCCCCTGAGGTACTGGGCGACCCCATCTCCTTCCCTCACCGGCTGGAAGGGGACACAATACACAGCATTGGGCAAGGGCTCCAGGACGAAGCCGCGCGTTTGCAGCCTAGCAATGGTGCCCGAGTAGGAGTTGGAAGTGAAAGAGGGGCTCCCCCATCCTTCTTGCTTAAGTGTGCGGTAAAGAACTTCCCGCTTATCTCCCCAGGTGGCCTTCAAGGCCCACGCTTGATGCAGGGGTGGGGCTTCAAAGAGGTCCAGCCCTACTTTGCGTTCCGCAGGCAGCACGATGCTGGCTACTGTCCGTTCTCGGAAGGCTTGCTTGTGTAATGCCTTTGCAACGCCAGGGCCATCCATGCTCCACAAGCTGGCTTGTGTGCGCACATATTCCGCGCATTCAATCAGGCCTCCGGTTGCGCAGGCCGCCATTTGGAAGCATGCACCTATACCATCAGAGTAGTGCGGTGCCACGAAAACCAAAGCCCCAAGTCCTCTCGTGAAGGAGGAGGTGGCTCGGGCAAACCCTGCCTCGCTACTAAACAGGAATCCAGAAGCCCGACAAGTCACAAAGACACCTATCCCAAATGTGGGGCCAGTGGAGCAAGCCGTGGTGATAGCGCCGAAGAAGCGTTTAAGGGACCCTATGTGATTCATGAGGAAGGTCCGAAACGTCACAAGGCTCCAAGTGGTGGGCGCGCCAGTCAGCGGGAAATCTTGCGCGGTTTGGCAGGCTTCAAGTAGGCTCATATCGTCATCGCCCAGTGGGTCTGCGGGGAGACTCGACTGCAGCATAAACTTCATTTGAGTAACAATCCTGGCATACTGAGAGACCATCCCGATAGGGGAGTCAGGATAAACCTGGTGCCCAAAAGTGAGCACAATGTCCGCCAGGACCATGCTGAGGTCGTAGCTTCTGCCTAATTTGGTTTGGGTCTCATCCTGATCTGGCACCCGTACCCATCGGCACGTTTCCATCCACCTGCCTGCAAAGCTACGCAGTGGCCGCCCGAGCAGGTGCTGCATCGTGGGACCAGGTGGCATAAGTAGCCGAGGGACCCCGCCTGTCAGATCGAAGCGGCACGCCTCCGAGTACCGACATGCGTATAGAATGGCAGCAATCTCAGGAGGGAGGCGCATGGATGAACAGAGCGAGAGGTTGATAGCCGGTCCGACAATGGCCTTCAGCCCGGCGGCCTGCATGACTGTCTCGGCTTGCTTCGGTTTGACGATGCTCATACAGAGAATCGAATCCAGCATCGAGACCGCTGAGAACAACACTTCTGACGCTCCAGAGGAACGGCGGGGCTTGCCCCAAGAGGGCATCTCGCCTTGCCCCTTTTTCCACGGGCCGGAACTTTGTTCCGTTTGCCGCAAAAGGGCCGCAGGCAAGGTGGCTGGCGTGTGGAGGTCGGCAGGGACCGCATTGAGACCACAAATCTTTTGCTCCAACAACTCCGTGACGAAGTGGTAATTGGGCCGCGATCCTCCAGCGGGCTGTCTGTGGTCGCCAATCATGACATCGAGTGCATGCTTGATGTGCGCCAGGATGGTGTTGGAACCCGGTGTGCCCAATTGCTGGGCTTCATCTCGGAGGAGCAACTCAACATCCTTTAGACGGTTAATGAGCTGCGAGTAGGGAAAGCTAAGCCTTGCCACAATCGTACCATGCGTCGTGGCTACAAGTAGCCCCCGGTACAAATCGTGCACATCAAAGGGGATGTGTGTCCTTCTCCTTGTTACCCGGTATGCGAACGATGCGGCTGCGAACAAATTCATTGCTAGCAGTCGTGAGCCTATCAACCGCCTCGACATAGGCACGAACCGATTCATTGCCATGAGCGGTGTACAGGGTGAGCCGGTTCGTCAGGCACGCAAGAAGAACTCCTAAAAACGCGCAGGATCGTGTCTTCCCGCTGCCAGGCGCCCCCGTTATGAATACAGAAGTACGATTAGCGGCCAGGCCGTACGAGCACGCTCCCAGCAGCGCTGCCAGGTGTCCATCCGCCCCCCAAAAGGTATCACAGAGGCACGTAAGGAAGGCGGGACCAACTGCGAGCGCAAAGATGCTGGCGCGAGTCCTCGGATCGTGCTCGTTACTCAACGAGTCCTGGGACATGCGTAGACGCTCCGCATGCCACAGCGCAGGAGTCCGGGCGTCCTCCTGGCCGGGCAGCGGAGAGTCAGGCAGCGTGGCTAACACGCCACTCAGCAGCGTCGGCGTCCATTCTTTGCGATAGGTTTGTTCCTCCGCAAGCCAAAGGTTAAGGATGCTTTGCAAGGTGTTGGAAGCCCCCGGACCCGCAGTAGGCGATGCCTGCGCAGCTTGCGTTGCGTGCTTGCCTCTGAAGACTTGGCAGACCTCCGGGTGAATGAGCTGTGCCCATGTGTCGTGCCAGTTCCCTCTCACCACCAGCCCGAAAATGAGGACAAGCACTAGATCCGTGAGAAAGCCCGGCAACCAATGTGGCTGCCGGATGGCATCAAGAGGCGAGTCTTCTAGCGGAACGCCCAATGCAACATGTTGCCTTTCCCTAGGCATGTGTAACAGGGCATCCCAAAGCGGGGTAGAGGCTCCTCCGGGCAGAACTTCAAGCTGGCTGACTCTCGGCAATGAGGGTCGTTGCGCGAATTGGTTGTGCTGTTCATCAGTCAAGAGCAGGGCAATGGTTATATTGACTGGCTGCATGGCCTTACTTTCTCCAGGGCCGGTGGAAAGCTTCTTCGGGGCAAGGAGCTCGATAAACATGCCTGGGTAGGCCACATCTCCCTTGTCTTCTCTCAAGGTAACCAGCAAAGCAGTGCCCTTGGCCGGCACTTTACCAGCAACAGCAAACCACTTTGTAGCCCAGTCAGGGACATCCGCCAACTCCGGTGTAAGGAGCATGACCGACGCTCGTGGGTAAACTCGATGGAGAAGGCAGATTGGCCACGTCTGCGTGCCGGGCTTTATCGCCACAGGGGCGGCGGCCCGCTTGACCGCAGCTTGCTCTGGGTAGTGATACTGTTCCGAGGGCTCCTCCTCGATTTCTGCTTCCGAGGCCATGGCTAAAAACTGATAACCCAGCATGTCAACCAGGCGTTCTAACGACAGGTGGGGGAGCCACATACCCAAAACAAGCTTCATCGTGGGACCAAGTTCATGATACGGGGGCGGCAAATCAGCCAGATGCGGCTTGGCATCCGTCAGGAGGACTTGGGCACAGTCAGCACGGAGACTGGCAATGCTCCGGTTCTCAGCGGAAGGTATCCGGAGAAAAGCCTCCAGATCGGGGCGTTTGATTTGCCGTCCCAGCACGGAGTTGATGAAAGTTTTAGACTTATCCGAAAGCTGGACAGAGCCACACGCAACCCCCATCAAACCTGCCCGCACTGTGCGATCCATCCGGGGGTCGGCCAGGCCACAAATCTTTTTAGTCAATTCCTTATGCACATAATCCCCCGGCGTGAGCTGGAATAGCTCTTCACTTTGGACAAAGTGACCATAAGAGTGTCCACCACTGCCAAGTGACTCAGGTCCAGTGAAGTAGTAGAGACGCGCTCCCGCGCCAATCGCTTGCATCCTTGCTGCCTGGCTGGGCCGGAAGATACAAAGCTGGTCGCTCTCATGATGGACAAGACTAACAGCGTGCCGCAATTCCGAACCCAGGATATATTGCAGCATGGCCCGTGGCATGGCAATGCCGCCCAAACGTGCCTTGATGTGGACAAAATCGCCCTTGCAGTCAGGAAGCTTTTGGCGCTCATGCCAAGCGATAGCCACAGCAGCGCCCGTATACGACCCAGCAGAGAAACCCGTAACGCACAGTTTGCACTCGCCAGCTCTCCCCGCGGCGAGGCCCACATGCAGAGCGGTCAGCGCAGCAGTATGTGGCATGTGCAAGTGAGCTAGGGCCGGGCACATTGTCAGGGAGGCTTCTACCGAGCTGATTCTAGCACGAACCGCCGCTGGCAGACCGCATCCTTCGACCTGAGGGTACAGAGCACGTGCCCACAGCTGGGCGGCTTGGGGCAGGAGCAGCAGTGCATGTGCGGCATTACCGCTGGTCGAAAGCAACAACGGGCGTTGTGTGTCCTCATATCGGACTTTTTTGCCCTGGTTGTCCCGGACTGTTTCCATTTCTAAGCCAGTGAGTGCATAGGAATTGGCTGTGTGAATGATGCTACCCGACACAGTGGAGGGCGCATTCTCGGCCTTCCCATGCATCCCGCTAATGAAGAGCGACCGACATTCCCCTGAGGGGGTTAGGTGAGGCTTTGGGGGCGGGTACTGGTAGGCAGGAAAGGCAAAGGCTGCCAGGGCTTGTTGCACACGCATGGCAAGTCCATCATCCCAGTATTGACTGAGGCCCAGCGGCGTGACCTTTATGTCTGCAGCAAAGAGAGGCCACGGCAGATCCACCTGGGCCAGCCAAGCATGCGCAGCGGCAGCAAGAAGAGCAAGCGGCCCAGTTGGGGTATTGGGTCGACTGCGCCATTTCGGGGTGGCCCTGCAGGAAGATAGGGCATCTTTCTTCCAAAACATGAGGACTCCAGGGAAGAGCTGGAGCCGCACTGGTCCACTGCCCTTTTTCCCAACAGAGGCCCACAGAGGGACGGTGTCCCCGTTGCCCCAGACCGACTCGGGCAGAGTAGGCAGCCGTACCACACTCCCCCACTGCGGCAAGATGTTTTTGCCTTTGGCACCATATCCATGCACAAAAGGAGGGGGTATAACCTCGGCGTATCGGTTCGCCATGAATAAGTCAGGACCAGGTAGGATTGCCAAACGGGAGTGCAAGCCGCCGTAACCCCTGAGCAAGGGAAGAAATCCCTGTTCATACGGGCCTTGTCCCCATGTTTTGACCCCTCTGACCTGCCTGACTGGGGAGGCGCCAAACTGGATGTCTGGCGCTGGCCGGCCAGTATTAAGGTCGGCCGCTTTCCACGCAACTTCATGTATGTATCTTCCTAAAAGTGCCCACGCAAACACAAAGTCAGAATGCTTGTGAGCAGTGGTTCCGGCAAGAGGGGTGTTGCGTAGACATTGCCGATAATGGATCTGGTCCAACGGCACCTGCTCATGCATACCAGGCAATGGAGTGGGCACTTCACTGGGCATGATGACTAGCTGCAGGGCTCGGCTCAACGCAGTACCAATGGAGGTCACCGCACTAGCGACGTTGCTAGGGATGCAAAAGCGAGGGGGCCGGGGAGTTTTGCCGTCCGGAGCATTCGGGTAGAAGATGACCAATCCCCCATTTGCTTCAAGCTGGTCCTCGGACGCACAAACCATGCCAATTGAGTTTGGCGATCGGGCCCCACACGGTATGGACCCGTCCGGCGAGCAACTCCACGGCGAGGCTGGAAGCGAGCCACAGGGCTGTGTCTCGTCCGTCTCGACTTCCATGCTGCCCAGTGACTCCGTCGAGAGGGTATTGGGCAGTAGATCGAGGACTGCAAACCTTCGCAGCTCTTCTGCTTCCCACCTGGCAGTGAACAAGGTGTCATGGTCAAGCAACATCAAGACCACCCCTGGCGCAAGGACTCTGAGGACTGCCAGAATTTCGGGCCCCGCCCACGTAAAGTGCACAGAAGCTAACCCCGCTTCCTTGGTGTTTACCAAGATGGGAAACCACCTCTCTTTAAACGGGCCTTCCCACTGCATGCGTGCTACCAAATGCCGGACAAAGTAGGGGAAATGCGGAATAGACAAGAAGCAGCGACTGTCCGTGACTAAGAGCAGGACATGGGCTCCTGCGGACTCAGCAGCCCGGAGCTGTGGAAGTAGGCAGCCGAGTAGTGCAGTGTAGTCGATCTCTGGGTGGAGACCTTGCGGCTCAGGCGGTTCGCCAGAAATGGCTCCAGAGGCCAATCTCAATGGCAGGACGCCGCTAGGGGTGGGCTCAGGGAAATTCTGATTACTTTCTAGTGCCTGCGCGAGATCCTCAGGCTCCGGAGGCCCCGGCGCATGGTCAGCACTGAGAGTGCGAAGCTGGCATATAGCCTGCATTGCGGTCGCCGCAAGGACCTGTGGACCTGGGTGGCTAGGGACCTGCCACGGTGGCAGGTCGGCTGCAACTGGCGCGGGAGGTGGCCTCCCATGTGGAAGTCGCGGCTCAATCCTACTTACCGCACCCACTGGGTATTCGCCAACACGTGGAGGAATCGGCGGTATGGGAGGGCGAGGACTATTGTCCGGCCAGCAGACCCTAGGTGGATTTTTTTTTTTGTCAGGGCCGCGCGCGCGATGCAGCTGCGCGCTTTGGCGCCCTCCCGGAACTGTCTGACTCCCGAATGACCCTAGCTATTTCGACGTACTTGAAGTGTGGGCCTAGGGTGCGGGTACGGGCGGTGTGGTCAGGATCCCAATACTGCGGATAAAATCTTTTAGTGAGGACTTCTAACCAGTATGGTATCTGCATTCCGCGACGTCTTCCTTGTGCTAGAATACGGTCCTTAAAGGCAGCTGTAAAAACCACACTGTGTGTTGGTTCCGCTCTGGGGGCCATAAATACTTGTTTAAGGGTTTTATGCTGGGCGTTGAGGATGTGTGTAGATGGTAGGGTTGGATATCCTGCTTTGCGCATAACTTCCGTGTTTGGGATGCGGGAGTAGTAGGATGCTTTGACGCGAACCACTCTTCTTAGGAACCGAATGAAGAAAGCATCCACCCTGTCTAGTTGTTTTTGCGTAAGAGTGAGGGTATCCAACGCGTAAATAAGTGTGGGCGTGAAGGTAGACTGGAAAATACGTAAACGTACCGCCTGGGAAAGGCTACTGTTCCATACTAAGCGGAGCTTCTTAAATGCTTCCTCGGCTATAGCTGCTCTATGTAAGAATGCGGCGTCAAAGGGTTTTTTCCATGTGATCCTGGTGCCTAAATACTTGATTTGCGGTGTGGTCGGGACGGCCGCGCCATCCGTAAAGTACAGCGGAGAGGAGGGGCGATCGGGATTGATTAGGAGCTCAGTCTTGGTTTTATTTAGGTGCATACCGTATTCATGTGCTACTGACTCTAATGATGTGAGAATGTCCTGCATCTGCGGTGTGGTCAAAGCTAACAACAATGTGTCATCCGCATACTCTAAATCGAACGTTGGATAGCCTTCTGACCAGGTGTTGGTGGGCGTGCCTTGGAGTAGTAAGTCGTTATCAACATCCGCAAGCATGACTGTGAGTACTATAATAAATAGGTATGGGCTTAGGGGACATCCTTGCCTAATACCTGAGTGTACAGAGCCTGCTGCGGCGGTGTGATCGGGTCCTCTGGTGTAAAAGGTTGGAGACTGATATATAGCCTGTATTGTCTTGAGCATAAGTTCTGAAACACCGAAACGGCGCAACGCTTCGAGCATGGCGGTGTGGTCGAGTGAGTCAAAGGCCTGCTTCCAGTCTAGGAATAATAGTTGTAATGGTTTATTTGTCATTTCCGCCCACTCCATGGCGCGGCGTAAAACAAATATGGGCTGTTGTGTGCCTCTACCTTCTCGAAAACCGTACTGTCGACTGCGAAGGAAATGCTCACTTGATTTTGCGAGGCGGTGTTGCAGCATAGCAGCGTATATTTTGTAAATGGTGTTAAGTAAAGAAATGGGTCGATAGTTGGTGACGTCTGTGTCTAGACCTTTACCCTTATATATTGACACTACTATTGCTTCGGCCCATGGTCCCGGGATGTCGCCTTCCTCCCAACATCTGTTGTAGATACTCAAGACCGCTGCTTCTCCTTCCCTGTCTAATAGCATAAACAGCTCGTTCCTCACCTGGTCCGGTCCCGGAGCCTTTCCGCCTTTACTTTTTTGAATGGCTCGTTGAAGGTCGTCCAAAGTGAACCGTCCTTCATCAGGGAGTTGTGGACGTAGTCCCGGTCTAGCTTTACGTCTAGCGGCGGTGTGGTCAGGAATGTTGGGCGGAGCCCATTGCGAACCCTCGAGGTGATCCCTGAAAGCGGCGTGCGATTTTGACCATGGGACTGGCTTCCCGTTTACAATTAGGTGCGATTTTTTCCCCACGAAACCTTTTTTCTGTCGGCGAACTGCATTCCAAAGCGGTGAGTGACTGGCATCCGGGTCTGCTAAAAGTTGGTCATGAACCCAGTCGATTCTATCCCTGCGCGCTGCCCTCTTGGCTTTGTTTCTTTGCGTTTTCCAATCTTCGTGTCCTTCCGCTTGCGCTGCCCGTGCCTGGGCCAGGAGCTGTAGGGTGTGGTCTTTGATCCATGGTGTGTGCGCGCGTCGTTCTTTGTAAGGAAAGTGATCCGCCGCAGCCTGCTTCATGGCGTGCACCATGGTGTCCGCTGACATGGTGGGGGTGTGGTCCTGGGGCGGAGTGTCCGGGGGAACCATGTTACTTCCGCCGTTGCGCCCCTGTGTACGCCCAGCGTTGGCGAGTGCATCCGCCTTTTCGTTACCTTCTGTGCCTGCGTGCGCCTTGACCCAATGGAACGAGACTGTCATTCCTGCTTGTGTTGAGAGTGTGTGTGCACGGCCAACTAGTGTTTTATGTGATTTTGCACGCCACCTGCCCGTAATGACGTTGATGGCCCACTGGCTGTCCGAGTATATATCTACTCTACCGCACCCTTGCTCCAAGGCGTATAATAGTGCCTCTATAATAGCTGTCAGCTCCCCAGTATTGTTAGAACCGACCTGGGCCCCGTAGTAAAATCTGGCGGTGTGGTCAGTTTCCACCCTGCCCCGCGCGGTGATCCACTCCCCGTGTTGCTTGGTACACCATCCCCAGCCCGCTGGTGTTGTTTTTGTGCATCGTCCACCTGTTCCCGAGCCGTCTGTATAGAAGCTCATTCTGGCGGTGTGGTCAGGGTCAGAAGACCCATCCTTACGGCTACTTTGCGGGGAGCCCCGAATTTGTGCGTTATAAGCCAGTCTTTGATCAATGCTTACTCTAGAGAAGTCAAATTCTGGGGGCTTTGGTGGTGGGGGGTCTCTACGTGCCAACTTAACCTGCAATTCCATTACCAGGAGATAATGGTCCGACGGGTACCCTGTATGCAATTTAGATCTACATGAGTTAACGGATGAAAGCCATTGTCTCCTAGTGAAGGTGTGGTCTAGCCGCTGAAAGCGAACGGGGTCGGGTGAGGGGTCTACTCGGGGCGGAGGAAGAGGTTGCGCCAGCGGTAAGAAGCTGCGTATTCTGGCCGCTACTTCCAAGGATTGTGATGGCATCACTCTATGTAGCTCTGAATACACCTGCTGCATGATCAAAGGGTCCAAGACGTACTGCGACCAATCCTTTGGGGGGGCTGTTTTATCCCGGAAAGTGATGTGGTGAACTGGGTTGGGTGTTTTGTATGAGGCGACCTCCAGCATATCTAGAAGAAGCATTGTTCGAACGCACAACGAGCGGTTGGATTGGGCGGTGTGGTCGATAGCTTGCGAACCCTTTCCGTATGTGAATGGCCCTGTAACGCCCTCATCATGTTTGTGTTGTGCTTGAAACCGAACATTAAAGTCACCCGTAAGATACACTGGTTCTGGTTGGGGTATTTTCGCCACATATTCCTCTAGGGATTCCCAAAACGGTTGTCGAACTGTGTCATGATCATGACCTGAATGTGGCGCATACGCTCCTAACAAGTGTATCCTACCTCCCCTCTTGTTGAGTATGATATGAATAAGCCTATTGTTGACCTGGACTATGTCAGCAAGGTGTGGTCGGATGTCTGGACTCACTATGACCCCTACCCCAGAGTGCTTATCTTTGTTATTACCAGACAAAACGACTAAGTGTTGCTCTGAGGTATAGGAGTAATACGAAGTCGATTTAGTTCCTGATAGGAACATGACATCCAGATTGTGTTCCTTCATCATAAGCAACAGATTTTTGAGCTTGAGGGTATCAGCCATACCTTGCACATTCTGACTACCGACTCTAAGCTTGCGATTGTAAGCTAGAGGCGGTGTGGTCTGGGGCCCATTCTGTTTAGGCTTCTTTTTCCGTGTGATTTTTTGCTGCCATAGGACGTTTGTCCTGAACCACTGTGCCCTGTTTTGGGGGGCTTTTGTGGACTGGGGGGGTGTGGCTGCTGAGGAGTCCGCCCTCAGAGCCTTTGTATTTTTGCAGGCCTGCTGCCATTGCCTGTAGCACCTACGAGAGGTCCTACGAGCATTGACTCCCCTGGGCCTATCAATGTGACACCCTCCCTTGTGGGGACACTCTTCGTGCTCTCCAAAAGGAGATCCCGGCTTGCCTCTCGGAGGCGGTGGTCGGCGGTATTCCAGCTGAGGATGAATTCCTCTAATTCTTCGAATTCTAGGGTGTGTTCCTCTACGAAGGGGTTTAAAATTGTGCCATGTACCATTAGCAAGGCGGGTCCTTCTACGTCTACCAGTTCTGGAGGGTGAGGACTTAAGTGGGGTGACACTAGGCGGTGTGGTCTCGGAAAGGTTGACCGACGACTCCAACCTGAACAGTGGAGGTGACTCCCTACAAACCCCTCTAAACTGAAGCAAGGTATATTTGGAGTACTGGAGATTGGGTATTGGGCTAATTGGGAGTAAGGCCTCCAACCTAAGGGTCAACTTGGGTCGGGTGGTGGTCGTGGTATTACCCGTAATAGCATGCATAAGTTTGTTCCTAGTTCTTTGACTACAAAGGCGTTGTGCTTGGTTCTTTGTAGGGTCCAGATCGGGAGTCAGAAAAGAAAGCGAATTAACCCCTGGCTGTATGGGGGTGTGGTCATTGGCCCCTCTTCTCCTGTTAGAAAGTTTCAAAGGTGGAGTGCAGGTGCGCAACGAAAGAGAAACATGCAGAACCTTGCTCTGAGCTCTGACCCTTAAAATGTCGGGGAGCGTGGTGAGCATGCTAAGAGGACCCCGTCAGGCGGTGTGGCCTTGCTTGCCTGCGCCCTTGCTTGTGGGCGGTGGGGCCTTTGCAAAAGGGTTCTCGGAACGCTCCATCTCTACGTCCTCTGCCGCGGCGGTGTGGCTAGCGGCGTCGGGTGCGACGGGCTTCCCTTGGTAGGTGGCGGCTGCAATGTCGCCCACCTGTTGTTCTGGGACGCCCATCTTTTGACAAAGTTCGTCCCAGACGAACGCAACTTGCTCCACTGCGTTGTGCTGGAGCTCAAAAGGGTACGGTGAGAAGTAGGAATTGTGGAGCACTACATTGGACCAATGCTTGCGGGATTTTCCCACAAAGGTCCCTTTTCCGGCGGTGTGGCCATCATTCTTGGCCTGCCGGTAAGCGATACGCTCCATTTCATCCAACTCGAATTGCGTGCCCCAGATCACCGTATTCCAGTGCTCTGCAAAAAGCGTCTCCTCCTTACACCCCACCGTGGTAGGAGGAGAGTGCATGATACGGGTCAGCGGTGTGGACGTCTCCAACCGGGCCTGAAAGGAGCCTTCGGCTTCCTCGTAAAAAAGCCGACACCAGGCGGTGTGGTCGGGTTTAAAGTCCGGACCCTCGACTGGCTCCATAATTGTGAGGCTTTTCCAAAGGATGATGAGCCTCTTTCCCTGTGTTTCAGGGTGTGCATTCAGCACCGAAATGACAACCCTCAGTGGCATCTCTAGTTTTCGCTGCCACTGAAGTGAACAAGGTGAGACGCGGACGTGCTTGCCGGTGATTGACACCGTGGGGGCGGTGTAGAGAGGGGTTCCACCCTGCCCTCCATACCGCTTTAAAAATGCCTGCCGAAGGTCCCAGGATTTGAAGTGCAGCATCGTCATTCCACTCCAGAAGGTACCCTGTGGTACCGTGGTAGGGTCCGTGTTGAGGATATTGAACCACATCTGCGCGTGCTGGGCGGTGTGGTCGGCATCCTCGCGGAGGAACCCACGGTTGCGCAGGAAATTCTGTGCCTCTGGGAGCTGCTCAATCATCCAGCCGATCATGAACTCACGTTGCTCCGGCTTGAGACCGTTGGGCCAGCCAGTTGTGACCAGTAGCAAGCCGCACGACCTCTTCTGCTCCGAGCGATTGTCTGCCGTCATGAAGGCCAGTTCACGGCGACAGCTAAAGACTGCGTCGTTCACTACATTTCAGCACCACTGCCTTGTGGTATCCACGAACGATGCGCAACACGTCCTTGGCGGTGTGGACAGGAGCGGCCAAAACCTGCTGCACCGATTGCGGGTTGTTCACATCTGCGCCCAACTCACCGGCTGTGACTTGGAAGGCCGTTTCATCTTCCAGAAGGGTTGGTACCACCAATCCACTCACCGGGCCGTCTGTCGGAACTGGGGTGCCCTCCTGCGGTGTGGTCAGCCCTGAGGCGACCGGCGTGGGGGGCTCACGCCTCTTGCGACTGTGCTCCTCAAAGAACGCCCCCTGTACTGTGCGGATCTCCGTTCTGCCAGCGTAGAACTCCCTTTGCTGTTGGAAGGCTGCTTGGAACTGTTCCTGGCTTCCACGCGCTGGGTCTGTCATGGCTTCGAAGATAAGTGAAACTTGCCTCTTAGAGGCGGTGTGGCCAAAGGGAGGCCTCTCGAAAACTGGCACGTGCACTACTTGCAAGCTGGCTAGCCGAAAGCTTCCCTAGGTGGATTAGGTGGTGGAGTTTGCCCGGGCCCGGGAGACAGGGCTGTCTCCCTACCCACTCCTTGTTCGGTGACAACACTCGCCCAAGGGGGAAGGTCTATCGCGTCACCAGGCAAAGCACTGTGCGTGGACACCGCTCGCCCCATGAGGGCACTGCTATGCGGCATGATGCCGATGCCTGGCCTCCATGCATGCAGGAGAAAACAGCGAACCGTGGGTTGCCGGGCGAAGCAGACGGCGTTGCTGTTTCTCAAAAAGGCAGAGTGGTCCAGACACAACAAAGGTTGTATTTCCGGCGGGAAGTATCGGCACCAACCGGCAACATCGAGTTCGTGAGGCAGGATGACGCCGGCTTGCATCTGCCTGGTCATTGCGACATCACTGGTCCCTAAAGTGGCAAGTGCAGTGAGTTGCCCTCTCCTGGCAACGTGAACTTGGAGTGCTTGCGCTCCAACCCGGATCACATACGGTTGACAGGCATACGACTCCATGGCATCACTCACCGAACATGGCAGGCCAAACTCATGTGACTACCACACAGACAGCGGACAACCACGAGGCAACCTTCAGACACCAAGATCCCTGAAAAGCCCATACACCAACAAAGGAGGACTCCAAGAAGGGGAGGACCAAACCCCAAGCAGAGCACACAGGAGAGAAGAAACAGAGAGGCGAGAAACAAAGAAAAAACCAGTCAGGAGCGTTACAACCCTCAACACAAGGGGCACCTCGTTCAGTCAGCCAGCCACCCTGAGCTTGAGCCAAGGCACATCCAACGCGCAACCTGAAAGGGAATGCAGCGTGTCGTCGCAGGTGGCTGTTACTTGTGGCTGCAATGTGCTGCATGTACAAAGCAATGACCTGGAGACAGTGGCATCCTTTACTTTGTCCGTGCCCAGTAGTAGCACCAGAATGCAGGCATACCTCGGTTGCTGGTCTGTCTGTAGCGACAACACAAGGCCCGGCGCGCATAAATCGATTGAAATGGAAAAAAGGGAGGCACTCTCTACCCTGCCCCAACGACTACTCCGGGAGCTCGATATGGTCCGCCAGCAGCCAATCAGGGTCGCTCAGCAATGCAGGCCACACCACATGCTCCGGGTCCTTGCCAATAACCACCTGGCGGATTGTGAGGCCGGGGGCCCAGGGGTACTGCGTGCGTCCGTAGCCCTTGAAGGCAGTAAAGTGTGAGTCTTCGGTAAGGGCTTCTGTGACAGGAGGCACGCGATGATTGCCCCGTACCGAGTAGCACATCCGAAGGTGGTGCTGAAAGGTCTCTACGTCCTTTCGTCCGCCATAGACTAAAATTCGTGTCTCCTCGCTCGTGGGGGCTGGCAGCAAAGAAGGCAGCCTAATGGGGCCCATGCAAACACAAGCCCGGAAGGTCGCATGGGCCTCGGAAATTGCAATCTGGTAGGTGATGGTTCCTCCAGAACCGAGGCCTATGAGATATGTGGGCAAGGAGATGCGAGGGCTCGCATCACGTTGGACTGCCAACAGGAGCGGTAGAACTTCCATTGTATACACTGCCTTGGTCCAGGCAGCACCGTCAGGCAACATCCAGGCAGGCGGTGAGCCTGCTTGTCCCGCCACAGGCCATGCGCAGGCAATGACGGCCTTTTTGAAGGCCAGGTTGCTCCACAGGTACTCGATGGCCCCTTGCCAAGGCAGTGGGTGCATATTCTCCACATAGAAGTGTCCACAACCAGGGAGGAGAAGCACTATCGAGTTGGCTTCCCCTGCATCCGCACTCGGCCGGGATACAACAAAGGGGAGGGTTGAACTGCCATGGCTCGCCGTGATCCAGGTGTTTTCACGCCCAGCAACGAGCGGAGGGGCGACCAATGGAGGAGGCTGCAGGTTCTCCAGGCCAAGGGGCTCTTGCAATGCCATGGCGAAGAAGGGGCAGCCTATCCAATTGACGGGGCAAGGTAGAGGAAGACTGGGCAGCCTTGCCTGTGAGCCGTGCCGTCCAGCGCAAGAATGTCACACAACAACAAGCTTGCTCCCAACTTTCCCTGACTCAGCTCCCTTCAGTTGGGGACTACATCAGCGGTATAACATGATCAAAGGTTACAACTTTCCAAATCGGTCAAGACAACAGCATGACAATACAGGAATGCCGCATGACCATGGATAACGACCGGTGTACTAGGCCGCCGTTTGTTCCGTATCCGCACAAGGTCAGAGTTAGATGTCACTGTCCGAATGCCGATTGTCCTCAAGCAAATGCATGGTCTCGTCATCTAAATGCTCGAGAATGTCGGTAGCAATACGTTCATCAAGGAAGCACGCTACCCACTCCAGAATGACGGCATTATTATTGGGGACAGCATCGGACATCGCCTGCAAAAGCAAATGGACTTTATCGGCAGTGAAACGCCATGCAAGCAAAAGATGCTGCTCCAAATGCGCTTTTATGAGGTAAATTGGAAAATCTTCCTGGCGATGCACAATGATTGGCCTGGCGCAGGCTAAAAGGGCATTCTGCTGCGGTCCAGGCGGACGCCTGAACATCGCCAGTAACGCCCCGTACTCCTGGGCAAGCTCATTCCTCAAGTCCTGCGAAAGATCTCGAAGGTGGTGTGCAAGCCAGGCACGATGACCTCCAACAGAGTGCGCGAGTTCGGCCGCAGCAACCATGGCGAGGGCCCGTTGATTAGGACGTCCTTGGGCAGCCGAGGCATCGCGGATTCCTTGCAGTACGAGGAGCTTGGTGAGCGATATCCAGCCAGCACTGCAAGTGTGGCCGTGGCCTTCGAGGATGGGCTCGCTGGGTGTTCGTAAGGGTAGCATCTTTCCCAGTCACTGTCGCCATCTCCATTGACAGCAATGTAAAGGCTGCCACCAATGACCAACGAAGCAGCCATGCCGGGCAGTTAGTTTGGGGAGGGCAAGCGGGCGCCTGCTCCTGTGAGCCCTGGCGGCACAGAAGAAGGGGGCAAGTTAGCAGGTAATACCCTCACTCCTTTATGTTCGCGGCTAAGAGGGCTAGGAGCCACAGGAACAAACTGTCAATCCATGCGGGGGACCAGGGCGTGTGAGTGCGGGCGCACTCACGTACCCACCATCAAATCACTCCCGCACCCTCACAAGATTCTCCTCAGGTAATACTCGGGAGCAAGGGAGCACCCCGAACGGGAGCTCCTGAGCCGCTTCACCGAGCCCCTGCTCGGAAGTTGCGGTGAGGGGTCGCTGCTCGTCAAACTTGTACAGAGAACGTAAATGGATATACTGCCTTGAGAAGAGATGCAGGTTCCTACACCGCCGTGTGAGTGCGGGCGCACTCACGTGGCATGAGCAACTCAACTGTCCTCCTCCACTTGCCCAGTGACTGGGGTCCTAGCCTGGCTAGAGGAGGATGAGAGTATAGCATTGTTTCGCATTCGCGCGACACCCAAGTCCATCAAGTCCGTAACATGAAGCTGCAATTTGAGATGGGTGCAGTTTACACGCACGACGGGCACAACGCGCTGTGTACTGGCGAAGGTTGACGTAGATGTCACAAAGCGCCTGCGCGATGCCCAAGCCCCGATGATACCTCCCCAGCGCCGACAAACAGCAGCCACTCTCGCGGTTTCCCTCAGGGATGGGAGGGCAACCCTATAATTCTCGACTCCAGGAGCGACGTGAGGGAGGCGAGTATAACAACAGCCCCAATTCGACTGGTGTTGCCGCCAGAGGTACACTTGTGGAGGCTCGGAGAGGCCGCGCTTGGCAGCTTGGGCTTCAGCATCGCCAGGGCGCCCACCTTCACCAGGACATGGACCTCGCCTGCCAGCTCCGGCTTCGCGCGGCTCAATAATTAACCACAGGCTCAAGCACACAGTGCACGCCTCAAAGAGGATACAACGCAATGCATCCAATGGGCAGTCGTGAAGGTGTCTATCGCTGTGCCTGGAGGCGGGCCTACAGTAGGCCGACGTAAGGCTCAACTGCGAGACAATCACAAGCAGCGGAGCAAGACGTTCCATATGGCTTTGAGGGCTGGATGCCTCAACCATGTCAGTGCTGTCTTCCTGAGGGGAAGGCGGTGGACTACCTCGGATCTACAGAGTTGACCTGAGCCAGCACTGCACAGCACCCATGAAAAAGTCCCGCCAACACATTCCCGAGAAAGCAAAACCGCAAAACCGGTGTGAAACTGGAGAACGAGACCCTCATGCTTCCAAGACCAAGCACTAATAAAAGCGGGGTCCCTACTGCATTTTCAGAAGTATGTTTGCATTCGGAGCAAAAGCTCGGCGTACCGCCAACGTAGGACTCGCAACTGCCCCTTGTGAGTCGGCCAGGACAAAAGATCGACACTCGAGGTGCCCACTGCGTTCTCTCATCGCTTGCACGCATTTGACCATCAACAGGGACACAGGCCAGCTACCGGAAGCCAAAACAGGGCAAGGTAGGTCATTCCAATCGCTTGGGTTGAGGAGCTGCAGGTGCCAGGACGGCCAGCCAACAGTGACGGGTGGATGCGCAGCTCTTACAGCCAGGAGATCATTGTAGGCATATACAGTGAACGGTGTGCCCACCGGCCAATCTACCAGGGCACAGCACGGAGGGACAGGTAGGTGGCTCAGCTGCGAGACAGCGAAGACCCCAAGGAGATCTGGGTGCAGGCGGTTCGGGCACAAAGCACATAAGGCAGGGAAAAGTTGAGTGGTAAGTTGGAGAGTATCCCCTTCAAGAGCTTCTTGCCGAAAGGGAGCAACACACCAAACGATTTGAATCATACAACCTCGATGTTGAGTAACACGGACAAGGGTGAGATTGGCAACAAGACCAGCATACCTTACCCTACAACGAGAAGCTGCTTCACGGACTGACCAAAGGGCAGGCACGTGACGCTGCAAGGTGGACTGTGTGCGAGGCCATAGACTGCCACAGTGGCCCTCTGCCTGCGGGTGAGGAGAGTCCATTTGGGCAGGCCAATGATGCTCATGAGCAAGTCGCCCGCCCAGAAGCTGTCTTGCAGGAGTTTGATTGGCAAAGTCAGCTGTAAACGGTGAACGCAGTCGGAGGAGGCGGAGCCTCGCGAGTGGGAAGTCTCCAACTGCATGGACGTCGTAAGTGCATTCGTCAAGAGGCGTGACTCCAAAGAACGCTCCGGCGTGTTCCCCCGTGGGAATCGCCAAGAAGGGCATTCCCCTCAGACCTTCCAAGAGAAGACGGAACCAGTGCGAATTAACTGATGCAAGACAAGCCACAGACTGGATAGCCAATTGGCGCCAATGAAGCATGTGCCAATGAAAGTCTAGGCCGCCCGAGACCTGGCCAATCTTTATTTTCTTGGCTTATGCTCCATCCCAGCCAAGCCTGGAAGGCATCAGCGGCATTTTCAGTGCCATGAACACTCTGCAATGGCAGGGCAAGAACAACCTTGATGTTGCAGAGATCCACAAGAAGGCGTTGCGCGACTGACGATGTCAGTCGTTGCACAGGGTCCTCTCCACCTCCGCAAAGAGGAATTAGAGGATCATTGCCTAGGACCAGCATTAAGGCCACGGGGGACAGATCCAAAGACAGAGCTTGCGGCAGAGCAAGAGTACGGGCGTACTCAAGCTGCCTTGGGTCGCTGTCAAGGCAATCTTCCTCTGTTGACATGCTCAAACTTAGCCGCAAGGCAACGAGTCGTATAGTGTGGCGGGCTGTGGGAGGCGGAGACCAATCTAAACAGGTGACCTTCGAAGGTGAGGCACTTGTACTTAAGAAGTACCCTCGCATCCTCATGGAACGCTGTTTGGATTTTGGTACACGTGTCCGCAACAAAGCCCTGCTCATCGCAAAGTACGAAAGCCCGACTTTCAAGGTAACCACTCCGTTGCCGCATGTGTTGCACAATCAGTATTTGCAGCATTAGCACCGGCAGCATTGGATCAATTGTGAGATTGAGAGGGAGCATCCCATCAGGCGGATTGACAACACAGAGGCGCCTACTAAAGCCCCAGGACCGGACGCGCCTCTACCATGTGCTCAAAGGAGGGGAAGGCAACAGCAATAAAGACCGTGCCAACAGGCCAATCAACAAGAAAGCTGACTAAAGGGACAGCAAAGGTCAGTCCCTGGACAACTACTTGGATTTGCACCAGATTGAGATCAAGTCGGAAGGCCATGTTTTCCAGGAGGAGCGGAAGAAGTTCAGCGCCGAGTTGGGTAGATTCGAGGAGGTACCACTCTCCGTGCGTGTAGGGTGAGCAACACATGGTGTACTTGAGCATACATCCAAACTCGAGTCCAACTTCAACGACGACGAAGGTGGAGATTTGGCCAACGAAAGCACAGGTCGCACCAAGACCCTGTTCGTGAAAGGCGCAGGCCGTTTGAGTGGTGAACTGGTACTCTTGCACTCGTGGCGCACCGGTGCCATTCTCAGCTGGGAGGGGCCCAAAGGGGCGTTTGGCACGAGCAAGCAGGGTGGGAGGTGACCTTTGGTATGCGAGAAGAGGTGCATGAAGACGGAAGACAGGCAGACAGGGCAGCGAGCTCAACCGAAGAAAGAACACCTCGTAGCTGCCCAGGGTGGTAGTGGCAATTCTGCAAGATGCATGCAGTGTTACCGGGAGCGCAATTATATACGCCTGCCCGATGTGGCCAGCAAGTACATTATGCCACGCCACACTCACCGAACCCATAGCGCGCAGAGTTTGCAACCCCCATTGCTGCCACTCAAGGCATCCGCATCCATCTATCTCCCTTAACTGGAGGGCAAGTCCCTTGGACCAACAGCGGTGGATAAGCTGGAGAGCAGCCCCAACCAATTCGGAGGACTTTACATCGGCATCCAAGTGTGCACGAATGGAGACCGTGCCAGCCAGCTGCATAATGCAGAAGGCAATACTGGTCTCCAAGATGCAGAATTTGTTGTCATACGAGAAGAGGCAGGGCGAAGTGTGGATGAAAGAGCCAAGAATCTTCCTAAGATGATCCGGCGCCAAATCCAGACAGAAGGCCATTGCGCGGGTTAGGGGTCAGTGCTCCCATAACGAGCGCTTGAGCAAAATAACTGCCATGCATGTGTTAACTATATTCGGATGGGGAGGGGTAGGTGATCACAATGTTAGCAGTGATCCACCAACGAAGCAATTAACAGAGGAGCACGTAAAGGTACAAGTACCATAAGCGGCAATAAAGCCCACCAAGCACAAAGTACAAGGGGCAACCACACCCTCACTCAGTGGACACATTGGCACATAGCTCCACTGTCTGCGAACAGATGGCCAAAGTGAGGTGGGTCCAGCCAGGGGCATTAAAGCCAATTACGTGGCTCTGAATCTATTGTGTGAGAAGAAACAAGGTATGAATACCACGGCCAAAGGAAGTGATAGGGGAATTGTTCACACTCACACAGTTCACGGGCAATGACTGTTGCTCTTGGCGTTAAGACCTGGAGCAATGCATCTACCCTACCCCATCCAGTTTTGTGCCCGATTAAAGCCCCGACAACTCTTGAAGACCACTTGGGGGTCAAAGAAAAGTGCTCCGAAAGTGATTGGGCAAGCGCACGTTCTCCAACGCACGAGATGGCACGGAGATTTGATGAACTTATTTTCCATTCCATTGACACGGTAGCGCGAGGTTGAGTGGCAGCGTCCAGCCTTGCAATGACTTCAATGAGAGTCCATGCAAGTAGGAGTTTTTCCTCATCCAGATCTTCGACGATCTCGTGAATGATCTGTGGATTACCGAAGGAGACGCCTCGATATAAACGATCCTTATGGTACGGGGAAAGGGCTTCGTTCGACTTGCTTTCCTCTAAGAGAGCCACGAGGATCCCTCCCGCTGCAGCAGGGAGGACTGTGAGCTCGAAGTCAGCTGTGCTGGAGTGACTACCAATGGCTTCATGGTAACGCCAAGCCAGGAGGCAGCGTGTGGCGGCGAGCATGTTTGGTTGTGCCCGGGCGTTCACAACTGGTCTGAGCCAAAGGTGCCGCCATCACGAAAGAGGGAGGGTGGTTGAAATGGGAACTACACGCATCACAACGAGGGGGGTGTTACCCACAATCCCCTACGCGGAACAGCTGTAACATCAACGCGTCTCCTTTTATCGTCTCTTTGCCTCTCGACCTCTAGTATATCCTGAACTTCCAGGATAAGGCGCTTGGACACCCTGTTGGTGGTTGCCTTTGGGTGCTTTGGGAGAGCAGGGTTATGACACGCGATACCCGCAGCATTTAACGCATCAACTGCCGCATTAAATTCACTCTTCGTGGTGGCAATAGCAAAGACATCTTGTAGGCTAGCAAATTCCTGGTTAGGTGTGACCTGTGGATGACAGTGCTGCCCCATCTGGATGAGCTGAACCAATGCTTCAGTAGCCCCTTCGATGAAGGGTGAAACTGCGTTTCTATTTTTGACGTACACCCCGTCATGTACCCAAAGCACTGTGCCTGCGCAGTACGGGAGCATTGCAGCGAGCCCTTTTCGCATTACGAAGCTTTCCGCAGCTTCAAGTGCAAAAGTTGCCCAATTCCTGTTGTTGACCCTTGCATCCGGTTGGTAAAATGGGATTCCTTGCTGGATCATAACCTGGAGGGTAGCTTTAGCCTGCACCAAATGTGCAAGAAAACTTGCCAAGGCAGGGGGGATGGCATAAGCAGCAATACTACCTTCATAAACATGCCGAAGGAAAGCATTGCTGTCCATTCCAACTGCTCTTTGCAACAAGTGCTTGGTTTGTACTGTTTGTGCTTTGGGCGCGCGTGCAAGGTGACTACTAAATAGCTCCCTGGCTTCAAGCAACGTTGGGAGGGGTGGGTGAGTAGGGCTGTGACATGTAAGGAGGCGCAAAAGCGTATAATGCGCACCTTTCATGTCGATTTCAATTGCGTTCGGCCCGATGGCTAAGAAACGTGTTAGCCTTTTACTCGTTTGCCAGTGCCGTATGGCATAATATCTACCCTGTGGGTGCAATGATGGCCTTCGATACTGGACCAGCCCTGGCCACGCTGTATCAAGCTCGGGGGGGGCTTGATCCGATTGTAGAGGCAAAACCGCAAAAGCAGTTCCGGATTCCAAAGTGGGGGGGCCTCAAGAGAAATAATTTCAGCTCCGGAATGCAAGTCCTGTATAGCTTGCAGGTGCCATTGCTTGGAAGGCAACAGAATAGGCGGAAAGCATTCAGTGTTTATTTGCATATGAGGCTGACCCTCACCCGAGTCAAAGAAGACATCTTCATGAAGGGGTGCTTCGTAGCGGAGACTGTTAGCAGCGATTCCTGCCAGGTGGTCAGCGACTTTGTTGCCGACGCGAGGGACGTATGACCAATGCACTGTAATGGGTGTGTGCGTTAACTTTTGCCACATGTTATCCAGTTTTCGCACTAGGTCTTCCCTGTGTAGTCTCAAGGCACCAGCAAAGTGCTTTACAATGTTGATGCAGTCTCCCTGAAGGATAACCTCCCTGATTTGATTGCTAGCAGCAGGAGATAAGGCTTTGTCTAACGTTGCGTCAGCGGCGCATATTTCCGCAAACATAGAGTCTGGACAAGGCTGGAGTGGGATGGCAATCGTTTCAAGAATTACCGGGACTGGTCCGGGCGACCATACGATACCACCCGCACCACCTATACCTTCTTGCACGTGACAGCTGCCGTCAAATTGAGCAACAAGGTGGGTATCTTTGACAGGTTTTAACTCAACAATGAGTGGAGTACCTGCAGGGATCGGCCTTAATGCCGTAACTTTAAGGCGCAGATTGCCGCAATGACACATTTTAGGCCAAAGAGCAACATTCGGGACGCCAAGGGTCTGTTGATACATAGGTGCAAGCAAGTAATGCTGTGCATCTAATGTTGCTAAGACATCCCCTATATTGGCATTCCTGGGGGAGACGGTAATACCTTGGGCGCTTGCTTTAATTAAGGCAGAAAGGGGATGCTTGACCTCGATATGGAGTCCTCCGTCGTTGCAACAGGGCTTGCAGCGTTCCGTGTCAACCCACCATGCCGGTAATGCTTTGGGAAGTAACACCCTCGGGATGGTGTTCCAAAGACGCGACGCGAGCTTGGGTATGTTACTGATGTGTTTTGCCCGTTGCGGTGTCTCACACCATCCAGGGTGCCAGGTACATTGCTGTTCCATGGTATATCTTCTTTTATGGTCGCAATCCATGCTAATAGGACGGCACAGAATTTCTTGTCAATCCCTCCTTCAACATTGATCTTAGAAAGGGCAGTGTGACACAGGGAGTCAAACGAGGCAGTGCCAGCATATCCCAATGTGACTAGTACAATAAAGAGGGAGGCTTTGGTGACCACGCAAGCCGTAAGCCAATGCTCGGTTGTGTTTGCTCCCAGCCCACAGAGCAGGCAGTGGCTTTGGATGAAAGTACACTGGTGCTCATTGGGTATAGCTGCTCTGTAAGTAATAGTTCTAGCCGGAGCACCAGGCATTGCCGCACATTGCAGGAGTGGTGCTTGGTTAACATCACAGCAAGGCAGCATGCAGCTGATGGTATGGGCAAGGTCATCAGGGCAGCTTTGGTTGAGATGACAGAGTTTGCAGACTGGCATGCTACCGAACCCATTGTCATACCGGAGCTCTTTCCCTGTTTGTTTGCGTAGGCAGACTCTACATTGCTCGTCCCTAGAGGCATATTGCCTGTACACAAAATATGCATCGGCTTCTTCAACAATGGCCCATCTAAGTGCGTAGCAACGAGTGACATCCGAAGCCACGTTCTTTGGCGGGAGGTTTAGCGCAAGCAAAATGGCACATAGCTGTCTCTCATGTGCGTGGTTCGCAACTTTTTGTCGAAGATATCCTTGCGCCTGAACACAAGCAGCATTGCGCAACACTGCTCTAAGCGCAATTTGCGCCTGCTTGAGCTTGCGACCGCCTGAGTGAGGGCTCACTCGAGGCAGCGCAGCAGATAGGGCATCATGGCACTTGCTTTTGAACTGCTCAATGATTGGTGAGTCTCCTAATGAGACTGATTTCTGAATGGCCTGCCTGGCTTGCACAAGCAACGAATGGTAGAAGGGAAGGTTGGCCGCATGCGCATTTTCAAGGTCATGCAGGATAACGTTTAAAGCCCATTTGCCTCTCCAGCGCAGCAGTAGGCCAACTTTAGATAATATGGCGCCTATCTCAGGATCCATTGCCCTAGGCGCTTTGATAAAATCAAAAACCCCCGCCATATGTTTGGCCTGAATCCAGGGACGCCTCAAAATAGTTGAGCTGGCAATAGCTAGTGCTTTGAGCATATGCCTTTTGGTGAAGGCGTACAAGGAATTGCAGAAAAGAGGGCAAGAGGCAATGAAGGCCATATGGAATTGAATCCTGGCAGGCATTGATGCAGTAAGGGAAAGAGCTTGTTTATTCCTTCTCAACATATTGCACAAGGCCTTATCAAGGATCAGCATGCGCAAGGAAACATCTGACATTTTCCTTTGTCCAACCCAATGGATTTCATCAATAGACGTTGCTTGCTCCCATTCATATTTTGACATGCGGCCACGCAGGATAAAGCCCAACATTGTTGCAGTCTCAGCAATAATCTTAGACCCCCAAGGCGTCTTGTCGAGGAGAAGGATATCAGCAGTTTTTGAAGGGCTTGTTGGTAAGAATAGAAGTTTTGCACTTGCATTTGCAAGGCGATGCAATAATGCAAGCCAATAAAGCCTGGAAATTTTGCTGTTGTGTGCATGTGATCAAGGAAGGTCGTAGACCTTGCCTTAATCACCACGTTACGGATCGTCGTCATAGGGGCAAAGGGTCCCGATGGACCCCATAGAAGCAATGGTAGACAGCAGGTTGCCGATCGTAGACATAAATGCGCAATGCCTTTTCTTGGGTGGGAATTGTGGAGGGGATGCTGTTGTGGGTGACAGTCTGTTGATGCACCGTACCTTGCTTATATGTGGTGTAATGTGCGCCTCGTGCATCAATACCAATATACACAGCCTGTCGACACGGTAGAGCAAGCTTAGCAAAGCAAGAGAAGTCGCGCAAGACCTCGCCAAGCCAGGTTTCGTTAGAGTTGCAATCTGAAGCAAAGGCTTTACTGGTATGATTCTCAGCAAAGTATGGGGTTAAGAAGAGCGCAAAGAGTTCCCTTTGCCCAAGGTAAGGGGAACAGAGGATAGTATGGCCGTGCAGGTGTAAGGCAGCTTCGTTACCCTCAAATATCAGACAAGGCGTTGGTAGCTGGCTGTTCTCTTGGATTACTTTGTGAAGGAAGGTGCCAGGGCTGGCTCCTCTTCGTTCAATGTCAACGACCTCAAAGATCGATGCTTGGGTAAGCGCATGCACAGTATCACGAGCCTGGGAAGCATTGAGCATTGCTAAGGCACAATGATCATCTTGTTCGACATATAGGAAGAAGTCGACTGGCGGAGACTTCTTGCCAGCGTTAGCATCTTTCAAGTGCTGCACATAGAGGGTATTTTGCTGTCCCTTTACAAGGAGGAATTGAGGGATGAACTCGTCTCTATACGCGACAAACTCAAGATGCAACGCTTTGAGAAAGCTGATCAGGCACCACCCTTGTGCAGGGAAGTCAAGAAAGTGTAAGGCAAGCTTGGCACCGAGATTCGCAGCAGTCTCTCTGCACAAATTGGCCATGACATTGCGTCTCGATCCACACAAAAGCTTTAATTGAGGGTCAACCATTTGCAAGACACGCTGGATGGCCGATGGGATTCCTTTTTCTTGCAATAAGTCTTGCGTTTGATGGAATCGAGTTTCCGTCACAAAGGAAATTCCTCTAGGAATGCCGGACGCGCTCTCTCTAATGCCTTGGAATTTACCTTGGCCGGGGGTGTACTCCAGAACAACAGGCTTATTGACAGTTAAACCTTGTTTGAGCCAGCCAACCGCATTAAGTTCATCGCATGGAAAAGGCGCATGAAACTTATGCGAAAACTTGTCTTGTAGCTTAACAGCTGTAGTAGCAGCAAGAACTTGTTGGCCATAGCTAGGCCAGTATTGGAGAAACTGTGAGAGGGGAAGCGGTTTCCAATGACTGTCGGGGTTTTCATTCAGTAACTCTCGAAGGGATGTGTATTTGATCGCAGCTTTGAGAGCACCAGGGTAGAAGCAATTCCCAACAATGGAAGCAATACACATATCATTAATGTGTTCTTCCACATCTGCAAGCCAGATATCGAGCTCAGCATCTCTCAACATTTCCTTGTAGTGAGCAACCCTGAAAGGAGGAATGCCACTATCACCTATAAGGAAGGCATTTTCTGCACGGAGAAGTTCGTAATTAGCTTCCGCAAAGCGATCCATTGCTGCAAGGCTTGGGATATCCGCTTGAAGAGAAAGCTTCTGAACATCTGTTACAAAGCGCAGGCCAATGGGTCCATCAGGAACAAATTTTTCCCATTGTAGATTTGGAACCCCATTGGAGGTATTAGCCGCTTGTGAGAATTGCCTCTGGAAAGCTTCAGCTCCGCCGAAGCTGGGTACATGGTAAAGAAGGGCAGAGGGGTGGTAAAAGTATGCAGCCAATCGGAGCCCCCTCTCGCGATCAAAGCGTTTGGGACGAAGCCAAGGCTTTAGTTTTTCGCCGGGGGGTTTTATTCCGCACATGTGTTCCGCAACAGGACGCCATCCTTGGAACCACGGAGTGGGGCGGTTGCTGAAGGTGCCAATTTGCCCATATCTAGTGAAGAATTTCCTTTTCCTTTCAACATGGCCGAATGTAGCTCCAGCAATGTGATGGCAGCAACAATCACGTATTCCGAAGATCTGCTGAATGAAGTCCTGGTGGATGGGCTTCATAGACCCAGCATTTTCAAGGAAGATGTGCACGCACTGAAGGATACTGGGTTCAATGCTTTGGAATGCAAGCAAAATTGCCTATAAGACAAGCATGTGTTGCGAGCGATCTCCCAGAAGTCCTAATCCACCTGAGCTGGACCCTGCAACCGTGAGATCTTGGCAGGGGGAACCGGCGGGAATGATGATGGCTGTTTTTTGTGGATGAGTCCTTCCCAGGAAAGACAAACATTCACGCAGCAATCGGTAATCCTCTTTAAGTAGAGTCCAAACGTCATCGATTGCGATCGATGGCACACGGTGCGAGTCAAGAGCCCATCTTTGGCTTTTGTCATAGTCATACTTATGGCATATGAGGGCGCGAAGGACGCTGTCACTTTCTGCACTTACAGCCGCAACTGGTTGTTGCTTGAGGCATTCAACGGTGACAGCACGTGATATTCCGCATCCATCAAAAAGCGATAAGATGATGTAACGTTCAACACCGAGTGCGACCTGTATGCAGTCTTCCGACGAGACAGCATTACTTTGATTGTTCCTGCTTCCAATTTTACCGTCTTTTCTCTTGGAGACAGGCTTGGCATTGTTAAGCTTATCGAGGCTTTTCTTGACTCTTCGCATCTGAGAATCAGAGCTCAAGTCAGACTTGGCTTTAAGGGGCTGGCTGCCCCTATCAGAGCCATTCTTCTCAGAGTTCAGCGCAGTTTGAACTTCATGTTGTTGCGGTCTCTGTTCCTCATCGGAATCAGTAGCAATGGAGTGCACTTCAGGAAGAGATGCATTATCAAGTTGTGTCGCCAAAGCAGTACTAGGGTCGGGTTGGAGACTAACACTGGCTTGGTGTTCTGACTCCTCATCGAATTTGCCCTTTTGGGCGAGAGTAAATTCAGTACCGCTTTGGCATTCCTGTGCTTGTGGCAGAAGATGGGCACAGGGCGGATTAGGCAAGCCAAAATCATCCTCTGAGGTGATGGTCATATAGGTTGCAGAAGGGACAGGGCTGCCCCAGCTTGCAACCTTCATTATCTTAGCTTGCTCAATAGTGAGTGCTTCACTACTGATATGCTGTTCTGCGTTTTCACTGGGATCAGCATGATGCCGGATAATCTCATTAAAAGAGTTAATGAGAGCAGTGGCGGGGTAAAGCTGATTGACACAAACACTTCTGATGAAGATGGCTTCGATGTAGTGCTCAGCCTTAATCAATTGTGCCCACAAGTTTTCTTTACGGACTCCATAGATTGAGTCATAAAGAAGAACTGAGTCTCCTGCTTGTTCTTTGGCATGGCGTAGCACTAAGTAGTGCTTAGCACTAGGATCATGCAGAACGAGTGCAACGACAATATATGCCTGTTGCATGACTGATACCGTACTGCCAAGAAAGCTTTGAATATCCGCCTCGCTTTTGCAGACTTGCGCAAAAGAGCTTTTCTGAGTCTTCTGTGTGAGAAGGCAGAAAAAAGACGGAAGTCTTTGAATGACAAGTTTGCACATGTCATTGCGAGGGCTCAAGTTTTGCTGCATGCACGCAATCGCAAGGTCAGCAAGTTGACCTAGATCAGCGAGGATACTGATCTGATCAGAGGAGTCCTGTTCCGAATGCAACGGTAGAGCAAGAATGGGCTGCGGCTGTTGGCACATGGAGCACTTGCAATGGATCTGGACAAGCATGGTGTATTGCTCCTTGGCCGGAATAGCCCAAATGGCCTTACTATACACCTCAGTAAAGCTCTGAAGCTCCAACGGTGTAGCACTTGCCAATTGAAGATAGGTCAGGCCAAGTATGTGTGCAAGCTTTGCTCGAGCGGCCTCACGTATATTATATCCAACCGCAGCAAGGACAAGAGCTGCTTGTTTAGGAAAGGGGGCGTAATGCTGGCATTGCTCTTTGTTCCATTGAGCACACGAGATGACTCGATAGGCAGCAGCAACAGGGCAATAAAGGCCAGCAATGCGCCTTTGCACTTCTTCTTGAACGTTGGCCGGGACTTCCGCCTGAAACCTTAAGACAGTATTACGTCTTCTAGCAATCTCAACTTTTTCCTTGCTACTCTCAATATTTCTTTTGCCAGTCCCACCTTCTTGACTCAACTGTGCTGAGGCAGGATTTTCCGGTAACATGTTGGCAGCCGCATCATCACCTTTAACAGCAGGAGGCTTTCCATGGAGCAAAGTCGGGCACTGGGCAGTATCCGATTGCTCCATGGCAACCTTGCTTGACTTCCCATCCTGATGATTGGCACATCTGGCTTTGTTCGGCTTATTGGCTGCAGTAGCCTTAAGTCTATCATCAGTGCGGATGTTAAAAGCATAGATGACGCTAGTATTAATCCCTATCAACTTGATGATATCACATGAGTGACATCGTGGCAGGAATAGAAGCGCGCCCTGATGTAGGGAGACGAGAACATTGTTACTCGCAGAAGATCCCGGATGACAAGCGAGATGTTGGCCGTTCTTGAGAACTAGCGGGATTTCTAGTTCAGTCTTACCAGTAATGCGGACAAGCAGGTACTGGATAGATCCCAGTTCGGCAGTAAAGTCTTCATCCTCTTGGGAAGCCTTAGGAAGGTTTTCTGGCACTCTCCAACCTTGAAAGGCTTCATTTTGGCTGAGAAATGTCTGGACACTCTGCAGCTTCACTAGTTCGGGAACATCCTCACATTTACCAGTCATAACAACGTAAGGCGCCTGTCTGTCGATGATCAGGAAGTGTGTTTCAAGGTCATCCTTGTGCCAAATTGTACTAGCAATTCGTTGCTTGGACAAGGGGTGATACTCATCCCTTGCTCTGACATGGATCAATCTTCCTTGCCCAATCTTATCGCTCCCAGAGTGGCAATTCAAAAAATGTTCTCTAGGGTTCTCGGAAATGTGATTAATGGGTTTGTTGCTCCATCTTGGGGCATCAACAACCTCTTGCAGCAATTGCACTTCAGTTCTTCCACAAGGAAGGTCGAAATATTGACATTGGGTGAGCGCATCGGCAGCGGCGACAGTAGCAGTTACATGGACAGCAGGTATGACAACGTCAGTGCCAGCTAATACATGTACGACTCCTCTGTATTGCACCGGAATTTTGATGTACTCGAGATCCTGAATAATGTCTTGCATGTCTCCGGTGCAATTGTGAAAGGTGATCTGTAGAGAGACCTCTGTAGAGTTGAAAGGTTGAGTCACCTTCCAAGCAAAGATTTCCTGTGAGTTCTTCACATTGCAAATGTGAAATCTTGCGGCATGCAATGCAAGGCTGTCAGGGATGGTAAGCTGCTTTTGCCGAAGACCCAGGATAGCCTTCTGCAGCTGATAGGGGTCTGCAAAGATTCTCAGATACTTTCCAGGAGCAGTGTGGAACGCATTCATAAGCCTATGCTGATTGAGAATGCAATGCACTTGAAAGGCTTCATCCTTAGTTCGGGCAGAGTTGATAGCATACGGAAGGTCAACGAAGTTGACACTATTGCCCGGCATCCCTTCAAGAGGCGCAAAGCGATACCAGACCTGGAGCTCAATTTGTGATTTGCCTTCAGTTTGTTTGAGCACCTTATCATAAATCTCTTCAACCTTCAGCATAAGCGCTTGAAGTTGACTTACGCTGATCTTAGGCGCTCTGAGGCAAACAACACATCGATTCTCCTGATCAGTTAACGCAACGATGGGCTGCTGTGGCTTCCTAATGTGAGCTAATCCAAAGTCTCGACTGAGGTGTTTAACTTCCTCGTCAAATATTCCAACAGTGCCAGCGAAGATGACTTCAGTATTGGCGGCTTCTTGCTTCATGGAAGGCGTTATGGCAATGTAGTAGCAAGTGTGATGGACAGGGTAGCTGCTGGGAATGTAAGTGACCAAGTATACAAGTTCCCGTTTGCCCTGCACTTCAATGGCACTAATAACCGTCAAGCTGTGGATTTGACGAAGGAAGTCTTCATCATAACTCCTGAAGAGTACACATGGGATGTCTGATATGGAAAGTGAGCTGTGCAAATTACTCACGATCGTTATACTCGTCTGTTGCGTAAGACCCTTCCTTAGATTATGAAGGAAATTCTTACTAGGGTTGACGAGTAAGATAGATTGGAGCTCTGAGCCCTGCACTTGGCGCAATTCTTGCATAGTTTGTGTAGACACGATACATCCATCTCTAAGATACTCCAGCAAATGTGTTGATGGTGTTCTGGCAAAGAGAGCATCATACTCAGTACACTGAAATGCGCTTCCATCGATGTTGCTAATTCGATCTTGCGACATCGTGCAGATACCTTACGCCGAAGCTATCCGTACTGCACAGTGCGCAAGACAAATTTGCCAAAAGGTGCAAGTAAAGTAAAGAGGCTCCCACCCTTAAGAAGTTTGCAAAAGAGAGAACGTGCGTTCACACTCAGCAACTTACAGCATGGGTCGTGTTGGTGGTAGTTTCTTCCTGGCCTTTTATGCGATGCAGGACTTGGACACCAGAATCAATGAGTTGCGGGAGGCACGACGCGCTCTGAAGCGTGACGCAGCTGCCGCAGCCAAAGAGCTCAAATCGATGCGCCAGAAACGGGCCAGGCCGGAACAAACTTGGAGTGTCTGGGGGTTGTGGTTATACATATGGGCTTCTTCTGCGCCAGGTTAGTCGCACATGCCAAGAAGCTGTCGCAAGAAGACCTGAGCAGAATCTTGGCATTGAAAGCCGCTGCAAGTGTTGGTCCGAATCCAGCGCCTGGAGCGTAGGAAGTGCTACTGTGTGATGTGTAGCAGCCGCTGTTGTTTGCAGTGTTCTCTGTTCTTGCAGCCCGTGCTGTGTACAGGTAAGTCGCTCCAGTTGCAGCTGCTAGTCGAGTCTTCTGTAGCCCGTGCTTCTGTGTCTCGGGGCATCGCTGCAACCGTCGTCTTTCATGACGTAGCTGCATGTCTGGCGTTTTGCAGCCCGTGCTGCAGTGTACAGTGTACCGGTGCACCGGTGCAAGCCTTTTAAGGTTCAGTTGTGGTGCTCAATTTACGACACCAGGTTTGAAGCCGCGCCAGATACTTTGGAAGCTGGTGCTTTGGAGGCTGCGCCAGCAGCGCTGCACAGCATACGCCTGGAGCGTCGACTGTTTAACTTTGTGAGGCGCAGCTGCGTGATCGTCTTTGGCAGCCTGTGCCGCGTTCAGATCTTACACTGCAGCTGTATCACAAGCACCAGCCCCAACGTGAGGCTTGAAGATGCTTAAAGAAGCTGACGAGTCCGCAATCATGATTAGCGTGGGCCTAGGACCCTAGGACGACGAAAGCGTTTGTGAAGTTTTGTGACGTTTAAGAGGGCTGTGGGAGTTATGGGGGCGTGGAAAGTTGGACAGATCTTTTACCGCAACCTGATCCCAAAACCCCGAAGAGCCAAAGGAGGAGGGACAACGGGGGGGGCAGGTTGGGGGGGCAGGCTGGGGGGGCAGGCTTGGGGGGGGGAAAGGCGGCAGAAGAAGAAGACAGTTTTTGCGCTTGCGGACGAAACCATTCCACAATTCCACCGAAGTTTAACAACAATTCCTTTGTAGGTCTGTGATGCCGGCAATCTGGGATTTCTTGGCGAGATCCGTGGGCAGCAGGTGAAGTTCAAGCTTTTTTTTGCTTCAGGCTTCGGCTCAAGTTAGAATCAAAAACGCTGTGGCAGATGTGATCGGACACCTGCCTCCTCTGGGGCGCCTGCGAGCGAAGAAGGCCTGGGGTTCAGGATGGTTGAGCGTTTTCGCTAAGGAAAACTAGCTCCTAAAGTCCTTGAAAGCGCATTCCAGGGATACGATTGCACCTTGAGCATTGTCCCTCCGGAAAATCACGAAGATGGCTGCTAAAGTCCTTGAAGTCGTGCACGGTGCAGTGAATTTCTAGGCTTACGATCTTGCTTGGAGCGTTTTCCCTCAGGAAAACCACGAAAATGGTTCCTGAAGTCCTTGAAAATCGTGCGCTGCGCAGGGAATGTCCAGGGTTACGATTTTGCTTTGCGCGTTTTACCTTGGAAAAGTCACCGAAAATGGCTCTTGAAGGCCTCGAAATCGTGCACTGCGCAGGGAAATTCCAGGGTTACGATTTTGTTTTGTGCGTTTTACAGTAGGAACGGCGCCAAAAACACAAAATCGTAACCCTGGGTGTTCTCTAAAAAAAACGAAAAAGACTCTTTTTTTTGACAACGTCCAGGGTTACGATTTTGTGTTTTTTGGCGCCGTTCCTACTGTAAAACGCACAAAACAAAATCGTAACCCTGGAAATTCCCTGCGCAGCGCACGATTTCAAGGCCTGCGAGGTAGTAGTGACAGCACACAAAATGTGGCCAGCTTGGTGCGTGTGGCCGCATTCCGGTACAGTTGCCTGCCTGAGCCTTCCCGTGTGCCCGGTACAGTTGCCCCCCTGAGCCTTCCCGGCCTGCTTATTGCGAGCCTCCTTGGCCTGCTTAATTACTGCGTCTGGCCATATTCCGGCACAATTCCCCGCCTGAGCCCTCCTGGCCTGTTTATTGCACGTGGCCACAATCCGGCACAGTTGCCCGCCTCAGCCTCCCTGGCCTGCTTAGCGTCCTGCATCTCGTACTGCTGTCTGCCTCAACGCTGTCCTGCCTTCTGTCCTGAGAATCGCGTCGCATGATGTGCGCCGCCGCTTTGTCCTTAAAAGCTAACAACCCCACTTGTCCGGTGGGGAACATGAGTGGGATCTGGGCGGAAGCACCATTTCGAGTACTGAAAATGCACGGACTTCGATGCAAGTCATGTTTCGGAGCCCCCAAAAACTTTGCACCGTGCGCGACTTGGCCAAAGCACACCTGTGAACCGCAGACGCTTCGTTTGGTTGACGAATGTTTTCTGTCTTGTCCTCCATGCCCATGAAAGGACTGCCTGTCAGCCGCATCATCACATGCTTGCCCGCGTCCCAAGCACACGTGCCCGGATTGTTTGTTCTTGCGCAAAGAGACGAGTCTCGAGGTCCCGTGTGGCTTTTGCCCGTTTTGCTGCCATGCCCGCCAGCTCCTCCCGCTCCTCCAGCTCAAGCTCCTCCAGCAGCGTAAGCAGCCACCGCGATAAAGTTCCAGAGTGCAAGCTGGTGCAATGTTCGGCTTCGGAGACGGAGAGTTCCATGAATGAGCCGGCTCCTGCAAAGAAGCGTGCCTATGCAGGTATGCTGACGTGGCCTTGTCCACGAGCATACATGGAAACGTGCGACCGCCGCCAGCAGGAGAAGTGCTTGAAGCCCAGTGACCTCAGCAAGAAGGCCTTCCTTCAGGTGTTTCTTGACGTGTGTCAGGCTCGTGGTTCACGCCACACGATTCAAAAGATCATTGTGGTAGAAGAGCCTCACAAACGCTATGAACCTGGGTCCGACAAGCGTGAGCGTCACCAACACCTAGCATTCCTGTGCAATGCACATTTTGTGCATTGCAGTGTCCGCAAGGACTTGGCGACAAAACATGGGATACATGCGTTTTTCACCTTCAATCGCAGTGGTTTTGCTGCATATGTCAGCTACCTCTTGACTGAAGGCCCACGCAAACCAGGTCAAGATCTAGATGGAGATGCTCTCTTTTGGCCACGCTCTTTTACTCGCGAGAAAGCCATGGCCTTGACTGTCGCTCGCCCGCAAGATGCCGCACAGAAAAAGAACAAAGGGAAGGTAACGCCAGCTCCTGCGGCTGAAAAACGTCGCACACGTCTCAGCTTCTCTGAGTTCACGGATTTTGTGGTGGAACGCAACATTCAGACGGTCTCTCGGTTGTGGCAGGCTGCCAAAACAGAAAAGCTGCAAGGTAACGTCCTGGTTTGGAATCACGTTGGCAGCCTTCCGAATGCAGAGAAGGAGTTGCACAAGGTGCTTGCAGCGTGGCAGCCTGCGTCCCAAAGCTCAACTTTGTTTACCCAATCTCGGTATGCCGTCTCAGCGTTTTCCATCCCTGACGGTATGAAGGAATGGTTGAAGCACGAGACCAAAACAAAGGCCTTGGTGGTGCAAGGCGATGGAGGGTTGGGCAAAACGGAGATGGTCATGGCATGCTTGGTGGAGTTGTGCAGCGCAGTGCATTTCCTGAACAAGATGGATGCCTTGAAGAAAGTGCGGTTGCTTCCGCACCAGGCTGTTGTTCTGGATGACATCAGCATGGCCCGTCTTGAGATAGACGATGTGAAGGCATGGTTTGATTTGGAGAAACCGCGGGATTGCGCTGGGCGTCATGAGGATGGATTTCTCCCGGAGGGTGTGGTGAGAGTTTTTACGACCAACCACAAACCAGGCCAGTTCTTCCCCGTTGAGTATTTCCAGGACGATGCGCATCGCATTGCCGTCGACCGCCGGCATCGCTGGCTCCATGTTGTGGAAGATCTCCGTAGGGTCGACGCTGCCCCCAGCGGCCCAAGCGCAAGCGCCCCTGTCGAGCCTGACATCCCCTCGCTGCCTCTTGCAGAGTTTCCCGAGGACGACGATGCTGGCTTGCGCGATTTCTTCGTCTAGCACGTCGCCAGTCCACCAAGCGCCAGCCTAGTCAGCATCGATGCGAAATTCGTAATTGGCTGGACCTGCCCTTGCAAGGCTTGAGCAAACGCGCAGCAAAGAACAGCTAGAAGTGCTTGCAGCTATGTCTTGGTAGGTTTTGGGCACCAAAAGCAGCCGGCCTGTATCCCCCGGGGTTAGGATGGCCCAGGATGCAACAAAAGTAGCCGGCCTGTATCGCGTTTAGGATGGCCCAAGATGCAGCAAACGTCATTGCATTTTGGCTCGGGTTTGGGCTCCGCTGTATAAACAGCTTACGTAGCGTTGCGTCCTGGCTCGGTTTTTGGATTCTGCTGTAAGGGGTCTTCTACGGCTGGGTCTTGACCTAGTGGTAACTCGTAGTCACTCGCACGAGCGGCAGTCGGACTTGCAGCAGTGTTGTGCAAATCTGCTGCTCTTGTCGGCGCGCTGAATTTCTCAGATGTTGGGTTTATGTTTCTCAGATTTTGTTTTTCGGCTCTGACGTGCGTTCGCACTTGTGCTGTTCTCCCATGTTTTCTTGACATTTCGGAAATCCGCCCCAGTCTTCGTGCTCATTTTTGGTGATCTTCGGAGATTGCGGCTCTTGATGCTGCGACAGTAACGAGGTTAGTGCGAAAGGAACATTTCCTTCAGATACTTGGTTCATGTGACTCATGTGGCCAGCTGGAAAGGTCATACCACGAAGCCATCATGTGTTGGACTGCGACTGAACGCCTCTCAGTGTTCAGGGCTTTTCGGTGCTTCGGAGTGGGTGGGAGGGCGGAGGCAGGAGGGGGCTGGACTGTGTGCGCGTGTTCAGGGTTTTTCGGTGTTTCGGAGAGGGCGGGAGGGCGTAGGTAGGAGGCTGGACTGTGTGCGCTTTTTGTTCCCTGGATGTCGGTTCTTCCTATCACCCGCCAATAGGGAACGTGAGCTTCGTGAGACAGGTTAGTTTGCCCGAATGATGAACTGGATGCTGCGACAGTAAGGTCATGCGACGAAGCCATCATCTGTTGGACTGCGACTGAACGCCGCTCAGTGTTCAGGGCTTTTCGGTGCTTCGGAGGGGGTGGGAGGGCGTAGGCAGGGGGCTGGACTGTGTGCACGTGTTCAGGGTTTTTCGGTGATGCTGCGACAGTAAGGTCATACCACGAAGCCATCATCTGTTGGACTGCGACTGAACGCCGCTCAGTGTTCAGGGCTTTTCGGTGCTTCGGAGGGGTGGGAGGGCGTAGGCAGAGGGCTGGACTGTGTGCACGTGTTCAGGGTTTTTCGGTGTTTCGGAGGGGGTGGGAGGGCGTAGGTAGGGGGCTGGACTGTGTGCGCTTTTTGATCCTTGGATGTCGGCTCTTCCTATCATTAAGACGCAGAAGTCCCAAAGTGAACGTGAGCTTCGTGAGACAGGTTAGTTTGCCCGAATGATGAACTGGATGCTGCGACAGTAAGGTCATGCGACGAAGCCATCATCTGTTGGACTGCGACTGAACGCCGCTCAGTGTTCAGGGCTTTTCGGTGCTTGGGAGGGGGTGGGAGGGCGTAGGGACTGTGTGCACGTGTTCAGGGTTTTTCGGTGTTTCGGAGAGGGCGGGAGTTCCTATCATTGAGACGCAGAAGTCCCGAAGTGTCGGATTGTTCACGCGCCAATAGGGAACATGAGCCTCGTGAGACAGGTTAGTTTGCCCGACTGATGAACTGGATGCTGCGACTGTAAGGTCATACCACGAAGCCATCATCTGTTGGACTGCGACTGAACGCCGCTCAGTGTTCAGGGCTTTTCGGTGCTTCGGAGGGGTGGGAGGGCGTAGGTAGGGGGCTGGACTGTGTGCACGTGTTCAGGGTTTTTCGGTGTTTCGGAGGGGGTGGGAGGGCGTAGGTAGGGGGCTGGACTGTGTGCGCTTTTTGATCCTTGGATGTCGGCTCTTCCTATCATTAAGACGCAGAAGTCCCAAAGTGTCAGAGTCTTCACCCGCCAATAGGGAACGTGAGCTTCGTGAGACAGGTTAGTTTGCCCGACTGATGAACTGGATGCTGCGACAGTAATCGAAATCAGTGCGAAAGGAACACTTCCTTCAGATACTTGGTTCATGTGACTCATGTGGCCAGCTGGAAAGGTCCTACCACGAAGCCATCATCTGTTGGACTGCGACTGATCGCCTCGGGGTGGGAGGGAGTAGGTAGGGGGCTGGACTGCGTGCGTTTTTTGATCCTTGGCTGTCGGCTCTTCCTATCATTGAGACGCAGAAGTCTCGAAGTGTCGGACTGTTCACCCACCAATAGGGAGCGTGAGCTGGTTTAGCACGTCGTGACAAGCGCCTGTGATAAGTTTGTGATAAGTTTGAAGGTCTTGTAGCTTTTGGGTCCCAGGGTTTAGGATTCATGAGCCATATTTTTTTGAACTATGGGGCCTCCCTGCTCTGTTTTCGCTATGCGGGCTTCGTCCTTTCAAAATCCATGCAAAGACAAGCACCCGTGGTGCCTGTGAAAATCAAAGTTTGAAGATCTTGTAGCTTTTGGATCCAAAAGGGTTTAGGATTCATGAGCCATATTTTTTTGAACTCTGGGGCCTCCCTGCTCTGTTTTCGCTATGCGGGCTTCGTCCTTTCAAAATCCATGCAAAGACAAGCGCCCGCGGTGCCTGTGAAAATCAAAGTTTGAAGATCTTGTAGCTTTTGGATCCAAAAGGGTTTAGGATTCATGAGCCATATTTTTTTGAACTATGGGGCCTCCCTGCTCTGTTTTCGCTATGCGGGCTTCCTCCTTTCAAAATCCATGCAAAGACAAGCACCCGTGGTGCCTGTGAAAATCAAGTTTGTAGCTTTTGGATCCAAAAGGGTTTAGGATGCATGAGCCATATTTTTTTGAACTCTGGGGCCGCCCTGCTCTGTTTTCGCTATGCGGGCTTCGTCCTTTCAAAATCCATGCAAAGACAAGCACCCGTGGTGCCTGTGAAAATCAAGTTTGTAGCTTTTGGATCCAAAAGGGTTTAGGATTCATGAGCCATATTTTTTTGAACTCTGGGGCCTCCCTGCTCTGTTTTCGCTATGCGGGCTTCGTCCTTTCAAAATCCATGCAAAGACAAGCACCCGTGGTGCCTGTGAAAATCAAGTTTGTAGCTTTTGGATCCAAAAGGGTTTAGGATGCATGAGCCATATTTTTTTGAACTATGGGGCCTCCCTGCTCCGTTTTCGCTATGCGGGCTTCGTCCTTTCAAAATCCATGCAAAGACAAGCACCCGTGGTGCCTGTGAAAATCAAGTTTGTAGCTTTTGGATCCAAAAGGGTTTAGGATGCATGAGCCATATTTTTTTGAACTCTGGGGCCTCCCTGCTCTGTTTTCGCTATGCGGGCTTCGTCCTTTCAAAATCCATGCAAAGACAAGCACCCGTGGTGCCTGCGAAAATCAAGTTTGTAGCTTTTGGATCCAAAAGGGTTTAGGATGCATGAGCCATATTTTTTTGAACTCTGGGGCCTCCCTGCTCTGTTTTCGCTATGCGGGCTTCGTCCTTTCAAAATCCATGCAAAGACAAGCGCCCGCGGTGCCTGTGAAAATCAAAGTTTGAAGATCTTGTAGCTTTTGGATCCAAAAGGGTTTAGGATTCATGAGCCATATTTTTTTGAACTATGGGGCCTCCCTGCTCTGTTTTCGCTATGCGGGCTTCCTCCTTTCAAAATCCATGCAAAGACAAGCACCCGTGGTGCCTGTGAAAATCAAGTTTGTAGCTTTTGGATCCAAAAGGGTTTAGGATGCATGAGCCATATTTTTTTGAACTCTGGGGCCGCCCTGCTCTGTTTTCGCTATGCGGGCTTCGTCCTTTCAAAATCCATGCAAAGACAAGCACCCGTGGTGCCTGTGAAAATCAAGTTTGTAGCTTTTGGATCCAAAAGGGTTTAGGATTCATGAGCCATATTTTTTTGAACTCTGGGGCCTCCCTGCTCTGTTTTCGCTATGCGGGCTTCGTCCTTTCAAAATCCATGCAAAGACAAGCACCCGTGGTGCCTGTGAAAATCAAGTTTGTAGCTTTTGGATCCAAAAGGGTTTAGGATGCATGAGCCATATTTTTTTGAACTATGGGGCCTCCCTGCTCTGTTTTCGCTATGCGGGCTTCGTCCTTTCAAAATCCATGCAAAGACAAGCACCCGTGGTGCCTGTGAAAATCAAGTTTGTAGCTTTTGGATCCAAAAGGGTTTAGGATGCATGAGCCATATTTTTTTGAACTCTGGGGCCTCCCTGCTCTGTTTTCGCTATGCGGGCTTCGTCCTTTCAAAATCCATGCAAAGACAAGCACCCGTGGTGCCTGTGAAAATCAAAGTTTGAAGATCTTGTAGCTTTTGGATCCAAAAGGGTTTAGGATGCATGAGCCATATTTTTTTGAACTCTGGGGCCTCCCTGCTCTGTTTTCGCTATGCGGGCTTCGTCCTTTCAAAATCCATGCAAAGACAAGCACCCGTGGTGCCTGTGAAAATCAAGTTTGTAGCTTTTGGATCCAAAAGGGTTTAGGATTCATGAGCCATATTTTTTTGAACTATGGGGCCTCCCTGCTCTGTTTTCGCTATGCGGGCTTCGTCCTTTCAAAATCCATGCAAAGACAAGCACCCGTGGTGCCTGTGAAAATCAAGTTTGTAGCTTTTGGATCCAAAAGGGTTTAGGATTCATGAGCCATATTTTTTTGAACTATGGGGCCTCCCTGCTCTGTTTTCGCTATGCGGGCTTCGTCCTTTCAAAATCCATGCAAAGACAAGCACCCGTGGTGCCTGTGAAAATCAAAGTTTGAAGATCTTGTAGCTTTTGGATCCAAAAGGGTTTAGGATTCATGAGCCATATTTTTTTGAACTATGGGGCCTCCCTGCTCTGTTTTCGCTATGCGGGCTTCGTCCTTTCAAAATCCATGCAAAGACAAGCACCCGTGGTGCCTGTGAAAATCAAGTTTGAAGATCTTGTAGCTTTTGGATCCAAAAGGGTTTAGGATGCATGAGCCATATTTTTTTGAACTATGGGGCCTCCCTGCTCCGTTTTCGCTATGCGGGCTTCGTCCTTTCAAAATCCATGCAAAGACAAGCACCCGTGGTGCCTGTGAAAATCAAGTTTGTAGCTTTTGGATCCAAAAGGGTTTAGGATGCATGAGCCATATTTTTTTTGAACTATGGGGCCTCCCTGCTCTGTTTTCGCTATGCGGGCTTCCTCCTTTCAAAATCCATGCAAAGACAAGCACCCGTGGTGCCTGTGAAAATCAAGTTTGTAGCTTTTGGATCCAAAAGGGTTTAGGATGCATGAGCCATACTTTTTCGACGCCGGATTTATTTATGAGTGAGAAGGTATCCTAGCAACACCGAGTTGAGGAGTCAGAAGGTATCCTAAACTTAGACAAAGCGCTGTGAGGCCGGAACAGGTAACCCAAATGTCCCAGCATTGTGGAGACGCGCGAGGCGACCTCAACAGCATGGCACTGTTTTAGAGACCCCTGCCCCAAGTCAAAAGCAATTGACGCGATTTAGGAGGCTTTGCCATCCAGTCTTGTGGCAGCAAGGGAATGGACGCGATTTCGGAGGCCCTGCGCAAACAACAAGCTAATGATTTTGGGGCGGCAGTAAAACAAAACCCTGGGGCTCGCCTTCCAAGGGAGGGAATCTTTTTTCCAGTGCAAGCATCGGTCGGCAGCCAGATTGTGAAGAGAGTCGGAAACTGCACCCTTCTTCGGCCTCCAGCTTCCTTGAAAGGCGCTTTCCAGGGTTTTGTTTTCCTCGGGGTTTCCGGGGGAAGCTAAAGGGGCGAGCGCCCTTGTGTGATGAACTCGAGACCAGAACATTGCACGTCCGACGTGTGAGCAGTAACGCAGCTTGGAGGGGAGGGTGTAAACAGGTTTGGTCAGGTTCAAAGCCGGATTACACCAACACCGTGTTTGGAGAATGTTTCAGAGCCAGACGCTGCTGTGGCTGCGAGCAAGTTGCGCCGGAAGTTTTTTGGCTCCTGCAAGGCACTTGGCGGCTGTGTGAGGGTTTGCGGAATGGAGGGAGAACTGCCTGTAGAAGGCGATGTCGCGAGAAGGGCCGAAGCAAGGCCTTCGCAGCCGGCTGCGCAGGAGCGGTCGTGTAACCCGGTTGTGGGAGTTATAAGAACTAAGTGGGTTCTGAAGCCGACAATGGGTGTCAGTTTACCGCCCCTACTGTTGCTACTTGCACATGGTCCCGTGCAGTGACTGTATACTGTCCATACAGCAAGGCTCAAGCCCGGCGCCCCCTTTCCTACTGTGCATGCCAGGTGGGACGAAGCAACCCTGAAGCTACAGCAACTCAAGCAAAAAGACCTGGCCTGCGCCGCAAAGTCTGCCGCTGTTACGCCGCAGAGAGGGGCCGGTTGCAGGATGCATCCTGCGACTGCAGACAAGAGTGGCCAGTTGCAGGACCGCGAGCTGAGGAAGGCCCTGAAAGCTGCTTTGCAAGCTCGATGGCGTCAGCGAAAGCGGGAAGAGAATCACCAGTTGAGTCCACTCCAGCGGTTGATAGCTATTTGCATCTTCATGTTGGCGGATTGGAGAAGCCAGCCTGCAGTCCTGTTTGCGAGACGGGTGTTGCGCAAGAGGGGACTCTTGCCGGTGACGCCGTTACTTCCGATGCCATGACAGCTGCCCTCGAAACCATGGTGTTGGCTTCGGACACCGACCTCTTAGCGCAGTTAATGATGCCTAGGAGCAAGAAGCATTTGCAGATTCATCAGAAAGCTGTGCATTTTTTGGTGGAATACCGTCTCCGACAGTGGATATGCGAGCAAAATCTGATGGCCCGGCTTCCGCCGTCCATATCCGAGGCGGCAGAGATGTATGTGACCTTATGCTTTCACTTATGCCCCGATCACCCGCGCGCCGCACGCATGCAGAGGGCGCTGGAAGATGGCGCCGTGCAGCACTCGGCTGGTCGCTACTTCCGGCGGTGGGCGAAGAAGTTCCAGTACGAATGGGGCTTCAAGCTCGGGCAGCTGCGGCCGGCGTCGCACCTCTCGTCCGAGGACATCAAGCAGAAGGCTCCGGCTTCGGTGTCCCAAGCTCCTGCAACAGTGTCCTTGTCATGCATCCTGTCGACCCCGTGTGATCCAAACCCGAGGCCACATTTGGCTTCAAAAAAACAGTCAATCTGCCTTTCCTGGCGCAAGCCCGAGCCCAAATTTAGACTCGTAAATTGTTCCCATATTTGGCTTCGTTCGCTTCCCTTTTTGGTTGGCAGGTGCAGCTGTGTTGGCAAAGGTGCCGGCACTTGACAGGCACGACGCAGAAGCGTGTGGTTTTGATCAATATGGACGAGACAAGTTTACAGTATACCCGGCCCTCTTTCACTGGGTTGGTACATGAAGGTCTGCAGCGACGTGGTGTTTCTGGACACGCAAAGAAGGACGTTCGCCGAGGATGCTGCACGTTGCTGGCTTGCGTGTGCAGCGACGCATCGTTGCAGGCTGCAATGCCACAGTACATCCTGTCGAATGGTAGATACCTGACAAAGAAAGCTTTGCGAAGTGCCCGTGCAAACATGCCGGCTAATTTTCATGTGGAATTTGCAAAGACAGCCTGGAATTCAGGAGCCCGAATGGTGGAAGTTCTTCGAGTGTTAAAGGCCTGCGTTCCGGTCGACGTCGAACCAATATTACTCTTGGATTGCGCTCCCTGCCACCTCGATGGCAAGGTGCTGGCTGAGGCGAAATGTTTAGGCATTGGCATATGCCCCATACCCCCGCATCTGACGTGGCTGGTACAGCCAGCCGATGTTCACCTCTTTTCAGGCTTGAAACAACATTTCCGGCGCTGTTACAGACGTCGCCTCCTGCAAGATGGACAGATGACCGCTTCTGCTTTCCTGGAAATGCTTTCAACAGAATGTCAGCATTATCTGTGCAGCAGGACATGGAGAGGTGCTTTCGAACAGCTAGGTTTCTGCGGAGATGCAGTTCTCACGAAACATCTCCAAGCTCTGTTTCCACATGGGCTGCCCGTCCTGGCACAAGCCCCGCTTACAGCGGAAGAGCTACGGCAGCTGTTGCCTAAAGGGCACACCCTTCGTGCGGGACTTTGGTCAAGACGCGTGCTTGCTCTGTAAATGCAGGTTGCCTCATGTCTTCTGCAAGCTGCTCGCGTGCCACACAGCATGGGTCGTGTTGGTGGTAGTTTCTTCCTGGCCTTTTATGCGATGCAGGACTTGGACACCAGAATCAATGAGTTGCGGGAGGCACGACGCGCTCTGAAGCGTGACGCAGCTGCCGCAGCCAAAGAGCTCAAATCGATGCGCCAGAAACGGGCCAGGCCGGAACAAACTTGGAGTGTCTGGGGGTTGTGGTTATACATATGGGCTTCTTCTGCGCCAGGTTAGTCGCACATGCCAAGAAGCTGTCGCAAGAAGACCTGAGCAGAATCTTGGCATTGAAAGCCGCTGCAAGTGTTGGTCCGAATCCAGCGCCTGGAGCGTAGGAAGTGCTACTGTGTGATGTGTAGCAGCCGCTGTTGTTTGCAGTGTTCTCTGTTCTTGCAGCCCGTGCTGTGTACAGGTAAGTCGCTCCAGTTGCAGCTGCTAGTCGAGTCTTCTGTAGCCCGTGCTTCTGTGTCTCGGGGCATCGCTGCAACCGTCGTCTTTCATGACGTAGCTGCATGTCTGGCGTTTTGCAGCCCGTGCTGCAGTGTACAGTGTACCGGTGCACCGGTGCAAGCCTTTTAAGGTTCAGTTGTGGTGCTCAATTTACGACACCAGGTTTGAAGCCGCGCCAGATACTTTGGAAGCTGGTGCTTTGGAGGCTGCGCCAGCAGCGCTGCACAGCATACGCCTGGAGCGTCGACTGTTTAACTTTGTGAGGCGCAGCTGCGTGATCGTCTTTGGCAGCCTGTGCCGCGTTCAGATCTTACACTGCAGCTGTATCACAAGCACCAGCCCCAACGTGAGGCTTGAAGATGCTTAAAGAAGCTGACGAGTCCGCAATCATGATTAGCGTGGGCCTAGGACCCTAGGACGACGAAAGCGTTTGTGAAGTTTTGTGACGTTTAAGAGGGCTGTGGGAGTTATGGGGGCGTGGAAAGTTGGACAGATCTTTTACCGCAACCTGATCCCAAAACCCCGAAGAGCCAAAGGAGGAGGGACAACGGGGGGGGCAGGTTGGGGGGGCAGGCTGGGGGGGCAGGCTTGGGGGGGGGAAAGGCGGCAGAAGAAGAAGACAGTTTTTGCGCTTGCGGACGAAACCATTCCACAATTCCACCGAAGTTTAACAACAATTCCTTTGTAGGTCTGTGATGCCGGCAATCTGGGATTTCTTGGCGAGATCCGTGGGCAGCAGGTGAAGTTCAAGCTTTTTTTTGCTTCAGGCTTCGGCTCAAGTTAGAATCAAAAACGCTGTGGCAGATGTGATCGGACACCTGCCTCCTCTGGGGCGCCTGCGAGCGAAGAAGGCCTGGGGTTCAGGATGGTTGAGCGTTTTCGCTAAGGAAAACTAGCTCCTAAAGTCCTTGAAAGCGCATTCCAGGGATACGATTGCACCTTGAGCATTGTCCCTCCGGAAAATCACGAAGATGGCTGCTAAAGTCCTTGAAGTCGTGCACGGTGCAGTGAATTTCTAGGCTTACGATCTTGCTTGGAGCGTTTTCCCTCAGGAAAACCACGAAAATGGTTCCTGAAGTCCTTGAAAATCGTGCGCTGCGCAGGGAATGTCCAGGGTTACGATTTTGCTTTGCGCGTTTTACCTTGGAAAAGTCACCGAAAATGGCTCTTGAAGGCCTCGAAATCGTGCACTGCGCAGGGAAATTCCAGGGTTACGATTTTGTTTTGTGCGTTTTACAGTAGGAACGGCGCCAAAAACACAAAATCGTAACCCTGGGTGTTCTCTAAAAAAAACGAAAAAGACTCTTTTTTTTGACAACGTCCAGGGTTACGATTTTGTGTTTTTTGGCGCCGTTCCTACTGTAAAACGCACAAAACAAAATCGTAACCCTGGAAATTCCCTGCGCAGCGCACGATTTCAAGGCCTGCGAGGTAGTAGTGACAGCACACAAAATGTGGCCAGCTTGGTGCGTGTGGCCGCATTCCGGTACAGTTGCCTGCCTGAGCCTTCCCGTGTGCCCGGTACAGTTGCCCCCCTGAGCCTTCCCGGCCTGCTTATTGCGAGCCTCCTTGGCCTGCTTAATTACTGCGTCTGGCCATATTCCGGCACAATTCCCCGCCTGAGCCCTCCTGGCCTGTTTATTGCACGTGGCCACAATCCGGCACAGTTGCCCGCCTCAGCCTCCCTGGCCTGCTTAGCGTCCTGCATCTCGTACTGCTGTCTGCCTCAACGCTGTCCTGCCTTCTGTCCTGAGAATCGCGTCGCATGATGTGCGCCGCCGCTTTGTCCTTAAAAGCTAACAACCCCACTTGTCCGGTGGGGAACATGAGTGGGATCTGGGCGGAAGCACCATTTCGAGTACTGAAAATGCACGGACTTCGATGCAAGTCATGTTTCGGAGCCCCCAAAAACTTTGCACCGTGCGCGACTTGGCCAAAGCACACCTGTGAACCGCAGACGCTTCGTTTGGTTGACGAATGTTTTCTGTCTTGTCCTCCATGCCCATGAAAGGACTGCCTGTCAGCCGCATCATCACATGCTTGCCCGCGTCCCAAGCACACGTGCCCGGATTGTTTGTTCTTGCGCAAAGAGACGAGTCTCGAGGTCCCGTGTGGCTTTTGCCCGTTTTGCTGCCATGCCCGCCAGCTCCTCCCGCTCCTCCAGCTCAAGCTCCTCCAGCAGCGTAAGCAGCCACCGCGATAAAGTTCCAGAGTGCAAGCTGGTGCAATGTTCGGCTTCGGAGACGGAGAGTTCCATGAATGAGCCGGCTCCTGCAAAGAAGCGTGCCTATGCAGGTATGCTGACGTGGCCTTGTCCACGAGCATACATGGAAACGTGCGACCGCCGCCAGCAGGAGAAGTGCTTGAAGCCCAGTGACCTCAGCAAGAAGGCCTTCCTTCAGGTGTTTCTTGACGTGTGTCAGGCTCGTGGTTCACGCCACACGATTCAAAAGATCATTGTGGTAGAAGAGCCTCACAAACGCTATGAACCTGGGTCCGACAAGCGTGAGCGTCACCAACACCTAGCATTCCTGTGCAATGCACATTTTGTGCATTGCAGTGTCCGCAAGGACTTGGCGACAAAACATGGGATACATGCGTTTTTCACCTTCAATCGCAGTGGTTTTGCTGCATATGTCAGCTACCTCTTGACTGAAGGCCCACGCAAACCAGGTCAAGATCTAGATGGAGATGCTCTCTTTTGGCCACGCTCTTTTACTCGCGAGAAAGCCATGGCCTTGACTGTCGCTCGCCCGCAAGATGCCGCACAGAAAAAGAACAAAGGGAAGGTAACGCCAGCTCCTGCGGCTGAAAAACGTCGCACACGTCTCAGCTTCTCTGAGTTCACGGATTTTGTGGTGGAACGCAACATTCAGACGGTCTCTCGGTTGTGGCAGGCTGCCAAAACAGAAAAGCTGCAAGGTAACGTCCTGGTTTGGAATCACGTTGGCAGCCTTCCGAATGCAGAGAAGGAGTTGCACAAGGTGCTTGCAGCGTGGCAGCCTGCGTCCCAAAGCTCAACTTTGTTTACCCAATCTCGGTATGCCGTCTCAGCGTTTTCCATCCCTGACGGTATGAAGGAATGGTTGAAGCACGAGACCAAAACAAAGGCCTTGGTGGTGCAAGGCGATGGAGGGTTGGGCAAAACGGAGATGGTCATGGCATGCTTGGTGGAGTTGTGCAGCGCAGTGCATTTCCTGAACAAGATGGATGCCTTGAAGAAAGTGCGGTTGCTTCCGCACCAGGCTGTTGTTCTGGATGACATCAGCATGGCCCGTCTTGAGATAGACGATGTGAAGGCATGGTTTGATTTGGAGAAACCGCGGGATTGCGCTGGGCGTCATGAGGATGGATTTCTCCCGGAGGGTGTGGTGAGAGTTTTTACGACCAACCACAAACCAGGCCAGTTCTTCCCCGTTGAGTATTTCCAGGACGATGCGCATCGCATTGCCGTCGACCGCCGGCATCGCTGGCTCCATGTTGTGGAAGATCTCCGTAGGGTCGACGCTGCCCCCAGCGGCCCAAGCGCAAGCGCCCCTGTCGAGCCTGACATCCCCTCGCTGCCTCTTGCAGAGTTTCCCGAGGACGACGATGCTGGCTTGCGCGATTTCTTCGTCTAGCACGTCGCCAGTCCACCAAGCGCCAGCCTAGTCAGCATCGATGCGAAATTCGTAATTGGCTGGACCTGCCCTTGCAAGGCTTGAGCAAACGCGCAGCAAAGAACAGCTAGAAGTGCTTGCAGCTATGTCTTGGTAGGTTTTGGGCACCAAAAGCAGCCGGCCTGTATCCCCCGGGGTTAGGATGGCCCAGGATGCAACAAAAGTAGCCGGCCTGTATCGCGTTTAGGATGGCCCAAGATGCAGCAAACGTCATTGCATTTTGGCTCGGGTTTGGGCTCCGCTGTATAAACAGCTTACGTAGCGTTGCGTCCTGGCTCGGTTTTTGGATTCTGCTGTAAGGGGTCTTCTACGGCTGGGTCTTGACCTAGTGGTAACTCGTAGTCACTCGCACGAGCGGCAGTCGGACTTGCAGCAGTGTTGTGCAAATCTGCTGCTCTTGTCGGCGCGCTGAATTTCTCAGATGTTGGGTTTATGTTTCTCAGATTTTGTTTTTCGGCTCTGACGTGCGTTCGCACTTGTGCTGTTCTCCCATGTTTTCTTGACATTTCGGAAATCCGCCCCAGTCTTCGTGCTCATTTTTGGTGATCTTCGGAGATTGCGGCTCTTGATGCTGCGACAGTAACGAGGTTAGTGCGAAAGGAACATTTCCTTCAGATACTTGGTTCATGTGACTCATGTGGCCAGCTGGAAAGGTCATACCACGAAGCCATCATGTGTTGGACTGCGACTGAACGCCTCTCAGTGTTCAGGGCTTTTCGGTGCTTCGGAGTGGGTGGGAGGGCGGAGGCAGGAGGGGGCTGGACTGTGTGCGCGTGTTCAGGGTTTTTCGGTGTTTCGGAGAGGGCGGGAGGGCGTAGGTAGGAGGCTGGACTGTGTGCGCTTTTTGTTCCCTGGATGTCGGTTCTTCCTATCACCCGCCAATAGGGAACGTGAGCTTCGTGAGACAGGTTAGTTTGCCCGAATGATGAACTGGATGCTGCGACAGTAAGGTCATGCGACGAAGCCATCATCTGTTGGACTGCGACTGAACGCCGCTCAGTGTTCAGGGCTTTTCGGTGCTTCGGAGGGGGTGGGAGGGCGTAGGCAGGGGGCTGGACTGTGTGCACGTGTTCAGGGTTTTTCGGTGATGCTGCGACAGTAAGGTCATACCACGAAGCCATCATCTGTTGGACTGCGACTGAACGCCGCTCAGTGTTCAGGGCTTTTCGGTGCTTCGGAGGGGTGGGAGGGCGTAGGCAGAGGGCTGGACTGTGTGCACGTGTTCAGGGTTTTTCGGTGTTTCGGAGGGGGTGGGAGGGCGTAGGTAGGGGGCTGGACTGTGTGCGCTTTTTGATCCTTGGATGTCGGCTCTTCCTATCATTAAGACGCAGAAGTCCCAAAGTGAACGTGAGCTTCGTGAGACAGGTTAGTTTGCCCGAATGATGAACTGGATGCTGCGACAGTAAGGTCATGCGACGAAGCCATCATCTGTTGGACTGCGACTGAACGCCGCTCAGTGTTCAGGGCTTTTCGGTGCTTGGGAGGGGGTGGGAGGGCGTAGGGACTGTGTGCACGTGTTCAGGGTTTTTCGGTGTTTCGGAGAGGGCGGGAGTTCCTATCATTGAGACGCAGAAGTCCCGAAGTGTCGGATTGTTCACGCGCCAATAGGGAACATGAGCCTCGTGAGACAGGTTAGTTTGCCCGACTGATGAACTGGATGCTGCGACAGTAAGGTCATACCACGAAGCCATCATCTGTTGGACTGCGACTGAACGCCGCTCAGTGTTCAGGGCTTTTCGGTGCTTCGGAGGGGTGGGAGGGCGTAGGTAGGGGGCTGGACTGTGTGCACGTGTTCAGGGTTTTTCGGTGTTTCGGAGGGGGTGGGAGGGCGTAGGTAGGGGGCTGGACTGTGTGCGCTTTTTGATCCTTGGATGTCGGCTCTTCCTATCATTAAGACGCAGAAGTCCCAAAGTGTCAGAGTCTTCACCCGCCAATAGGGAACGTGAGCTTCGTGAGACAGGTTAGTTTGCCCGACTGATGAACTGGATGCTGCGACAGTAATCGAAATCAGTGCGAAAGGAACACTTCCTTCAGATACTTGGTTCATGTGACTCATGTGGCCAGCTGGAAAGGTCCTACCACGAAGCCATCATCTGTTGGACTGCGACTGATCGCCTCGGGGTGGGAGGGAGTAGGTAGGGGGCTGGACTGCGTGCGTTTTTTGATCCTTGGCTGTCGGCTCTTCCTATCATTGAGACGCAGAAGTCTCGAAGTGTCGGACTGTTCACCCACCAATAGGGAGCGTGAGCTGGTTTAGCACGTCGTGACAAGCGCCTGTGATAAGTTTGTGATAAGTTTGAAGGTCTTGTAGCTTTTGGGTCCCAGGGTTTAGGATTCATGAGCCATATTTTTTTGAACTATGGGGCCTCCCTGCTCTGTTTTCGCTATGCGGGCTTCGTCCTTTCAAAATCCATGCAAAGACAAGCACCCGTGGTGCCTGTGAAAATCAAAGTTTGAAGATCTTGTAGCTTTTGGATCCAAAAGGGTTTAGGATTCATGAGCCATATTTTTTTGAACTCTGGGGCCTCCCTGCTCTGTTTTCGCTATGCGGGCTTCGTCCTTTCAAAATCCATGCAAAGACAAGCGCCCGCGGTGCCTGTGAAAATCAAAGTTTGAAGATCTTGTAGCTTTTGGATCCAAAAGGGTTTAGGATTCATGAGCCATATTTTTTTGAACTATGGGGCCTCCCTGCTCTGTTTTCGCTATGCGGGCTTCCTCCTTTCAAAATCCATGCAAAGACAAGCACCCGTGGTGCCTGTGAAAATCAAGTTTGTAGCTTTTGGATCCAAAAGGGTTTAGGATGCATGAGCCATATTTTTTTGAACTCTGGGGCCGCCCTGCTCTGTTTTCGCTATGCGGGCTTCGTCCTTTCAAAATCCATGCAAAGACAAGCACCCGTGGTGCCTGTGAAAATCAAGTTTGTAGCTTTTGGATCCAAAAGGGTTTAGGATTCATGAGCCATATTTTTTTGAACTCTGGGGCCTCCCTGCTCTGTTTTCGCTATGCGGGCTTCGTCCTTTCAAAATCCATGCAAAGACAAGCACCCGTGGTGCCTGTGAAAATCAAGTTTGTAGCTTTTGGATCCAAAAGGGTTTAGGATGCATGAGCCATATTTTTTTGAACTATGGGGCCTCCCTGCTCCGTTTTCGCTATGCGGGCTTCGTCCTTTCAAAATCCATGCAAAGACAAGCACCCGTGGTGCCTGTGAAAATCAAGTTTGTAGCTTTTGGATCCAAAAGGGTTTAGGATGCATGAGCCATATTTTTTTGAACTATGGGGCCTCCCTGCTCCGTTTTCGCTATGCGGGCTTCGTCCTTTCAAAATCCATGCAAAGACAAGCACCCGTGGTGCCTGTGAAAATCAAGTTTGTAGCTTTTGGATCCAAAAGGGTTTAGGATGCATGAGCCATATTTTTTTGAACTCTGGGGCCTCCCTGCTCTGTTTTCGCTATGCGGGCTTCGTCCTTTCAAAATCCATGCAAAGACAAGCGCCCGCGGTGCCTGTGAAAATCAAAGTTTGAAGATCTTGTAGCTTTTGGATCCAAAAGGGTTTAGGATTCATGAGCCATATTTTTTTGAACTATGGGGCCTCCCTGCTCTGTTTTCGCTATGCGGGCTTCCTCCTTTCAAAATCCATGCAAAGACAAGCACCCGTGGTGCCTGTGAAAATCAAGTTTGTAGCTTTTGGATCCAAAAGGGTTTAGGATGCATGAGCCATATTTTTTTGAACTCTGGGGCCGCCCTGCTCTGTTTTCGCTATGCGGGCTTCGTCCTTTCAAAATCCATGCAAAGACAAGCACCCGTGGTGCCTGTGAAAATCAAGTTTGTAGCTTTTGGATCCAAAAGGGTTTAGGATTCATGAGCCATATTTTTTTGAACTCTGGGGCCTCCCTGCTCTGTTTTCGCTATGCGGGCTTCGTCCTTTCAAAATCCATGCAAAGACAAGCACCCGTGGTGCCTGTGAAAATCAAGTTTGTAGCTTTTGGATCCAAAAGGGTTTAGGATGCATGAGCCATATTTTTTTGAACTATGGGGCCTCCCTGCTCCGTTTTCGCTATGCGGGCTTCGTCCTTTCAAAATCCATGCAAAGACAAGCACCCGTGGTGCCTGTGAAAATCAAGTTTGTAGCTTTTGGATCCAAAAGGGTTTAGGATGCATGAGCCATATTTTTTTGAACTATGGGGCCTCCCTGCTCCGTTTTCGCTATGCGGGCTTCGTCCTTTCAAAATCCATGCAAAGACAAGCACCCGTGGTGCCTGTGAAAATCAAGTTTGTAGCTTTTGGATCCAAAAGGGTTTAGGATGCATGAGCCATATTTTTTTGAACTCTGGGGCCTCCCTGCTCTGTTTTCGCTATGCGGGCTTCGTCCTTTCAAAATCCATGCAAAGACAAGCGCCCGCGGTGCCTGTGAAAATCAAAGTTTGAAGATCTTGTAGCTTTTGGATCCAAAAGGGTTTAGGATTCATGAGCCATATTTTTTTGAACTATGGGGCCTCCCTGCTCTGTTTTCGCTATGCGGGCTTCGTCCTTTCAAAATCCATGCAAAGACAAGCACCCGTGGTGCCTGTGAAAATCAAGTTTGTAGCTTTTGGATCCAAAAGGGTTTAGGATGCATGAGCCATATTTTTTTGAACTCTGGGGCCTCCCTGCTCTGTTTTCGCTATGCGGGCTTCGTCCTTTCAAAATCCATGCAAAGACAAGCACCCGTGGTGCCTGTGAAAATCAAGTTTGTAGCTTTTGGATCCAAAAGGGTTTAGGATTCATGAGCCATATTTTTTTGAACTCTGGGGCCTCCCTGCTCTGTTTTCGCTATGCGGGCTTCGTCCTTTCAAAATCCATGCAAAGACAAGCACCCGTGGTGCCTGTGAAAATCAAGTTTGTAGCTTTTGGATCCAAAAGGGTTTAGGATGCATGAGCCATATTTTTTTGAACTATGGGGCCTCCCTGCTCTGTTTTCGCTATGCGGGCTTCGTCCTTTCAAAATCCATGCAAAGACAAGCACCCGTGGTGCCTGTGAAAATCAAGTTTGTAGCTTTTGGATCCAAAAGGGTTTAGGATGCATGAGCCATATTTTTTTGAACTATGGGGCCTCCCTGCTCTGTTTTCGCTATGCGGGCTTCCTCCTTTCAAAATCCATGCAAAGACAAGCACCCGTGGTGCCTGTGAAAATCAAGTTTGTAGCTTTTGGATCCAAAAGGGTTTAGGATGCATGAGCCATACTTTTTCGACGCCGGATTTATTTATGAGTGAGAAGGTATCCTAGCAACACCGAGTTGAGGAGTCAGAAGGTATCCTAAACTTAGACAAAGCGCTGTGAGGCCGGAACAGGTAACCCAAATGTCCCAGCATTGTGGAGACGCGCGAGGCGACCTCAACAGCATGGCACTGTTTTAGAGACCCCTGCCCCAAGTCAAAAGCAATTGACGCGATTTAGGAGGCTTTGCCATCTAGTCTTGTGGCAGCAAGGGAATGGACGCGATTTCGGAGGCCCTGCGCAAACAACAAGCTAATGATTTTGGGGCGGCAGTAAAACAAAACCCTGGGGCTCGCCTTCCAAGGGAGGGAATCTTTTTTCCAGTGCAAGCATCGGTCGGCAGCCAGATTGTGAAGAGAGTCGGAAACTGCACCCTTCTTCGGCCTCCAGCTTCCTTGAAAGGCGCTTTCCAGGGTTTTGTTTTCCTCGGGGTTTCCGGGGGAAGCTAAAGGGGCGAGCGCCCTTGTGTGATGAACTCGAGACCAGAACATTGCACGTCCGACGTGTGAGCAGTAACGCAGCTTGGAGGGGAGGGTGTAAACAGGTTTGGTCAGGTTCAAAGCCGGATTACACCAACACCGTGTTTGGAGAATGTTTCAGAGCCAGACGCTGCTGTGGCTGCGAGCAAGTTGCGCCGGAAGTTTTTTGGCTCCTGCAAGGCACTTGGCGGCTGTGTGAGGGTTTGCGGAATGGAGGGAGAACTGCCTGTAGAAGGCGATGTCGCGAGAAGGGCCGAAGCAAGGCCTTCGCAGCCGGCTGCGCAGGAGCGGTCGTGTAACCCGGTTGTGGGAGTTATAAGAACTAAGTGGGTTCTGAAGCCGACAATGGGTGTCAGTTTACCGCCCCTACTGTTGCTACTTGCACATGGTCCCGTGCAGTGACTGTATACTGTCCATACAGCAAGGCTCAAGCCCGGCGCCCCCTTTCCTACTGTGCATGCCAGGTGGGACGAAGCAACCCTGAAGCTACAGCAACTCAAGCAAAAAGACCTGGCCTGCGCCGCAAAGTCTGCCGCTGTTACGCCGCAGAGAGGGGCCGGTTGCAGGATGCATCCTGCGACTGCAGACAAGAGTGGCCAGTTGCAGGACCGCGAGCTGAGGAAGGCCCTGAAAGCTGCTTTGCAAGCTCGATGGCGTCAGCGAAAGCGGGAAGAGAATCACCAGTTGAGTCCACTCCAGCGGTTGATAGCTATTTGCATCTTCATGTTGGCGGATTGGAGAAGCCAGCCTGCAGTCCTGTTTGCGAGACGGGTGTTGCGCAAGAGGGGACTCTTGCCGGTGACGCCGTTACTTCCGATGCCATGACAGCTGCCCTCGAAACCATGGTGTTGGCTTCGGACACCGACCTCTTAGCGCAGTTAATGATGCCTAGGAGCAAGAAGCATTTGCAGATTCATCAGAAAGCTGTGCATTTTTTGGTGGAATACCGTCTCCGACAGTGGATATGCGAGCAAAATCTGATGGCCCGGCTTCCGCCGTCCATATCCGAGGCGGCAGAGATGTATGTGACCTTATGCTTTCACTTATGCCCCGATCACCCGCGCGCCGCACGCATGCAGAGGGCGCTGGAAGATGGCGCCGTGCAGCACTCGGCTGGTCGCTACTTCCGGCGGTGGGCGAAGAAGTTCCAGTACGAATGGGGCTTCAAGCTCGGGCAGCTGCGGCCGGCGTCGCACCTCTCGTCCGAGGACATCAAGCAGAAGGCTCCGGCTTCGGTGTCCCAAGCTCCTGCAACAGTGTCCTTGTCATGCATCCTGTCGACCCCGTGTGATCCAAACCCGAGGCCACATTTGGCTTCAAAAAAACAGTCAATCTGCCTTTCCTGGCGCAAGCCCGAGCCCAAATTTAGACTCGTAAATTGTTCCCATATTTGGCTTCGTTCGCTTCCCTTTTTGGTTGGCAGGTGCAGCTGTGTTGGCAAAGGTGCCGGCACTTGACAGGCACGACGCAGAAGCGTGTGGTTTTGATCAATATGGACGAGACAAGTTTACAGTATACCCGGCCCTCTTTCACTGGGTTGGTACATGAAGGTCTGCAGCGACGTGGTGTTTCTGGACACGCAAAGAAGGACGTTCGCCGAGGATGCTGCACGTTGCTGGCTTGCGTGTGCAGCGACGCATCGTTGCAGGCTGCAATGCCACAGTACATCCTGTCGAATGGTAGATACCTGACAAAGAAAGCTTTGCGAAGTGCCCGTGCAAACATGCCGGCTAATTTTCATGTGGAATTTGCAAAGACAGCCTGGAATTCAGGAGCCCGAATGGTGGAAGTTCTTCGAGTGTTAAAGGCCTGCGTTCCGGTCGACGTCGAACCAATATTACTCTTGGATTGCGCTCCCTGCCACCTCGATGGCAAGGTGCTGGCTGAGGCGAAATGTTTAGGCATTGGCATATGCCCCATACCCCCGCATCTGACGTGGCTGGTACAGCCAGCCGATGTTCACCTCTTTTCAGGCTTGAAACAACATTTCCGGCGCTGTTACAGACGTCGCCTCCTGCAAGATGGACAGATGACCGCTTCTGCTTTCCTGGAAATGCTTTCAACAGAATGTCAGCATTATCTGTGCAGCAGGACATGGAGAGGTGCTTTCGAACAGCTAGGTTTCTGCGGAGATGCAGTTCTCACGAAACATCTCCAAGCTCTGTTTCCACATGGGCTGCCCGTCCTGGCACAAGCCCCGCTTACAGCGGAAGAGCTACGGCAGCTGTTGCCTAAAGGGCACACCCTTCGTGCGGGACTTTGGTCAAGACGCGTGCTTGCTCTGTAAATGCAGGTTGCCTCATGTCTTCTGCAAGCTGCTCGCGTGCCACACAGTAACAAGGCGGGCGCTCCCAACTTTGATAAAGAAAGGGAACACAACGAAAAAGGTAAGAGAAAGAGAACGGGCGTTCTCAATCTCAGCAAGTTGCAAGAAAGAGAAGCGTCAGAGAAAGAGAACGGGCGTTCTCAGTCTCGCTCGCAAGCAAGAAAGAAAAACAAAGAGAAAGAGAACGGGCGTTCTCAGTCTCGAACAGTTAGAGAAAGTTGGCAGGACAACTGAGCCTCAGTTGACGCAACTTTCGAGCGCTCAACCCACAAAGACTCAAGGGAGAGCCAATGCAGCTTGCAAAGTGTTTACAGAGCGCAAGCTTTGGATTAGCGGGCGCTCATAAGGAACTGTGAAATGCTAAGAAGCCCCAGCTACACAGCAAACACAGCACCAAGCACACCTACGCCTCCAAAGCAAAGAAGGACCTTTGGCAACGGACTCCACCCCTCCTACGGCTCCCTGGTGGCTACCTTGAGCCAAGTCCTTGAGCCAAAGGGGTTACGGACAAAAAGAACCCTTTAACAAAATTCCACCACCGAAAAACAGTAGAAGGAAGTTACACGTGTAAAGTGAGGTTCCTTTACACTACGCGAGCCACTGCATCTAACTTGGCTGGGGCAACAACCGACAACGCAGCCCTTGTGGCTGTAGCGCGCTGGCCGCATACTTGTTTGAGCATTCTTTTGCCACTGGCTTCTTGAGCCCTGCTCGGCTCCAAGTGCGCTGCATCTTCCTGCCCAAATTCCGTAATAGAAGGGAGTGTGTCCTGGCTTTGGGCATTCATGGCTTTTGACGATCACACAGAGTTTCCCTGCACTTGTGCCAGCGTGTGGCAACCCTGGGAGATTGGCCTTGTGAGTCAGCCGGCAAAGAGAAAGTTGGTTCCTAGGGGTCCCTTGCTTTGTGAACTTGAGAAGCCTGAATCAGCTGAGGGTTCCAAGCCTGGCTGGAACAAACTTTGGGGTTCAAGTCCAAGAGTCGGTGGCTTGCATGCGGTGGCTCCTGCGCGGTGGCTCGTCTGCTTTGCAGAGGGTTCTGATGTCTTTTTCTAAGTCTTCTGGACTTGTCAAGATTGCTGAAAGATGGCTTGTTTCAGCAAGCACGTCTCGAACCCTAAGGCTTGGATTGATCTCCAGAGTGAGAAACGCAACCTTGCGTTGCAAAGTGGCAGCGCATCATTCTTGTCGAGCCTCTTGCCTTTGGAATTGCACGTGACTTCCATGCTTTAAAGGCAGCAGAGTTGGGTACTGGTCCTTTTCTTAACAGCGTGGCAGATGTCTTGGCCGTGAAAGCCACGTCTACCTTGCACTCACGTTGGAAATGCTCTTATGAGGTATGTTGCTTGGACTTCGGGAGACTGCGATAGATTTTGATGCAAAGGACGCTGCGTCGATTTACTTGAAGAGTGTTCTCTCCGCTTTTGCCTTAGGCAAAGTATGTTGTGGGCTTGAAGGGTGTTGACGAGATTTTGGAGTTGGGTCGTGTTCGAGGCCTGGCAGCTTGGCTTTTCTTGCAGAAAAGGAAACTCCTTCAACGAAACCTCTTGAAAGTCGGACATGTTGCTGGAGAATTTGCTGTGGTCTTGAAGGGAGGTGCTTGCAGAGAGGATGATGCAAGGCAAATGGACCCTCCTCTTGGGTGGGGGTGGAAGGGGGTGGGGAGGGGGGGGGGGGGGGGGTGGAGGCGTGGGGGGTAGGGGGTGTGGGAAGGGGGTGGGGGTGGGGGGGGGGTGGGGTGGGAGGGGGTGGGTGGGACGTGAGGGGGGAAGCCGAGCCACACCTTTGCAAGAGGACAGGGCCGAGCCACACCTTTGCAAAAAAAAAAACCCTCCGCCGGTTTTCCAGGTTCAAAAGGGTTTTGGGAAGGGTCTGGGGTTTAGTTGGGGTTCTCCGATGCCCAGCGTGCGCTCCTTTTTGTGCGCCTGATTTCAGCATATCTCGAGGTCCACGTTTCGAGGAGCAAGACCAGCTACTCCCTCGAGAGGAAGGTTAGGTTCTTGCCGATGGCAGCTTGTGCTTTGGGTCTGTCGGGTCTCAGGTGGGCCGATGCTTGGATCGATGTCATGGAAGAATGTGGGATTCGTATCCACGAGGATTTGCCCCTTTTGCCGTGTCCGGGTTCCAACGGGACCTGGAGGAATGTGCCTCTGCCGTGCGACCAGGCTTGTGTGTGGCTCAGGAGCCTGCTTGCCCAGGGAGTGGGCCCCGATGAGTACTTGAACAATGTGGGTACGCATTCGTGCAAAAGAACAATCCTCTCATGGGCCAGCAAACGTGGTCTGCCAAGGGACCAAAGGGCCATCTTAGGCTATCATACTTCGAAGTCTGCCGGTGTGGGCACGGAGCTCATCTATGAGGTCGATGCTCAGTCGGTCCCCCTCAGGGCCATGGCGTCGATGTTGCGTGAGGTTCGCTCTGGGAAGTTCATGCCTGACAACCCAAGGGGGCAACAGCTGGCAGAGGAGTGTGAGAGGTCCGATGAGGAGGATCCACCTCATTCCGAGGATGATATGGCGTCGTCTTCGGGATCCTCGGTCGACGAAGAAGAACGCGACCACTCAGAAGACGAGCAGGCCGTCGCCAGGACTATGGAGAGGTGGCCGGGCAGAGTGGATGAGCAGCGGCTGCCAGGTGATGCAAGGTACTTCAGACACCGCCAGTCGAGAGTCATCCACCTAACCGCCGATGAAGCAGGAGCACATTTGATATGTGGAAAGGCGTTGTCTGTACAGTATGGGCGATGCCATGAGCGACCTGCAGTTTTGCATCCTAGGTGTAAGCAGTGCTTTAGAGCATATGTGGCTTGATGTGAGATTTCACTTGTGCATAGTGCATAAAGGGTGTGTGTGATGCCCACGATTTGCTCACTTGCTGCGCCCCCTTTTTGCATGTGCTCTATGTCCATGAATGTGATGTTCGTGCTCTACGCCCATGTGAGAGTTCTCTCTTGAGAGTTGTCTGCATGTCATGGCAAACACAGATGCTTTACCAGCTCTGAGCAGGTGCCAGGTCTCAAGCCTAGTTTGGGTGGCCGTCAAAGATGGCTGCATACTCGGAGAGTGGTCCAGTGTTTCTCTGCGAGATGTGTGAAGGTAGGCTTAGAAGAAGCTGATGTCGCAGCCCTTAAACGGGCTGGCATCACTACTCTGGCCCGGGTAGCCTTCATGTCAAGCTATACGCCAGGATCGGGCGATGACAAGGAGCTCATCGCCGCTTTTGAGACAGCGCTTGGAGGCCCGGCGAGTTTGGGGCAGAAGGCAGCCTTTCGCAGGTTGTTCCATGAGAGCTTTGCTGTCACTACGAGTGAAATGCGCTCGTTGGTGGAGCGGACCGATGAAACAGCCCCTAGGAAGCTTTCGGTGCCGGAACGCTCAGAGAGGTTCGCTGCCATCGTGAAGAAGTTGCCGGGGTTGGACATCCGGAATCGAATGGAGCCATCAGATGCTCTGGTGGATGCGTGTGTCGCCATCTATGAACAGAATCGCCTCCAATACCTGGAGTGGGATCGTCTGACAAGCAAAGAGCACGAGGCACAGACGAGTGCCAAGCGAGAGTCGGTCTTGTCCATCGACAGCTCGGGGAAACTCAAGACTGAAAAGCCTGACCCGGGGCGTGCAGACACGTCCAGTGAGTTCCTCATCCACCTTGCTTTGTCCCGTCGAGGCATTGCTTTCGAGATGGCGAATCTCTTGGATTTTGTCCATCACAGCCGTTGGGTAGAAAAGCTTCTGAGTGCACGCCTGGATGTTGTTCCTTCCACTCACAATCTACCAACCTTCATGCAGTTGCAGGCTGCGGATCGCAAGTTGTTCCAGTGCCTTGCTGATCAGACACGTGCCGGCCTCCAGGTCACAGCATCGGGAAGGCCCTTGGATCAGGTGTTCGAAGCCGCCACCTGTTCAACGGAGGTTGTCAGCTTGATGCAGCCCTTGCCTAAGGCTACTGGCGCTGGCTCTGAGAAAGAGCGTGGTGGGCCTTACGGCCTTCCGCCGCCCCCTCCTGGAGGGAAGGGCCGTGGAAAGGGGAAGCGAGGTAAGGCTTCCGTTCGGCAGATGAAAATGCCCCAGGGGCTGGAAGGCTGTCGGAGTCACACGAACGGCGGAGACCCCATATGCTTCGGATACGGTCTCAAAACTTGTCGCGAGACCGTCACTCGCGGCAGGTGCCTCAGGGTGCAAAACCACATGATCTTGATCAGGCTGAGAACTTGGCTTGGGATTTGGCAGGCCATCGTGAGCTGAATGCTTCAGACCTTGTGCGCCTGTTCGACGCCTTGCCAAAGGAACCATCCCCCCGCGCTGCTGAAGGCAGCAGCTTCACTGCGCGTTTGTGCATGGCGGAGTCGTCGGCGTGCGGACGACGACTGGGAAGTACCCTGCATCCACTGCCTTGTTTGTGGCATGGCTCAAACATGCGGCCCCCGGGTGTGTCTTCTCTTCCATTGCCGTGCTTGATCAGAGCCCCTCTTCCATGCATAAGGACCTGCAAAATGCGCCCTTCCCTAATATAATCACTCCCCTAACCGCCTTTCAGGGAGGTTGTCTTTGGGTTGAGGGTGAGGGCTCCGAAGTCCGTGAGTTTCAAGGCCACGATGTCATCGGTGGCCCCGTTCCCTGGAATGGCCCGTGTCTGCTCTTGTCGGCCAGCGAGAATGCGCACTGCGTCCTCCCATGGCAGGGCCGCCGCCTTGTCTTGGTAGGTTTCACGGTGCGTTTCGTGGAAAAGCTAAAGCCCCCCGCTAAGGCAGAGCTGCGGCGCTTAGGGTTTCCCTTAGAAGCTAGTCCCAGTCCAAACCTGCCAACCCCGCCAGGTGTCGCTCCAGCTGCAGGAGCCCAACCCTTGGCAGAGGCCTCGGGCCCTCTTGCACCGCCCGGGCAACACTCATCTCGTCTGCTGTCGCCGTCGACTTCTCGCCCCCTTGTGCTCGAGTTGTGTGCGGGCTCTGCCCTTCTGTCTTGCGTAGCCAGAGAGGCCGGGTATGCGGTCGTGCCGGTGGATTGGGGCCACAGTAAGCATAGACCTTATGTTCATGTGCTGCAGCTGGACTTGCGCTTGTCACGCACCTGGGACTTCATCAGGCGTCTTGTTGAGACGCGCGACGTTGTGTGGGTGCATATCGCACCGCCGTGCGGCACAGCCAGCCGTGCACGCGAGCTTGGGAAGGGACCGCGCCCGCTTAGGTCCCTTCACCACCCTTGGGGGCGGCCCGATCTGTCCGAGGTTGAGGCAGCTCGGGTTGCTAGCGCCAACGCTATCTATCGGGAGACGGCTGCCTTTTGCCAATGGCTCCTGTCCAACCATGCTTGCGTCCATTTCTCGGTGGAAAATCCATTACACTCGTGGCTTTGGCACTTGCCCTGCTTCCAATCCTTGGTGCAGAGACTTACCTTAGTAAGCTTCCTTGCATGGTTCTACACGCAAGAAGGCTACAGCTTTCCTGTCCTCCCACCCAGTTTTGGGTCGTCTCAGCGGGCCCTGCCCGGGCTGCCCCAAGCATGATGCTTGGGTTGTGGACGGCACATCTGCCACAGCTTTGGAGGCCGCCTACCCAAAACTTCTCTGTGAACGGCTTGTTGCCTGCATCGATGACGTCGCTGCCGAGCGTCAGCTTCTTCCGAGCAAGCTTCAGACTTCTGAGCTAGCTACTGCCCGTGCAGCAGGGCAGGTTCAGCCCCGAGGTCGCCGTTTCGCGCCTGTCATCGGCGAATTTGCGCATACCGTGTCAGTGGCTTCCTCCGAAGCCCCCCCGCTGAATGCTAAGTACTGCTTGGAAAAACCTTGGTTGCAGGTGCCTGCCAAGTCTAAACTGCTGCGTGTGTCCGTTGAAAGGGGTGGTGCCGACACCCGCGCAGGTGAGCTGGGAGATGAGCTCCAGTTGGATGCAGCTTCTTGTCGGTTTTACACTTTCGGTGTGTATCGATCTCCAGAGGTTTTCGTGCGTGAGGCAAAGCAGCTTGATCACCCCTTTGATACTGCCAGGGCCCTTCCGGACGGACTGGTTCGTGTGCTCTTCGACCTCCTTGTGCAAGGCCCGGTAGTGGTTATGCGACGGAGACTGGAGAAAATCAGGCTCTGGAGACAATGGGCTGTTGAGCTTGAGGGCGAGGAGCGTGCCCTGAAGCAAAAACTTGAACCTTCGGTGAGGCGTGTCTTGGGAGGCAAGCGCCTGTGCCTTCTTAAGCGCATTGCCGAATCTCTTGATTGGCCTGACAAGCAACTTCATCACGACTTGGAGGTGGGGTTCAAACTCACTGGCTATATGCCGTGCACTGGGGTCTTCCATCCTGACGAGAAGCCGGCACTTAGCTCCGAACAAGATTTTTGGGAAGGTGCGGCCATCTTGAGGGATTCTCTGTGGGACAAGGTGTCCAGCCAAGTTTGTGGTGAGCATGCGCAAGAGCTGTGGAACGTCACTCTTGAAGAAGCAGATGCAACATCAAAGGCTTGGCTTGATGGTCCTTACACTAGAGAGCAGCTCGAAGAAGTGTACCCGCAAGGGTGGTCGCCTTGTCGCCGCTTCAGTGTAATGCAAGGAAAGCTTCGCCCAATCGACGACTTCTCCGAATCCGGCGTGAACTCCTGTTTTGGGTGTTTCGAGCGTGTTAGCCTGAAAGCACTGGATGAGCTTTGCTGGGTTTGCCTGCAGGTATTCCGGTGTGCCTTGGGTTCCGGTTGGGTGAAGTTTGTGTTGAGTGACGGTACGTCCCTCGAGGGCAGGTTGCACAAGGTTTGGGCGGATCGCGAGAAACTGCGTCCACTCACGAAGACCTATGACCTTAGAGCAGCTTACAAACAACTACCTCTTCACCCGGGAGAGAAGCCGAAAGCAGTCCTGATTCTCAAAAACCCTACCGACGACCGGTGTATGCATTTCCGTGCAACACCTTGCCCTTCGGTTCGTCGGCTTCGGTGATGCACTTCAATCGAGTGTCCTTGTTGCTGCAGCGGATCCTTTGGGAAGTCGGCGTGGTAGCAGCATGTTACTATGACGACTACCCAACGATGGCTCCTGCGATGCTTAGTGGGGGCACTGATAATGCAGTGCATTCGGTCATGGACCTTCTTGGGTTCACGCTATCGCGCGACAAAGAGCAGCCTTTCAGCTCTGCTAGCGAGATGCTGGGAGTTGTCCTGGATACAAGTGACCCGTCCTTTGGGCACGTGTGCGTGTCAAACAAACAGGAACGGGCTGCGGCGATGTGTGAGACACTTGCAGGCGTGTTGAGGGATCGAAAGGTGCTGGTTCGCGAGGTGCCCTCCCTTTTGGGGAGATTGCAATTTCTTGAGTCGCAGATGTTGGGACGCACGGGCCGTCTGGCCATTTCCGATTTGAGGAACCTGGAGCGGGCGGCTGCATTCAGTGTGGAGCTGAGCCAGTCACAGTTCGATGCGGTTGCTTTGCTACGTGCTCGCCTTTTGAAGGGGGTTCCCCGTCAGCTTTCAGCGAGCCCTGCATCTGCCCCAGTCCTCGTGTTTACCGATGGAGCATGCGATCCCTGTGGAAGTTCCTTTCATGCGGCTGTGGGAGGCGTTCTCATCGCTCCGGGGTCGAAGCCCCGTGTCTTTGGTGCCAAAGTTCCTGAGGCCTTGATCCAACGGTGGGCACGGGGGCGCAAGCACATCATAGGCCAGGTTGAGTTGTATGCCGTGGTCTTAGCCAGGGTCTTGTGGTCCAGGGCACTAGGAGGGAACAGGGTCTTCTTCTTCGTTGACCATACGGGTGTCCACAGCTCGTGTATCAACGGGAATGCGGCTGATACCTCCTGGCGTGAGCTGCTCATGCAACTAGAGGCTGCGGACGAGGCGGCGCCGTGCCTAGCATGGTTCCACAGGGTTGCCAGTGAAAGTAACCCTTCCGATGCCCCCTCCCGGGGTGAGTGGGAGAAACTGCGGTACCTAGGGGAGTTCTTGCGCGACGAGGTCAAATGTCCGATGACCTATTGCACTCTTGAAAGCACTTGATGCGCCGGCCAAAGAGAAGTGGGGGAGATGAACGGGGCCGACACATCAGTTGTGTCAGAGGGCCGATGGCACTACATGTGCCATAATGCAGGCCACTTAAAAAGTGGCATGACGTACTTTCCCCATTTTCTCGGCGTGCCGATGAAGAAAAAGTGCGCATGTGTTAGAGTGTGAAGTGTGATGAGTTAGATTTGCGTGATTTGGGAATCCGATATTTTTAATGCTGAGTTCAACGCGTTTTCCCTCGAGATTGAATGTTGGATAATTCTCTGTAGCTCGCCTGCGGGCAGAAGTTATACCATTGCGGATGAAAGATTTTTGTTCTGGTTGGGGCAGCTATAAGCTATACTTCATGCTTGCATGACGTTGCCTTATAGTTGCACCAAAACCAAAATTGTCTGTCGGAGAGTATCTTTAAGCAATTTTGGGCCAGAACAAAAGTTTGGAATTTTAATATTCAACAGCACTTTGCTTTTGTATGCATGACACATTCTTGGGACATGTGTTGTTCAGGATTGTTTAAATTTGTGATTGAAATTTCGCTTGCATTCCAGAGCTTGGCTCAGCAGTCAGCAAAGCAAGGAAATTTCTTTCCCACCCTCCCAACCCGGGGGAGATGAACGGGGCCGACACATCAGTTGTGTCAGAGGGCCGATGGCACTACATGTGCCATAATGCAGGCCACTTAAAAAGTGGCATGACGTACTTTCCCCATTTTCTCGGCGTGCCGATGAAGAAAAAGTGCGCATGTGTTAGAGTGTGAAGTGTGATGAGTTAGATTTGCGTGATTTGGGAATCCGATATTTTTAATGCTGAGTTCAACGCGTTTCCCCTCGAGATTGAATGTTGGATAATTCTCTGTAGCTCGCCTGCGGGCAGAAGTTATACCGTTGCGGATGAAAGATTTTTGTTCTGGTTGGGGCAGCTATAATCAAGTCTGGGATCTTCGCGGGCGAGAAAGTATGACATTTATTGGAATGCGTGATGTTTTCGAGTCTTGCGAGGCCAACACCCATCCCGTGTCTGCTCCTGTTAAGATTTTAGGGACCACTCGAAGACTGCTGCAGAGGTTGCCTGTCTTGCGTGAGGAGTCTGACCAACGAGTGCATGCATTGAAACGTTTCAAATACATGATCATGTACGATCTGGATGCTACTAGGATGGGTCAAAGCCTGGCGACTTTGGCAACCCGCGTGATGGATGACCAAGAATTGAGGCAGTCGTTTGCTGATTCCTTCAGGAGCAAGGCAACTTCTACTTTGCAAAAGAGATGTGGATCGCTGGAGAAATACTTCTTATGGGCACTCAATCATGGGTGTGAGTCTCCTTGGTCCGCTAGCGAACAGGTGATCTACGACTACGTCAAGACCCTCAGGGAAGATCAGCAAGGACCGACCTCTGCCAGGCACTTTTTGGAGGCGATTCGTTTTCTTCATTCTGTGGCAATCTTCCGGAATATGCTGCCTGAACAAGTCCTTAGTGCCAGAGTACGTGGTGTGGCACAGGATATGTTTCTTAAAAAGCGGCCGAAGAAGCAGGCATCTGAACTTACCGTGGCAATGACTGCGGATCTGGAAGATTTTTGCTGTGGAGCTGTTGCATATGAGGCCTGCATCTCTGGGCAGCTGTTGTTTTGTTTGCATTCGGGAGCTCGATGGAGTGACGCGCAGCGGCTCAGATCCATTGAGCTTCAAATGGACGGATGTGTGGTGCTGATTGTCGCTATGGGTCTTTCTTCAAAGACCACCATGACAGAGGATGCAAAAACTACCTTCCTCCCATATGTGGCGATAGGCTCGGGCATCAAGCACGCCTGGGGCTCGGCGTGGCTGGCGGCACGGAAAGAGTGTAGGTTGACGCTGGATGATTTCACACTCCCGTCATGGCGAGAGGCGACTGGTGATTGGGCTGCAGTGCCAATGTCTTCATCAGAAGCAACGATCTGGTTATGGGACTTTTTGATGCGGAAGCAACACCCTGAAGAAACTTTGCAACGCATTAGCTCTCACTCGTGCAAAGCCACATTGCCCACTTGGACGGCGCGGAGCTCTGTTGTGAAGTTTACCAGTGCCGAGCAGCGTTTGGTTGGGCACCACGTGAAACCAAAGGATCGCAGCCCTCTGACCTATTCCAGGCAATCTTATACGTCGCTGTACGGGAAGATCCTATCGATGTTCCGGACAATCCAGAGTGGGCGTTATGAGCCTGACCTTTCTGAGGTGCAGCGCATTTTGCGTGTGGCCAATGAATTTGACGCACCGGGAGGAGAGGAGTCTCTACGCGCGGAGCGTAGCAGGCGAGCTGATGGGCTTTGTGATGATGATCAATCTGGCGCCATGGGAGATTCCGAGGGATCCGAGGACTCGTCGTCCGGCAGCGAAGAGGCCCATAGAGTACCGGCTGCGGGGAACTTGAATCCTGCACGCAGGTGCCGGGCCCCTTTTGATGAGCCTGTTCAGGCTGGAGAGGTCTTCGTCCATCGGGTTTCTGGAATTGTCCATTGCTTGAAGGATGGTCCTGGTGGCGTCGAGTTTTATTGTGGTCGAGTTAAGACATGCGCCTATAACGCTTTTGAAGAGGCTGGTGCAGCGGCGGAAGATCCGGACTGCTGTATCCAGTGCAGCCGTGCTAGGGATGGACGCAGGCGCTAATCCGACTGAAAGAAATGGGGAGTTGCCGACCGGTCGGGAAACTCACCCGGCCGGAAGCGAACGGCGGTTGCGCTAGTATACGTACACAGCATGCACAGCTGGTGCACTTCATTTGCTCTCTGCTTACTGACATTTGCACGTGCTGTGATGTGGATGGACGGCGACCGGCAGAGATCTTGTCTGCCGGAATCCCAGCCGAAACATTGCGGGAATCTGTGACCCGCAAAATCTGGGCTAGATCCTTTCCTGTGCTACATGCGACACTTCTTGAAGTTGTGTTCCGATCCTTCCACACGATTTTGGATCAGTTAAATCTCACTACCAGCGGAAAGCTCATCCGCTGGAAGCAGAGAAAGCCAGGAAGGACGAACATGTCGTTGCGAGTAAGTTTGCCTCCTGCTGAATGCGATTGACTTGTACCGATGAAGGTGAGTTTCATCGGAAGCTCTGATTGTGAACTTCGCGCAGACTGCTCTACCTGGAAACACTCCAGGATCCAAGAGAGAGGCTAGCTAGGTCTCCCAAAAAAGTAGGACGCAGCCATGGCAGGGGTGACGCTAGATTCCGAGGCAGCCTTCAAAGAACGGTGCGACAAGGTCGGCCTCAACAACGACGTCTTCGATGAGCTGACGGGTCAGGGATACAAAACATTCGGATCCATGGCCTTTGCAGTTGGCGCATCCCCCACCTCGATTTCGGAGGAGGATTTTCAGAACTGGGTTAGGAATGTCTTCGCAACTGCGCCAAACCACCATCAGCTGTCTTGTTTGCGAAGGATCCTCTTTGAATCCCAGGCACTGGGCATCAACGACATGAAGACAAGAGTCGAGCCGACTACCGAGATCCTGACCAGAAAGATGCCAACCGCGGAGCGTCTCTCTAGACAAAAGGCGCAAGAGAAACGGCTGCCAGGAGTCATTTTTGACCCACAAACTACGCCTTCACACCGCATCGTCGACCAGATCGTGGAAATGCTGGAAACGGGAGTCTTAGCATACATTCCACCAGGGAAGTTCACCAGCAGAGAACAAGAGATCCAGGCAAGCAAGCCGGACAAGACGCTGGCCATAGATGCGGATGGGAACTTGAAGATCGCTGCAAAGGGCGAGGACTTGATCTCCTGTGATACGGGGTCCGAGCTCACCTTGCGGCAGGCGTGGTCACGAAGGAGCCTCGCGTTTGACATTGCCGGCATGGCCTCCTATGCTACCCTGGAGGGGTGGTCGCACAAACTCTACGTGGTCCTTCAACGCCCTGCTCCACCAGGATATCACCCCATCGCTTTGACCCAGATTGTGGCAGCTGATCGGCACATGTTCACCCTCGCAGCTTCAAACTTGTTGGGGCAGCTTCAGCCGCAGCCCGGTCAGCCTAAACCCTTAGACAAAGAGATCAAGCGCCTCAGCGACAGTCCCGAGGTCCTCCAGTTCTTGACTCATCTCCCTCAAGGTGGCAGTTCCAAGCGCGCCTTTGACGAGGATGGCGATTGGGGTCGAGGTCGAGGACGGGGGCGCGGACGAGGAAAAGGCCGTGGGCCGTGGCCGGAAAGGCAAAGGCAAAGGCAGTGGCATCCAGGTCCCCGAGGGTGCGCAGACCAAGGTGAATGATCAACCGGTTTGCTTTGCTTACAATGTCGGCACTTGTGGCTTCAAAGTCAACAAAAAGAATCGGTGTGGACGTGGCTTCCATGTTTGTTGGTGGAAAGGATGTGGTGGTAACCACCCAGGCCACGCCTGCACCAAAGCTGCGCAGTGATGGTGTCCGGGGAGCGCGACGCACTCTCCGAAGGAAACTAAGCCGTCCTTCGAGGCGGATGTGGCGGATAAACAGGTCTGCCATGCTGCCGAGATGTTCGCGTGTCAGTGCATGAGAAAGGAGTCCAACGATTCGGCCCATCTCTTACAGCTTTTTGATCTTCTGCCTACAGTCAAGCCCCCTACAGAGGGCCGTGCTGCTACCGAAGGTAAAGCTTTCGGAACTGGCTTGTGGGTCCATGGCGGAATGGTTGGACTGAGGAATTCTTGTACAACTTTTGCGACAAGCACTAAGGTCATGACACGTTTTGTTAAACAAAGATGCCCTGGCCTCACCTTTTCTTCGATCGTCATCATGGAAGGCGTGGAGACATTCCCCCACGTAGACAGTCATAACGACCCCAGCAGTGAGAATGCTGTGTTCGGTCTGGGCCCTCCTGGGATTTTCTCCGGAGGGGAAGTTTGGATCGAGGACTCAAGTGGCTCCGTGGACTTTAAGCACGAGGAGGTGGTTTTGAAAGGGCGGCTGTTACCCGTCATACCTGGCCCAGCATGCTTTTGTGCACGCAAAGTGAGGCATGCAACTCTGCCCAACAAAGGTCGCCGAGTGGTTTTGATCGCTTTTTCAGTTCGTGACTCGCGCAAACTTGATTCTCAGCGCTCATGGTTTGGGATTCATGCTCCCTGCCGACGCTTCGACGACCCTCCTCGCCCAGACAGCCTCCCAACGCCTGAGGTTCCGACGGGAGCTCTTTAGCGGGAGTGGCAGTCTGTCCGCAGCGCTGCATGCCAATGGTTTCCAAGCCCTTGCGGTGGATCATTTGCCGAACAAACCATTGGTCCCCACCATGCGCTTGGACCTCTCTTCCGACGAGTCGCAGAACCTTGTTCTTGAACAGCTTCAGGTGACGCACCCTGTGTATCTACACTTGGGACCACCATGTGGTACGGCGAGTCGTGCTAGGGGGCGTCCTGTGCCTAAGTTCCTGGTGCGACAGGGGGCACCGCAACCTCAGCCGCTACGTTCCGGCCTACATCCTCTAGGGTTGCCTTCGTTGCCGCGGGGCAGTATCAGCTACGAACGTGTGCAATCTGCAAACAGACTGTATCGGTTTTGCTGGCGGCTTTTGAATTGGTGCCTTAAAGCTGGCGTGTACTTCACGATTGAGAACCCGGAGAACTCTTGGTTTTGGGCTGTGCTCGCTCACCTGGCCCGAGGCGATCCCCGCGCTCCTTTTCACCATGCCCAGCTGTACGAGGTCGTTTTCGATTCTTGCGAGCATGGCGGACGAAGACCCAAAACCACTAAGCTGCTCACCAATTGCCGGGCTCTGCTTGCCCTGGCTCGCCGTTGTTCCGGCTCCCATGAGCACGCCCCCTGGAAAGTGCGCTGGTCAACTTCCGGCTGGACGTTTGACACACACCTCGAGGCGCAGTACCCCCTCCTTCTGGTCGAGCGCTGGGCCGATCTTCTTTGCGCAGATCTTCAGACGCGAGGCCTGGTGTTTACAGCTGTCTTGCCCGCTCGTGCGCTCACTTTGGCGGCACAGGGCCGGCAGTCCCGGAAGGCAACCCCCTTGATCTCCGAGTACGACCGCGTAGTGGACCTGCCGTGCTCCAAAGTGCCCCTCGAGGGCGCAAAAGTTCTTTCGGCCCCGGAATCTGGTGGTGCAGCGGGGGGCCAAGAGGTCGTTTGCAAGGTTGGTGCTTGGTGAAGGAAGCAACGGCCCTTAAGCATCCGGTTGACACTGTGAACCCTGTTTGCAGACACACCTTGGAAGCCATCGACTTTGTTCTTGAGAATTCCACTTCACATGTGCTCTTGAAGAGAAAGACGGCGTTGCTCAAGGCGGAGATCTTGGGGAAGCAACTACAAAAACGCGAGGATGCCCTTCATGCGGAGATGCCCCAATGGATGCAGAAAGTGATCAAAGGGAAAAAGATATTGCTCTGGGAAGAATTGCTCAAGCAGTACCACTACGATGATTTGGGAGTGGTAAACCTACTTAAGCAAGGAGTCGACCTGTCAGGAGTTGGTGCCTGCCCAGATTGCTTTGAAGTCAATGTGAAGCCGCCCGTACTGTCGCGTGACCAGCTTCTCGAATACTCAAGAAGAGGATGAGGATGGATTCCTCGACGGGCCATTTTCGGAGAGAGAAGTCACTCAACTCCTGGGCAGCAAACAGTGGGTGGCGATTCGACGGTTTGGCCTGCAACAGTCGAGCAAAATCAGGCCGATTGACAATGCGAGTGATGCCCAGCTGAACGATTCTTTTGGACCTTCCATGCGGTTGGTTTTACAAGACTGTGACTACCTGGCGGCGATGGCCATACTGGTGGCGCGGAAGATGAAGGAGATGGGCTCTGCGGTCCCTTGGGTTGGAAAAACTCTGGATCTGTCTAAAGCCTATAAGCAGGTACCGATTTCCCAAAAAGACAGAAGGCTGGCCGTGGTGTTCTTGGATGATGCGTGCGGACAGAGAAAATTCTTTTTGAGCAACTCACTCTTGTTTGGAGCCAGCGCGTCCGTGCCAAGCTTTCTCAGAATCAGTCGCTCCTTACATTTCTTATTCAACAAGATGCTGCATGTGGCGTCGTCATGCTACTTTGACGATTTTCCCCTGTTGTCTACGGAATCCCTTGCTGAGAGTGCGGATTGGGCGTGTTCTCGCCTTTTGGACCTATTAGGCTGGAAGCACGCTCGGTCGGGAGAAGGCCATAAAGGCCTACCGTTCTCAGCCAAATTCGAAGTGTTGGGAACCGTGGCTGACGTATCTGAACTGCATCATGGTATCTTCAGGATGGCCAACAAATCGTCCCGAGTTGAAAAGGTCACTGAGAGACTTCGCGATGTGCATGAGAGTGGTGCGCTGCAAAGGCATGATGGGCAAATATTGCTTGGTCTTCTAAGATTTGCAGCTGGATTCTTCTCGGGGATGACGCTGAAACATGTTTGTGTCGATCTGAACCGCTTCGTATATGCCGGTGCTAAGCCAAGCGCCGATGTTCTCCGCAATCTTTGTGAGAGGGCCATTCAAGCAATTTCTGTCCTGCCTCCGCGAGAGATTCGCCTTGAACATGATCCTTCGGTAGTCCACATTTGGACTGATGGCTCCTGGGAGAACAAAATAGCAGGCATCGGTGCTGTGGTATTAGATGGCTCAAGAGGTTTTGGCGCGGTTTTTCAAGACGAAGTTCCAAAGGAGGTGTTGGAAGAGTGGAGCCGAACTGTCGGTGATGGCGATCATTTGATTTGCCAAATTGAGCTGTTCGTGGTATGGGCCATCAAGCTTTCTTTGGGAGACATGCTCAAAAACAGACGTGTGATCATGTGGATTGACAACGAATCTGCGCGACTTGGACTGGTGAAAGGGTACAGCTCTTCACCTTCTATGGATCGTCTTCTGAGAGATGTTTGCGCCTTGGAAGATTCATGCCCGTCTTTGAGTTGGTATGCACGAGTCCCATCGTGGTCCAATGTGGCCGATGCTCCTTCGAGGTTTGCTGGACAGACAGTCCTTCACATGGTTGGTGCAACTGAGCTTTCTTCTTTCGGCAAGCTGCCAGTCGAGAGATTTTTGCTACAGCACTGATGCTGGGGGAATCACGGGTGCTGATGCGCGTGGAAACTCACCACGTGCAAAAACCAGATGCAAAACGCGTCTGTGCATGCATCTTCGGCACACCCCTTTTTGATGTGAAAAAAGAAGGACTTGCGCCAAGAGCAATTGACATTTGAGAATACTAACATTGGGACGTGCATAATATTCGGACTGACATTGATTCTCACTATATATAATTCACGTTTGGTTTGGAATTTCTTTAATTTCTGTGGAAAGTATCAGGAAAATTCTCACAAGTCCTTTCTTGGCTCTAAGGACTTGAGATAAACCAGTTATTCGGGGCTTAGTTCTTGATGAATGACTGTGGCCTAGTTCGCCAGCAGCACTGGGGTTATGACTATCATTGGCCTTCGTAGTTTCAGGTGCACTGTCATCTTCAGAACTGGTGGCAATGCTATGAATTTCCGGTTGGGTAGGGCTATCAGGTTGTGTTGGGAGAGCAGAGCCCAAACATGGAACAGGACTCTGACGCTCCGTTGTTTGGTACTCATACCCCTTGATAGCCTCTGACTTCTGTATCAGCTCAGTGGAGCTAACGGTACTTGGCTTGTCATCATCTGGGCCTTTATGTCCATTCCCTCTAACTATGACAAGGTCGGGGCCGACCTTGCTAGTTTCAGATTCGGGCAAAAGATGTGCATGTGAGGGATCAGGAAGACCAAAGTCAGTCTCAATGTTGGGCGCTAAGTAGGTTTGGGTAGGGACAGGGCTGTCCCTACTTTTTGCCTCTTGACTTGTGTTTCCTGCCTTACCATTGACTTGTTCACTTGCGTGTTGCGGTATGGAAACCTCATTTGGATCAGCGTGATGTCGAACTATTTCCCCAAAGGAACCTAGGACCTAGGAGTGCGGTGGCCGGGAAGCTCTAAAGGTGTATTATTCGCCAAGTCAAGGTAGACTCGACCAAGGATATGGTCAAGCTTTGCCCTTGCAGCTTCTCCGACATTGTAGCCAATCGCAGCCAGCACAAGGGCAGCTTGTTTGGGAAAAGGAGCATAGTGCTGGCTGTTTTCTTTGCTCCATTGCGCACAAGCAATTATGGGGTATGCCGCAGCGACAGGGCAATATAATCCAGCAATACATCGTTGCACTTGTTCTCGAACGTTAGCTGGAACTTCACCCTGAAACCGTAAGGACGTATTTCGTCTTCGAACAGTCTCGAGTTGTCCTTTATCAGCCTCTTGCCCCTTTTCTTGGAACCTTCAGTACCTTTGGTTCAGGATTGTACTTCCTGCAGCTCCTTGTCCTGGGGCTCTCTACGTGTCGCCGGCGCAGCAGACCGTCGCTGATGGGGCAAAGTCGGACACTGGGCAGTGTCCGATTGCTCAATACTGACATCTTGTTGGCCTGATTCCCGGCTATGAATGAGAGGAGCGCTAGTATGACCAGCCTTAGGGTCAGTTTTAGGGTTACTTTTAGCACAGAGGTCGAATGCATAAATGTCGCTCGGTTTGGCTCCAATTAATTTCAAGATGTCACATGAGTGACATCGTGGAAGAAAAAGAAGTGCTCCTTGATGCAGCGACAGTACAACGTTTTTGTTCACTGAAGTCCCGGGATGACAGACAAGGAGGTGCCCATTCCTGAGGATCAAGGGGATCTCAAGTTCAGTTTTACCAACAATTCGAACAAGCAGATATTGGACAATCCCTTGTTCAGCCTTAAAATCTTCGTCATTCTGGCGGACCTTAGGTAAATGATCAGGTGTCACCCAATCTTGGAAGATAGAGTTCCGCCGAAGAAAAGCCTGAAGGCTTTGTAACTTCTGAAGCTCTGGTACATCTTCACACTTGCCAGTCATGACAACATAGGGCGCTTGTTTGTTGAGGATTAAGAAATGTGTTTCAAGGTCGTCTTTATGCCACAGGATGCTGGCAATTCTCTGTTTGGCGACAGGTTGATATTCATCCCTTGCTCTGACATGAATCAACCTTCCTGCCCAACTTTATCACTCCCAGAGTGGCAATTCAGGAAATGTTCCCTGGGGTTTTCAGAGATATGATTGATAGGTTTGCTGACCCATTTTGGAGCATCAACAACCTCTTGTAGCCGTTGAACAGTCGCTCTGCCATACGGGATCAAGGTATGGATTGTGTACAAGCATTTCTGCAATGGAGACATGCGCAACCACGTGCGCGGCGGGTACAATGACATCATCTCCAATTTGAACATGTGCAATACCTTGGTATTGGATAGGAAGTGCAACCTGCTTGAGACACTCCTGGATCTTCTGCGGGTTCCACGTACTATCCTGGAAAGTAATCTGCAGAAAGACATCCGAAGTGTTCCTAGGGGCAGTTACCTTCCAGGCAAAGATCTCCTGTGAAGATTTAACTCCATAGATGTGGAACCTTGCCGCCTGAAGTGCGAGCTCATCTGAGATGGCTAACTGTTTCTGGCGGAGCTCCAGGATCACTTTCTGAAACTGATATTTTCCAGGGGCAGAATGAAAGGCATGCATGAGCCTATGCTGATTAAGGATACATTGCATCCTAAAAACTTCATCCTTTGCTGCTTAGAGCTGATGGAATATGGAAGATCAACAAAGTTAACGCTATTGCCAGGCAATCCCGGGAGCAAAACGATACCAGACTTGAAGTTCAATCTGTGACTTATCCTCCGTCCGGTTTAGCACCTGGTCATGAAGTTCTTCAATCTTGAACATAGTGCTTGGAGCTGCAAGATACTGATTCCTCTGGCTCTAAGACAGATAGAACATCTATTGTCTTTGTCGGTCGGCTCGACGCCGGGATGCTGTGCCTTCCTGACGTAGGCCAACCCAAAGGTTTTGACAAGGAGATCAACTTATGCCAACAGTGGTGGGCGTGATAGCTGTTTTGTAGCCAAGGGGGAACGCTGCAGGACGCACGCCGACGTGGCGTTCCGACGTGGCGTTCCTTCCCGAATGCTCCGCAGAAGGGTTCCCGTTTTTCCCGAATGCTCCGCGTTCGCGAGTGGCGTAACGCGCGCTGTTAAGGGGGAACACGTGGTGTTCCGAAGTCAGCAAAGGGGGGGAACTCACAGAACGTGGCGTTCCAGCGTTCCGAATCCGTCAAGCTCAGGGGGAACTCCACAGGACGCGCGGCGTTCCGCGGTGTTCCGAATGGCGTTCCGTGGCGTTCCGCATCCGTCAAGCGAAGAGCGAACTCCACAGGACGCGCGGCGTGGCACACCTATGCTCAGAGGCAGGGAGTGATAAGGTGATCAGAGACCATTTGCTAAGGGGTTTTATCCACTCTCAGCCTTGCTGTTTGGGGCTTTGGGTTTATCCTGATCCTTTTCTTGAACATTTTTCTGAAGTTGTGTTTAACCGAACTCTTTAGGTTAACTTCAACCCAAATAGTTCAGATTAACTCGAACTCCAACTTGGGTTGGAGTTAGGTTAACTCCAACTCGAACCTGGATAAAGGTCAGGTTATCGGGTTAACGAACCCAACCCCAAGGATGGTTTTCTTCGTGGTAGTCAGAAGTACAAATAGTTCTAGTAGCAGCAGTACTAGTGGTATTAGTTGTCGTTTCTTGAGAAAATGATTCTAAATTCCACCCGCTTTGTTTTCTTGCAAGGAGAATTACTCAAATTCCTCCTCCTGGCTTCTCGTCCTGCGAAGTCGGAGGAGAGGCGAAGAGAATAGTTCTAAATTCCACCCCACCTTGTTTCTCGTCCTGCGAAGTCCGTAGGAGAAGAGAGGCGAAGAGAATAGTTCCAAATTCCACCTCACCTTGTTTCTCGTCCTGCGAAGCCTGTAGAAGAAGAGAGGAGAAGAGAATTGTTCTAAATTCCACCCCCCTTGTTTCTTGTCGTCCTTCGAAGTTTGTAGAAGAAGAGAGGAAGAGAAGGCGAAGAGAATAGTTCGATTCTAAATTCCACCCCACCTTGTTTCTCGTCCTGCGAAGTCCGTAGGAGAAGAGAGGCGAAGAGAATAGTTCTAAATTCCACCCCACCTTGTTTCTCTCTCGTCCTGCGAGGCCTGTAGAAGAAGAGAGGAGAAGAGAATTATTCTAAATTCCACCCCCCCTTGTTTCTTGTCGTCCTGTGGAGTTTTTTTTGGGTCGCGCGACTTAAGTTAGCGGGGGGTTGGGGTAGAAGAACAGAGAGAATAGTTCTAAATTCCACCCCACCTTGTTTCTCGTCCTGCGAAGCCTGAAGAAGAGGAGAAGAGATAAATTCCACCCCTCCTTCCTTGTCTCTTGTCGTCCTGCAAAGCCTGTAGACGAAGAGAGGAGAAGAGAATTATTCTAAACGGGTGGAGTTGTTTTTGGGTCGCACAATTTTGAAGCAAGCTTGCACAACTTAAATTAGGGGGGCAAATACATGCTCGCATCATTGGTTTTATGGACGCTGAAATTTTGATGCTTCTTATATCAGGGGAGCTTAGGGGAGGGGTTAGGGTTGAGTTAACTCGAGCCCCAACCCCAGGTCCGGGTTGGGTCAGGGTTAGCTTGAACCTTACCCCCCAGGAAGGGAGGGTTGGGGTTTACCCGAACCCTAACCCCGCATCCGGGTTGTGGTTAGGGTAATCGCAGGTCTGGGAAGGGGTTAAGGTTGGGGTTAACCCCAACCCTAACCCTGGCTCCTTATGAGGGAGCTTAGGCAAGGGTTAGGGTTGGGGTTAACCGAACCTTAACCTGGGGTCTTGGGTTATAAACTTGAACCCGAACCCCGCATCCAGGTTGGGTCAGGGTAGCTCGACCCTAACCCCTGGCTTCTTAAGAGGGAGCTTAGGGGAGGGGGCGGTTAGAGTTGGGGTTAACCCGAACCCAACCCCAGGTCTGGGTTGAGGTCAGGGTTAGTCCGAACCCTAACCGGAGAGGGGGGGCCAACCCTAACCCTGGTTGGGGTTCAGATTATCTTGACCTGACACCTGAGGTTCGGCTATCTGTTATCCTGAACCCTAACTCAGATTAGGGTTTGGGTCGAACTCGGACTCCAACCTGGGTTGGGGTTCGGGTTAACCCAAACCTTAACCCAGGTTAGGGTTAGCTCCCCCCCCCGCCGCCGGGGTCGGACCCGGGGTTGTAACAAAGTTCAACCCGAACCCTCAACCCAAGCCCGCGGGGTATGCTCGCGAAGTTGCCATGTCCCATAACTGCCCCACGCCCAGTTTCTTGAGCGCGTCGAATCCTAGCAGGCAACGGCATCTGGGCACTTCACCGCAGTTTCAAGCATCGCCACGCCTTCCAGATTCAAGTTCTGGGTCTGCAATGCCTGGGCGGCTTCCCACTCCACAGATCTGTCGGAAAGCCCTGCTTCAGCAGACTCTCTACTTGCCACTTCCAATCTTTCCACCAACAACAACCCTGCAGTTTGGAACAAGCTTACCAACGTCTCTCTCGTTGGAGTCTTCGTCAGTCCATCTGCTCCATGCGTGACCCCAGCAATCAGAAGACTACCGTGAGGCCTTTCTGAACACAGTACTGTAAGAAGTTGGGCTGTGCCAACCTTCATGCAGTGCTGATTCGCCTTTGCTCAAAATCACCACCAATGTAGTTACTTCATCCTTAGCCAGCTGAACGGCGTCAGAGTCTGCCAAGAAAGTTCCTACCCGCAGTTTCTCAAGGGCTTGCATTTCTGTTCGGAGGCCCACTTCAAGCTGGTTCCGATCCAGTTGCGCACCAGTCATGTCATCCACGCACACAGGAACAAGCGCTGTAATCTGACCGAATGGCAAGCCCAAGGAGGGCTGTTGATGCAGAGCTCCGCCCTTTCTCCGTGGTGTTTGAGTGCGTTCTTGTCAGCCGCTTCCTGTGGCCTTGGAGGCTCAGCAGCAGGAAAGCAAGAGGGATGGGCCACTGCCATAGCTCCAAACCACAGACAGTTTTTGCTGCGTGAAGAAGACATGAGGGATGTCTGCGGCGACTGTCTGCGTGACCGCTCTCTTGCAAGAATGTGTGTTTCAACGAACATCCATGCGTGGCAAAAAAGGGTTGAGAGCTTAGGTTTTTTTGGTGTTCAGGGTTTAGCGGTTTTTAGGTTTTAGGGTTTTGGGGTAATTGGGTTTCTTTTGGGTTTAGTGCTTTCTAGCACTTAGGCTTTGAGTTTTGAGGGTTTCGGACTACGGGGTTCTTAGGGTTTAGGCTTTGGGTTTGAGGCTCACAGGATTTTAGGGTTGCGGGTGTAGGAGGTTTTAGGGTTCAGGGTTTAGGTTTAGGGTTCAGGCGTTCTAAGAGGTTAGGGTTTAAGTTTTTGTGGGTCAAGGTTTTTTGGGCTTAGAGTTTAGGCGTTTTAGGGTTTAGGGTTTTTAGGGTTTAGGGTTCAGGGGGTTTATGGCTTAGGTTTATGGTTGACTAGGTCAGGGGCTTTGGGGTTTTCGGGATTCGGGATTTTAGGGTTGAGGGTTTAGGGGTTTTTAGGGTTTAGGGTTTAGGGCTGAGGGGGTTTTAGGTTTAGGGTTCAGGCGTTTTAAGAGGTTAGGGTTTAGGGTTTTTGTGGATCAAGGGTTTGAGGTTCGGGGTTTTCTAGGTTTTTGGGCTTAGAGTTTAGGCGTTTTTAGGGTTTAGGGTTTTTGGGTCTAGGGCTCAGGGTTATAAGGGTTTAGGGCTTAGGGTTTTTTGGGTTTAGGGTTGATTAGGGTCAAGGGCTTAGGGGGTTTCAGGGTTTAGGGTTCTCGGGGTTTGAAGTTGAGGGTTTCTAGGGTTTAGGGTTGTTAATGTTTAGGGCTCACGGTCTTCTAGGGTCTAGGGCTTTTTTCAGGGAGGGTTTAGGGTTTAGGTTGGCAACCTCAACTGTCGTTGCTCGCAAGTAGCCTTCCTGTCCATCTACACTGGCGAGGTGTGTTGTTTCTTCCTTCAGCCAGGTGTTCAAGGATATCAGTGGCTATACGCTCATCCAAAAAGCATACTACCCACTCCAGGAGGATGGCTCCCTCATTGGGGACGGCATCGAATACTGCCTGTAGAAGCTTCAGCAACATTGCAGTACCTCCCCTGTTGTGCACTTTTTGATTGGCCGGTGGGCAGTTCCTTCACGGGCAGAGTTGATGGCAACCCACCCTGAAGTAGGCTGTGACTATCCCGTCGGTTGCTCACTGTCATCAGCTGTAGCACTAGCAAGCAAGCCCTTGGAGTGTTGGACTTAGCCAGCCCCATCCTTCCAGTGGCGCAATTGCATACTCTTTGCACCTGTCCTGCTGGCCAATGGGTTCTTCAAATTAGAGAGACCCACAATGTGAGGACGCCCGGACTCACGCAGCGTAAGCGCTTGCACTCACTAGTTAAAGGTTTCGGAGGTGACTTAGAGACTGCAGGAGGCTCGAAATAGAGCTCGAAGATCGGCTTTGTGGAACTGTGAAGGACCCTCTGTCCCACATCAGCTGCAGGACCAGCCAAGCAAGCCTTTGTAGCGTCGACTTAGTCAGCCCCACCCTTTCGACGGAGCAGCAGGATAATTTCTGCACGCTTCATACTTGTTACGGGGCCCTTTCGAGGTTTAGGGCTTTTTTGGGTTTGTAGGGTTCAGGGCGTATGGGTTTTCAGGGTTTCGGGTTTTGGTGTCTAGAGCTTACAGGGTTTAGGGCTTTTTGGGTCTAGGGCTCATGGGTTTTAGGGTTTGGGGTTTTGGAACTTTTCTTTAGGGTTTCAAGATTTTTAGGGTTTTGGGTTTAGGATTTTTTAGTTTATATAGGGTTTAGGGGATTTTCGGGTTCTGTGCTCAGGGGATGAAAAGGGTTTCGGGATTTTTGGGGTTTAGGGTTTCGGGTTTTTGTGGTTTCGGGTTTTTGTTAGGGGTTAAGGCTCACGGGATTTTAGGGTTGAGGGTTTAGGGGTTTTTAGGGTTTGGGGTTTAGGGCTGAGGGTGTTTTAGGTTTAGGGTTCAGGCGTTTTAAGAGGTTAGGGTTTAGGGTTTTTGTGGATCAAGGGTTTGAGGTTCGGGGTTTTCTAGGCTTTTGGGCTTAGAGTTTAGGCGGTTTTAGGGTTATAGGGTTTTTGGGTCTAGGGCTCAGGGTTATAAGGGTTTAGGGCTTAGGGTTTTTTGGGTTTAGGGTTGATTAGGGTCCAGGCCTGAGGGGGTTTCAGGGTTTAGGGTGTTTGGGGCTTGAAGTTGAGGGTTTCTAGGGTTTAGGGTTGTTTATGTTTAGGGCTCACGGTTTTTTGGAGTCTAGGGCTTTTATTTTCGGGGTTTTTAGGGTTTAGGGTTTTTAGGGTTTAGGGCGTAGGGGTTTTTAGGTTAGGGTTTAGGGTTTAGGGCGTATGGCTTTAGGATTTCGGGTTTTGGTGTCTAGAGCTTACAGGGTTTCGGGTTTTCTTGGATTATTTAGGGCTCATGGGTTTTTAGGGTTTAGGGTTTTGGGGATGTTCTTTACAGTTTCGATTTAGGGTTTAGATTTTTTGAGTTTTTATAGGGTTTAGGGGTTTTTCGGGTTTAGGGTGTAGGTGTTTTACATGTGTGAAGCAAGCTTGGGAGGCTGGTGCACTGTTGTCATAGGGCTAGGTGCTGTGGCTGCGCGGCGCTGCTTTCGCTCTCCTTGCGTGACATGTTTTGTTTTCCTGGTTTGTTCGTGCCAAAATTTTATGTATTCCGTGTCCATTTTCGGGAACAGGTGGCTGTGCGACGAAGTTGGAAAGGAGCTATTCTCTCCCCCAAAGGGGGAGATCTTTTTCTCGGTGTTGTAGTGCTCCCCCAGCGGGATCGGGTTGTTCTCTGTTTTTCGCCATGGATTTCGACATGCCCTTGTGTGAGGACATCACCGCTAACGGCTATATAACGAAACCCTTCAGGACTGGGTGGCGCTGCTGAGCCACGATGCTGCCCATGATCAGGGAGGCCGGGGTACACCGCTCCCTTGTTCTTGCCCACGCCCAGGGGTTCGTCCCGGACCATCGACGTGACCTCATCCGGATTGCTGAAGGCAAGATGTTGGGGAAGTCCAGCCCTGCAAAACAAACACCGACGCGCGTCATGCCTGCCTCTGCAGACTCCAGATTGATGGATGTGACTTCTGCTTGCCACGAAGATGTGGTCATGGCGCCTTTTCGTGGTGACTGCTGCGACCTCCCAGGACGGCCTCTGTGTGTGTGTGTGTGGGCCCCGGTCTTGGAAGTCTCGGCGAAGTTCATGGCGCGGCTCTTGTTGGCAGATGGTAGAAGGGGCTTGGCAGGATGCTTCAGATTGCATCTGTGAAAATTTCAAGTTCTGCCATGACATCGACCCGAAGAACTGGAGCAAGGCCTTCCCGTTGTCTAGATGATGCCGAGCTCTTCCAGCAGATGAAGAAAATGGTGGAAGAGGGCGCCCCTGTTGCGTCGGGCCTGGATGTTCCTCGCTTTGCTCCAGAAATCTCGGACGGGATAATAAAGATGCGGTTCTCTTGTCTCCGGACCTGGGGAATATGATAGCGATGTTGGAGGATGCAAAAACCACTTCCCCTCCGCCTTGTAGTTCAACCGTTCCCACGTTTCAGCATCGCTTTCCTTTCCTGATCGCCTCGTTTCAGCTTCGGCCCAATTTTTTCTGATGACTCGTGTGCGCTCAGAACAATCACTGTTGAACATTTTCTGCAGGAAACAGGGGCGTTCATCCCTGTAAGCCGTCTGAACTCGAGCTCCTTGCATGAACCCTTGACTCTTTGATCCCAAGTGTCTCCATCATCCAGATTTCGCAGCGAGGGCGTCGCAAGGCCCACACACCGAAGCGCTCCGCCACAAGGCTCGTCGTTGCTCTCCGCAAAGACCGCAGCGATGGAGCTGCGCCTTCTTCCCACGCGCCGTGCAGAACGCAACCCCTTTGGCCCTGTAGTCCTGTGAACTGCAAGTGGCCCTTGGAGGGCACACTGGGTGGGGACCGTGTAGTTCAGTACCCAAGAAGGGATTCAGTAGAAAGCAAGCGCATCTACGATCCCGTTTTCATTGTAGGACAGCGAGGGTACGAGCGTTTTCAAACTGAGATTTTCTTGGACATTTGCCTTTGGTCACCTGTGCAAGCTTTGATGTGCAATGCAGTTTTGTGGGGTCACGTTTTGCTTGACTTGCGTTTTTCCTGCATGTGCAGAAATTTTCTTGAACGGGTTGCCATCCCGGCTCTTGCAACGCAGTGCTCAATTGTGAGCGCTAGAGAGTGAAAATTTTGTGTTGAGCCTCCGCTACTCCTGTAGGGGTGCCGTGCTAGAGGTTCGAGGTGCTAGTGGTCTCCCCTTAGGGGTCGTGCAAGCCGGGGGCCTGAGTGCTCTCGGTGGATGGACAGCACATCCAGTTCAGAGGAGAGCTCCCTCAGCTGGGAGTGGCCTCCAGTGCCTGCCTTTCAGGCGCCTGCCTTTCAGGCGATCAGCATCAGGCCTCGCTCTTTCCACCTTGCTTCACTTGAGCGCAGCCTGGAGGCCCCCCCCAGTCTCTTCACGTACATTTTCGAGAGTTCTCTCTGCGGAGTGCTTGTCAGTTCCCGTGAGGCCCGCGTGCTCCTCTTGCTCCATCCTTCCAGTTGGTTTGCACTTGCTTGCTCCGGCCGACGGCCACACGCGTGCGCCCGACAGCTTCTCCAGCTGTCTGCATAAGTGCCCTTTGCCCGCATGGCTCAGCCCCCTCGTGCCCCAGAGGGTTTGCTAGCTGGGGGTTTGGATCCTGGGTCCCTTCGTGTGCCTGAGGACAGCGACCGGAGGAGACCGGCAGAGGTGCCTGTTCAGGATTATGAGGCTCATTTGGCTGCCTGCACTTGCAAGGTTAATAGGACGGGCTATTCTCGGTCTTGGGATTTTCGGTTGAGGCCTTCTTCAGTGCTCTTTACCGGTGTGGTTAAGTCACGTGGCATGATCCCACCAGTGCCATCTCTTGTGCCTGTGATCACTCCAGTGACGCCAACCGTGGCCGCAACGAAGATTGCGATTTCCAGGGTCCGTTTGGATGATTCTTGGGGTGCTCACCTTGAGAGGAGGCTTAGTGCTGCCATACAAAAGTGGGTTGCCTTAGTGGTTGAGGATCCTTTCTCTTTTGACGTCGGTAGGCGGTGTGCTGCTTTCGTGGGAAATGACGAGGCGATTTCTCAGGGCCTTCTGCACACTTTTTCGGGCAAATCGGCAGGTACCTTGCACAGCCGGGCTGGGCCTCTCATCAGGTTTGTTGCCTGGGCCAAGGCTCGCCAGTGCAAGCCCCTACCCTTCAGCGAGGCGCTTTTGTATGATTTTCTGCTTGAATCCGAGAGCACTTGTGCGCCGTCATTCGGAAAGGCATTGATGTCTGCACTTGCATTTTGCAAATTTGTGCTAGGCGTTGAGAATGCTTCTGATGTTCTGAGCAGTGGTCGGTTTGGGGGCTTGGCTCGTTCGATGTTCCTGAACAAAAGGAAGCGACGACAGAAGCCACCCCTCACTGTCGATATGGTGAAGGCCCTTGAGAGATTGGTGATCTCCGAACGTGAAGGAGATATCGACAGGCTGTGTGCAGGGTTCTTCCTCGTTTGTGTTTTCCTCCGAGCAAGGTATAGCGATGCTCAAGGTCTGAAGAATCTTGCAATCGACGAGCCTGAAGGTTTTGCTGGCCGCTTGACAGGATATTTTCAAGGGGAAGCTTCAAGGACAAAGACGAGTTTCTCGCTGGAAAGGAAGACGGCTCTGCTCCCGATGGTTGGGCCACTTTTCGGCTTGACTGCGGTTCCTTGGTTTAAGACATGGTTAGGTCTCCGCGAGGACATGGGCATCCCTGAAGGCGAGGACTTTCCTCTGCTGCCGAGTCGTGGGCTAGAAGGGGGTTGGGCTCCGATCCCACCTTCGGCTACGGTGGCCGCTGCATGGCTCCGGGGAATCCTTATCTCTCGAGGCTTCCCTGCGGCACGCAAGCTCGGAACTCACAGTTGCAAATGCACGTGTCTTTCTTGGCTGTCGAAGCACGGAGTTGATCCTCTGCACCGGCGTGTTTTGGGGTATCACAAGGCCCCGCAGGATGAGATGATGCACGTGACAATGTTTCTCCAGCCCTGAGGTCGCTGGAGGCTGTCATCCAGGACATCAGGCAAGGCCTGTTTTTGCCGGACGTCACTCGGTCGGGTTACTTCCCGAACCAGCCGCAGAGGGAGCCTGGGCCTGAGTTTGTTGAGGAGCCATCAGAGTCCGAAGTTTCGCTCGATGAAGAGGACAATGTGCAGGACTTGAGAGCGGAGGAAGCGGCCGCTGATCAGGTTGTGCCGCCTTGGGCTGAACTTGTGGTTCAGGATCCTGATGCTCTGGTTTATGTCCGTCACATAACTTCAAGGAAGTTGCACCGCCTCGCTGACGAGAGTGGGAATCGGCTGAAGTGCGGAAAGGCGTGCGCGCGAAAGTTCGAGAGGCTCAGTGAGAAGCCAAGGTTTATGGCTGACATGTGCTTGAATTGTTTCAAGTGAGCCCGGCTCAACTGAGGGGCAGCCGGATCACTCGGCAAATGGGTCGTGTCTTTGTGACGCAGCCGGATAGACTCGGCTATGCATTCACCGGTCCTCGCGGGGAAGTTTGATTATGTGAGCAGTTGCACCGGTGCTCGCGGTGCTTTGGTGTGCCGGTCCACTCGGATGAGCTGAAAGAGCTCAAGTTAACCGGGGCACGCGGTTTTGGAAGGAAGTCAACCATGACTTGAAAATGTGGCTGTACGGTGCTGTGATTCCGTAGATGTTGCGATTTGCATACGACAACGCCTTGTGGTGTGAGTGATAACTTGAGCATACAGTTTTGGCTGAAGGATCGTGTAGTGCACTTGCAGGACAATTCGCCATGGCCATCACCGAGAGCAAGGCAAACTTTTCTTCCAGGGCGACGGCCTTGGGGTTGGCCGCTGACGTTTTGAAGAAGTTCACTGATGCCGGTATTGACTGCGTGAGCAAATTTGCCTTCATTAGTGCGTTCGTGCCTGGCAACACCGATGAGTCCCCTTTTACCGATGCAGTTGCTGGGGTTTTGGGGCGCGCTGCTAATGTGGCAGAGTTGAGCGTGCTGCGCAGGCTTCTTCATGAAAGCTACAACCTCACTGTCTCAGAGCTTCAGGTGCAGGTTGAAAGAACGGAAGATTCTGCTCCGAGGCGGTTGGCGGCTCCCGATCGAGCCGATAGGCTTCAGCGGCAACAAGTCAGGCTTGCTGGCCTGAACATCCATGGCCCGACTCTCCCTGGTCATTCGGTCATCGATCGTTGCGTTCAGATGTATGAGGATAACTCTCTTTCATACCTACCTTTGCAGTCTTGTCCCTGCCGGGATGATGAAGTGAAGTTCAAGAAGGACCGAGATGACAAGATGCTTGCTGTGGATGGCACGGGGCACGTGTCTCTTAGGTCGCAGGCCGTGAAAGTGGAGGCCGATGTGTCCACTGACCTTTTGCTTAAGCATGCACTTACTCGTCGTGGGCTTGCGTTGGACCAAGCTGGCATTCTGAGCTTCGCGGAGCATGAGCGTTGGTCTGAGGCGTTGTTTCAGGCTCGATTTCGTGATCCACCAGACCAGTATGCCCGTGTCACGCTCCAGCAACTCATCCAGGCTGACAGGCAGGTTTTTGTTGAAGCAGCTGATCGGACCCGCCAGGGGATTCAGGTGGTGGCTTCCGGGCGACCGGTCGATCGCATTTGGAGTGACGCCATGTCTTGCAACAATGTCACTCACCTGCTGCAACCCTTGCCCTTGCCTCCGCCTGCTCCTTTGCATCCGCGGCCTGGGCCCTATGATGACCGCAGGGGTTTGAAGGGTCGCGGTAAGGGTAAAGGGAAAGGAAAGGGTAAGGGAAATGTGCGTATACCTGCTGAGCTGTCCGATGGGGTGCCAGTCACCGCCCGGGGCTTGCCCATCTGCTTCGACCACAACTTGGGGCGGTGCCAGCGTCCCGTCACTAGTGGGAAGTGCGACCGTGGCCTTCACATTTGTTGCGTCAAAGGCTGCTTCAAGCGGGATCATGTCTATACAAATTGCCCAAAGCATAAAAGGGAGTGACTAGGCTCTGAGGCGCAGGTTCACGTGACTGATGATAAAGATGTAGCACAGCTCGGTGAGGAGCTTGTGCTCTCTTCTTCCGATGATGAGATCCCTGAAGGGGAGTCATCACCGAAGCAGGTCCCGTGCTCGGCCTCAGTTCCGCCTCAACCGCTTTCCGACAACCCCGAAGCTTTTGCGTCTCAGCTGCTCAAGCAGACGTGGCTTGAGGCGAGCGATGTTTTGCAGCTTTTTGAGATGTTACCAATGGCCGCGCCCCAGCGTGGAACTGAGGGCAAGGCTTTTGCTACCGGAGCGTTTGCTCGGGTCAAGGTTGGGTTGCGTACTAATGTTGCTGTTTTCCCTCAGGCGTCCCGCGTCTTTGCATCGTTCGTGCGCCAATCTGCCCGCATAAGTTCACTTCAGTTGTGGTTTTTGAGGGGGTTCGCGCCAAACCCCACCGTGATCAGCAGAACTCTTGTGTACCCAATTTGGTGGTTCCTTTGTCAAGTTTTGAGAGGGGTGAAATTTGGGTGGCTAGTGACTCTGGAACTGTCTCTCGACAGGTCAATGGCAAGCAGCAGAAGGGAGTTCTCTTGCCCGTGGGAACCGAACCCGTGCTGTTTGATGCACGCCGTGCTCTGCATCTCACTGAACCTTGGCAAGGCCGCCGTGTGGTCTTAGTGGCCTTTTCTATCGGTGCATTTTCGAAGCTGTCCAACGAGGCTTCTGACCGCTTGTCTGCACTGCAGTTTAACTTGCCAAGCCAGCCCGATGCTGATGCTTTTCAAGAGCGCCCGCAATTGCCGGTGCGTCTTCCCTGGCCGCCTCGGTTGCCCATCCTTGCATCTGTGCCTTCGGTTCCCGACATTCCTAAGCCGGCTGCTGGTGAGCCCTTGTTCTTGGAGCTATGTGCTGGTACTGCCATGTTGTCGCGTTGCTTTCATGAGGTCGGCGTCCCGGTCATGCCCATTGACCATCAGCGCAATCGGCATCTTCCGTTGGCTAAGGTGTGTAACCTCAGCCTCACTGAGGACTCGACCTGGGACTTCCTGAGACACTTGATTGATACTTGTGACATCCTGTTTGTGCATGCCGCTCCACCGTGTGGCACATGCTCTATGGCCAGGCATATCCGGCGCAAGGGTGTGTCTGCTGGTCCCCTTCGCTCAAAGCAGTTCCCTATGGGCTTGCCGTCCCTGACTGGAGTCGACCGGGCAAAGGTCGAGGCAGCAAACCAGATTTATACTAAGCTGGGTCTTTTCTTGCAGGACTTGGGCCGTGGTCTGTTGAGAATCCTGAGTCGAGTATGCTGTGGCAGCTGCCCTGTTTTCAGCCCTTGGTGAAGGATCACCATGTTTTCTCCTTCGACATGTGTTGTTATGGGGGGTCCCGGCTGACCCACAGGTCTTTGCTCACTTCGTGCTTTGGGCTGCGCCATTTTCGCCAACGATGTTCTGGGGGTCATGAACATTTGCCGTGGACCCCCAAGGTTGCCTCAGGTGGAAAGGTGCATTTCCCTACGGCAGACGAAGCGGCATACCCGCGTCCGTTCTGCGTGCAATTTGTGGCGCTGGTTTTCCGCCACCTTGGGCGGTCCCTGCCAGCCACGCCTGCCCCTCAGGTGTCAGCTCAGGCGTCTGCTTCTTCAGCTCGCCAGCCCCGTGGGCGTCGCATCCCTCCTGTCATGCCTGAGTTTAAGCGTGTGCTCGTGTATCAGGTTGCTGCGTTGCCCCAGGTGGATCACAAGCGTCGCTTGCTGCAACCTTTGCGGGATGCCCCGGCGGGCTCCAAGCTTATCTCCTCGACGTCTTTGCTTTCTGAGGTGGGGTTGAAAAGCGCCTCGGAGACACCGGTTCAGGCAGATGCACTAGTCGTAGATTCGAGCTCGTCTGAGTCAGATGACACTGCGTCTCCTGTGGGCCCGGATGACCAGGCCAGTGTGTGCTTTGAAGTGTCGCTGGGTGTGTATGCTTCCCCCGAAGAACTTGTGGAAGAATGCCTGAACGTAGGGCACCCCTTTGATCAGCTGCATGCTGCGCCTGATGTGCTCAAACAGTGCCTTTTTGACATGCTGACCAAGGGGCCTGCTTGGGTAGTGGATCGTAGGGCAAAGCTGCTCAAGAAGTGGACCCAGTGGGCTCGCGACCTTGAGGCCGAGGAAGCAGGCCTTCGCAAGTCGTTAGACCCTGAGGTTGCAAAGGTGTTGCAAGGGAAAAGGCTCCTGCTTCTTGAGAAGATTGCGTCGTCAATCGGCTGGGTTGACATGGGCGTTTTTGCTGAGCTTAGGAAGGGCTTTGATTTGGTGGGGCATGCAAAGCACACGGGAGTTTTCGCGCTTGAGCCCAGGCCTTCGAAGCTTCCTAAGGATGACTTTCTTGCTGCCACAAAATTTCTTAAGCCCGCCCTGCTGGGTAAGGTAAAATCGTCGTCCGTGGATCGCAACGCGCGTGAGCTGTGGGAAAAGACGATGCAGGAGGTGGAGAGTGGTATGTTGGAGGGACCTCTGTCGTCGCAGCAGCTGGATGATAGGCATCCCTCTGGCTGGTTGCCCACTCGGCGTTTCGGGGTGGAACAGACTTCTGCTGCTGGACGCAAGCTGCGGCCTGTTGATGATTTCACCGAGAACAAGGTGAATCTTGCCTTTGGGTCTATGGACAAGCTGGACTTGAATGCGCTTGATCAACTTATCTGCACCTGCCGCATTTGGGCAAGGGCCATGTGTGGGGGGCATGATTGTCAGCTCGCGCTTTCCTCGGGGCTTGTGCTCAAAGGCCGTGTGCATCCTGGTTGGAAGAAGGCGGGGCATCAGCCGCTTTTAACCACACTTGATCTTCGAGCTGCTTACAAACAGTTCGCCGTGTCGGCCGACTCGCGAGCTTGGGCAGTTATCGCTTTGCTTAACCCTGATACGCTGGTGCCGGGCCTTTTCGAGTCGAAGGCGTTGCCTTTTGGCAGCGCGGCCTCGGTGCTGCATTTCAACCGTCTCTCGAGATTGTTGTGGAGGTTGGGGGTTGAGCTTTTGATCCCATGGGGAAACTTTTTCGACGACTTCCCTGCAATGTCACCGAGTGCCATCTCAGACAATACCATGAGTACAATGACTGCCTTGTGTTCCCTTCTCGGGTTCGCCTTCGCTGACGACAAGCTTAGCCCCTTTCAGCCTGCTGCCACCATGTTGGGGTTGAAGTCGATTGTTCTAGGTGTGATGAGGGTTTGGTGCTCGTAAGGAACAAGCCTGGTCGTGCTGAGGAACTCGTGGTGTCTCTTGAAGAGTTTCTGCGCGAGGGAGCGATCTCTCGAAAGCGTTACCTCAGTCTCATGGGTCGGCTCCACTACACTGACTCATACATACTTGGTAAGTCGGGCCGTTTGATCATGGCGGACATTCGCTCGTGGGCAAAGGGGCATTGTTCTGACGAGTTGGTCTTGGACGATGCAGCAAGGGATTCGCTGCGTCTGTTCATTGCGCGTCTCCGTGCTTGTGAGCCTCGCCAGGTGCCTTGTGGAGTGGCAAGCCACGTTGTGCACGTCTTCACGGATGGCGCCAGTGAGGGTGAGGTGCACTCGATTGGTGGGGTCCTTGTAGTGCAAGGAAGGTTGCATTCTTGCTTTGGGTCTTTTGTTCCCGATCACTTGATCAGCAAATGGACCTCCACGATGCGACACATTATCGGGCCAGTTGAATCATATGCAGTTGCGGTGGCAAGGAGAGTTTGGCACCAATTCATTGCTTCGCAGCGCGCTCTGTTTTTCATCGATAATGTGCAGGCACAAGACTCCTACATAAAGGGCACCTCTGCAAACCCTCACGTGCGGGAAATCCTCCTTTCTTTCGAGGAGTCGGAAAAACTTTCCCCTTCCTGGACGTGGTTCGCCCGAGTGGCGAGTCCAAGCAATGTCGCAGACGAGCCGTCACGTGCTGCCTTCGGGTTTTTGCATAAGGTTCATTGTCGCAGGGTCACTCCCTCGTGTCCCATTAGTGGTTTTGACCTTGTTGATCTTGGCGCCCTTGGAAAAATTTGAAAGTGGGGTGAAGGGGGCGGACGCCAGATCCGTTTCGCCCCATGCGACAAAAAGAGTGCATCCGAGCTTTTAGGCATGTGGGATCTGTTGCTTTGCGATTGCACCTTCATGTGAGTGCTGAGCTTTGCAATTCCCTTCAAGACATCTTAAGAGTTTTCTTGGGGTTTGAAAATCCTTTTATGAAAAGGGATTCAGTAGAAAGCAAGCGCATCTACGATCCCTTTTTC
>CAJNDS010002495.1:105713-208213 GCA_905221605.1 Symbiodinium natans | reverse complement strand
GCGTGAGTGCTGCCATAAGTGCGCTTGCGGGAGGTTTGCAATGGCAGAAAGCTTGTTTGTTGTTTTGCAAGATGTTGGAAAGTAAAGTCCAGCCGGACACCATCTGCTTCAATGCGGCCATTAGCGCGTGCGAAAAGAGTGGGCAATGGGAGATGGCTTTATGTTTATTGTCGAGCATGCTCGTTGAAGAGTTGGAACCGAATGAAATCACCATCAGTGCGCTTATCAGTGCTTGTGAAAAAGGTGAGCAGTGGTGTGTGGCGCTGAGCTTATTGTCAGGCATTCCGGAAAATATCTGGCCAAACCAGATCATGTTTAATGCCGGCATCAGTGCTTGCGAGAAAAGCGGACAATGGGAGATGGCCTTGGAGTTGTTCGCTGACATGTCAGCTCTGCGAATTCGGCACAGTACCATCACTTGCAATGCCATTGTCAGTTCGTGTGAGAAGGGCGATCAGTGGCAGAAGGCCCTGCTTGTATTGTGGCAGATGCTTGTAGCGCACATGAAGCCAGACGTGATTAGCTTTAGTGCTGGAATCAGTGCATGTGAGAAGAGTTGGCAGTGGCAGATGGCGTTGCAGCTGTTTTCAGACCAGGCAACAGGTAGCTCCGCACCAAACGATTTTAGTTTCAGTGCTGCCATTAGTGCATGTGAAAAGGTTGGACAGTGGCAAAAGGCTTTGTATCTGTTACCCAGCATGTCATGTTGCCGTGTTACCCCAAACGAGATCACATTCAATTCGAGCATTAGTGCATGCGAGAAGGGTGAGCAGTGGCAGGCGGCACTCGATGTATTAGTACAAATGCCGGACTTCAAAGTTGAGGCCGATCTGATCAGCTTCAAATCGACCGTCGAAGCATGTAAAACGCAGAGGATGTGGCATGTGAGCCTGGGTTTGTTGCTCGACATGGCCTTTGCACGGGTGTCTTGTGATGTCGTCAGCTTGAATGCTGGCATTAGTGCATGTGAGTTGAGCAGTGGCAGTTGGCCATTTGGAATTCGTGGAAGGATGGTTCACAGCAGTGAAAAGTTTAAAGCTGGCTGAGCCTCACACACTTACGTGGCAGGAGCTGCACATCCGTCCGAGTTTGGTTCAGGCCTCCGGTTGAGCTTGAACCAATCTGATTTTCCTTAGCTGAAATGTGCAATGGCCTTTGGGAGTGTAGAGGGCACAGAGGGCGCTGCGATGTCGTAGAGAAAGCCAGGGAAGCTTTTGTCAGCGTGCTGACTGCAGCACAAAGAGGTCAAGCGCAAGTGCCAAAAGAAGTGAAACTTGTTGCTGGATTTAGCACTCCAGATCCCAGTTTGATATTGCGACAGGAACTGAGCACATTTTTATAGGAAAAAGTAGTCTTAATCCTATAGCTCATTTTGGTTCAGTTATTTAAAGTTTTTAATGAAATATTAAATATATGGAAAATGGTAAAATAGGTTTATTAAATTTACAAAAATTATAAAACTTTCTAGGATTTACTAATAATGAGTATTTAAATAAAAAAACTTATACAACTAGTCCCTAATTGGGGAATATGCGTCATTCCGTGTTTTGTTGCTCCGTGCGGTCATCCAATTTATTGCCGATCCACCAGTTGTGCTAAGACAAAACACTTGTCACTGGGCCAACACGGCAAATGAGAAAAATCCCCCGAGCACGCCAAGTTTTTGACTTTCAAATTGCTTTCCGGCAGCTTGCCGATGCATGTTATTCGCCAGTTGAATATTTGCAGCCTCTATTGGCCCAGCGGATGTTGCCAATCATGCCAGATGCTGCAGGCATGGCCGCGGAAGGTGAATTTGACACGAGCGCATCAAGTTTGCCTTGCATCACTTGGCACAGGCGCGCATCGGCTCCTGCAAAGCCTGCCACAAGCCGAAAGGTGCCGCGTGTTGAGATTTCCTCCTCGCATTGCTTGCTTGCTTGGATCACCAGCCAGGCATGCGTTTATTGCAACTCCGGCTGCAGAAGAGGGCCACAAAGCTTTCCTTTGTGTTGGAACTAGAGCTGTTGTTGTTGATGTAAGGCTGCCGTAACCGAGGCAACTCTTTCACCGAGGAGCCGCTCAAACCTTCTGGCCCCTGACTTGAGATTTTGGAAGGGACTTTACTGGAGAGTTCGATTCTTGCAGAAATCTTCGCAGAACCATTCTGCTCTGAGCCGTTTTTCCGCACCTTGCCAGCAGGCACTCATTGCTGGAGTAGGGCATAAGCAGGCTTTTGCGTTCAGGGTTAGGGGAAACGCCCTGTTGCAGCATGTCTGCAACCGAACGGAAGAGACGAAAAAATAGGTTTGTGCTTTTCACACAAAACTTCCGCTCGGCCCCTTGTTTCCGTGTCCGAATCCTAGCCGCCGCTGCTGGACCGCTGTTGTCGAGCCCGGCAGCACGCGGGTAGCGCGTGCCGCTGCGCCATGTTTCATACACGGCCGTCGTGGTGGAAATGGTGGAACCTCTGCCGGAATGCCGTGGCGTGAGGAAGACCTTCGCACACAACCCTCCAAGTTTGTTTTTCTCGTGCTCGTTAGGTGAGGAGCGTCACTTCCGTTGTAAAGCAATGAAGGTTGCCTGGTCGCTTAACACCAAGTTCGCACACAGAGCCGAATGCGCAAACCAACGCGAGTTGAGTTGGCAGACCCATTTCCAGAACGTTGCTGCCCTAGTTGTGTTGCTAATAACTTTTGCTCTTGGTGTTTCGGCAGGGTGTAGTCAGTTCGCACGGCGAAGACGCTGGTAATTCCATCATATCATTTGCAGACTTCGCAGCGCCCTGCTGCGCCGAGCTGGGATGCAATGCAGGCAGGTGCCATCCATGTCGAGTCCAGTCGGACACCTTGGATGCCGAAAATGGCATCGGGCAAAGTGCGTGCGGGTTAAATACATACAGACATGTATACATATATATATATATATATGTATTGATCCGGCCTTGACACCTCTCGTGTGTCGAGTCTCTTTGCTGCCCGGTGGATCCTTGCACGCAGCCCGCATGATTTGCAGAGGCCACCCATGCTTTTTGACTTGAATTCGCACTGCCAGACGTGAACAGCGCACACGAGATCTTGTCGGATTTTGCCTTTGTTGCTTTTGTTGGTCCTTGTTTGCACATGTGAAAATGTGTGGAGGATCCGACGATCTGATGTCAATATTTGCAGCACCGTGCCACGTCGAGTCAATGACTGCAGTCCGTTTGGGGCATGGAACAATGGTGGGCGTCCTACTTGAACCCGCAACGAACTGCACGAAATCACTCTGCAAATTGGGCCGCATTGCAAATTTTCTACATCAAAGACCATGCGACACTACAAGGTCTGTCTAAACGTTCACGGCGCCAGCTCAAGAGGCAACTCGCCAGCTGCTTTGGACACCAGCCACAAGAACAGTTCGGGGGCACAACGTGCTCGTTCCAACGGAGACTCGACCTCGAAATTTAGGGAAGCTTGCCCGGTTTTGGTCAGCATTCTCCTGCAGCGCTGTCCTCTGCCTGCATGATTAGATTTAATATTTGCCAAATTGTTCAGTGGCCACTTTCTTCACTGCTCTTAGCATGCAAGGGCTTTCCTGTAGACATTCCAACGCGCATTCCAGCACACGCACTACGCTTCAAACGACGGTGGTCCTGGCACATCCAAGGCTTTGAAAGTCCCGTCCGCGTGTAAAACCCAGGACGTGGAATTCATCAGCTTCTGCATCCTCCTGGCACACGGAGTTAGCACGCTTTGAGCCCAAAACATTCACTTCAGCATTTGGCCTTTCGATATCCAAGATCTTCTCGGATTTCGCCATGGCTGCATTTGCGACGCCTTCGGTGCAGGGCATTGTCAGCTGCCGTGGAATGCCTCGTGAAATCAGTCTGGTGCGCCGCCCCCGTCGCATTGGAACTCCGCGCGGCGGAACATTAGAGACAGGCGTTTTTTGTTTTTTTTTCATTCGGCCTCCGCGAGACGGCGGCAGCGCGGGATCTTTTGCGATACGAGGGATGGCGAGACTGTCCTACCTGAGCTGTCTCTTGCAAGGGTCGCGCCCAACCCCAACTGACGACGCCGGCCCAGGGACTGGGCACGCTCCACAACTTTCACCCGGCGAGCCAGCCGGCCTTGCGTGCACGCCAGAGCGTGGTCGCCGAACGCGTCCGTTCGGCGGCCACAGCCGTGTGCTCTTGCGCCGCCGCAAACGTTTGGCGCGAGGGGCAGGGGCAGGCGGAGTCGTCGCCGCAGGGCAATTTGCAGATCGCAGAGAGCCAGCGGTCCGGCCTGGGAGCGCAGCAAGGCCTCTCCCTGACGCAGCACGCAATCGCAGTAGTAGAGGTTGCGAGTCTGCGACGCGAGCCGCTGCCAGCCATGAGGCCAGTCGCATCCAGTCGCCAAGCCCCGCTTCGTCCGCATCCGGGGCAGCCGGGCGGGCACCAGCCGCCAGTGCCGACCAAGAAGGGCAGTCAGCCCATCCTTCGGCTTGGAGGACTGCTCTAGCACCCGCGGCGCTGCGGAGGCAGGGTGCAGTGTCGTTCCGGGCCTGCTCCAAAGCCTCAGCGCAGGTCCGTGCTGCGTCAGGGCAGCGGGCCTGGATGACGCAGGGCGTCAGCCCAGCCAGCCCAGTAAGCTGGCAGCGCTTCACGGGTCGCGTCCTGTAGGCCAAGCCCCGCCGAGCGCAGCGGGAAGGAACGCCAGCGCACGCGCGCCCGGCTCGAATTCCGCAGACACGCCTCCCAAGCAGCGCATCAGCGTGTCCCATAACGCAGCATCGTGGGCTACTGCGTATGCTGCGACATGATCCAACGGAACCGTTCTGAGCACATGGTTAGCGCGCGGCGAGGCGCACTCGGCGAGCAAGAGCCAGGCGCACTGGAGATCGGGACTGGAGATCAAAAAAAGCTCAGGGAGTTGGTCGAGCAAGAGCTGCTCTTCACGCATGCGACCTTCAGTCCCACCAGCAATAGGTGCTGCCCGTCAGACAACCGCACGAAGGGCAAGAGTTCCAGCGCGACGTCGCGAAGCGCGGTGAGGAATGACGCCCGCGAGATGGTGTCATACGCGCTGCGGCCGTCGAGGGACACAAGCGTGCAGTCTGGGTGGAGCTCCAGCGCTGCTTGCACTTGGCCAGCCCAAGCATCGGACCCAGCCCTGGCCTGGAGCGCGTGCTCGAAGGGGCGCGCGGCCGCATCAAAGACGGGCGCCCTGCCAGCGGTGCGAGCGAGGTCACCACTCGTAGCCGTCCAGGCGCTTACCCATCCTGGCGCTGCTTGTCGCGGCAACGCATGCTGCTGACTTCCTCCGCGCCCAGGGGTGCGACGTGCCAGCCTGGGATGTCGCACAGTCCGCCCCCGTTGAGTTTGATGGACCCCCCGACCAGCCTGGCGACTGCCTGCGCGGTTGGCAGCATCATGCTGCCCGTGCCTGCGATCAGCGCGCCTTCCGGATGCATTTCGCCAGCTTGTCTCCCGCATCCAGAGCGCTGCTGTTGTCGCAGCCCGCATGCTGCCCGTGCCCTCACCGTCCGGCCTACGCACGAAGGGGTGATCATCCCGAGTGCGGAGTTTCGCGTACTCTTGTTGCCGCGCTTGCGACTCCCACTGCCCCTGGCCCCGCATGCCTGCTCCTGCCGCGGGCAGCTCGACGCCCTTGGGGACCACCGCGCGGCGTGCGCGACGTCCGGAGCCCTTGCATCTCGGACACTGCCCCTCGAGCGTGCCGTTGCCCGTGTCAGCCAAGAGGCCGGGGCGTAACGTGCGGTTGGTGGACATGAACCTGCTGAAGCCGGTCCACGACGCTCGCCGCATCAAGATCGTCTGCAACGGCTTGACTTTGTGGTGGGGCCTAGCTAGCCGTTGACACCACGCTCGTGTCCCCTCTCACTCGGGGCAAAGAGCGGACTCCCGCCCGGCCACTGCTATCCGCGCTGTGACGCAGCGGAAACGGCGTGACACCTACCCTGAACTGCAACGTGCCCGCCGTTGCCGCTTGGTAGTGTTCGGCCTTGAGGTCGGGGGCCGATGGGGGATCGAAACCGTCACTTTCCTGCGGCTCCTTGCCCGTGCGCGCTGCCAGCGTCCATGCCGTGGTGCGCTCCTCCGCAGCCGCCGCGTGCGTCGCCCGCTGGAGTGGCCTCATCGCCGTTGCAGCGCAGCGGGCGCTCGCCGCCTCCGTCCTTGAGCTTGCCCTCGAGTCCGTCGCCTTTGCTGCCGGAGCCCCGGCTTTGCATGAGGTGCTCGAAGAGGGTCGATGGCTTGAGGCCGCCGCCCCGAGCCTCGACTCCCGGCGCGTGGCTGAGCGTAGCTTGCACTTGGACCGCGCTCCGACAGGTGGTAAAAGTGTGCGAGAAAACAATCTCCCCCAAGTCGCTGGATGACCTAGTCATTTGCTGTGGCGTTCATGGAGGAAGAGTCTACATTGCTCGCACTCCGACGGGCAGCGCAAGCGGCCTGGGTCACACGTGGGCCAGCTTGCTGGTGGTGCCGGCGCAGCGCGTTTTTGCCAGCTCCCTCCTTGAGCTGCGGTGGCCTGTGAGTCCTGCGATTCCTGCGTCATTGGAACGGCGCCAAACTTTCACGAAATGTTGGCTGACGCGCAGTGGCAGACGCCCCACAGTCCAGCGGCCTACCGCTCCCCCACCACGAAGCCGCTCCAGGCCATGCACTTTTCGCAGTTGGCCGCGACCCGGTGACCGTCGTCTGCAGTCGCCAAAAAAAGGGTTTGACATTATGTTGATTTGGCATGATCTGGCTTAGGAGCACTGGCCTGTAGCAGGACATGGGCGCATCAGTCATCAGTTTTCTACACGTTTTTGAGGCTCACATTGGAGCTATGGAGCGGGACCTGGCCCAAATGAAGGAAGCTTTTCGTGCCGAAGAGGTTCCAGGCAGACGATGAACGCATGTCGGCCGCTCACGTTCGGTTCGTTGCTGGACCATGTCAGTTTGCAGGCGGTCTCGCAGCAGGTGACGTGCAGGCAAGGCTTCCTGTGTCAAATCAAGGGTCATGTTCACAGAACATGCGCGTCAAGTGCAGGCGATCAGCAGCGATGGATGTAGCGAAGCTGGACCGATGCCGTTGATGGGCAGTCACTGTAGTTGTCCAGTACAGCAACACACAAAGTTTCACGCCACATGGAACGGCAGGATGTTCGGACTCTGATCCAGATCTGGACAGCCCGGAAGAAGAGGATGTGGTTCTGCAGGAGTGGCCGACCCGCTTTGATGTCTGATGGCTTGTTTGAGTGGCGTTGCAAACAATTGCTTGTGGTTCGCCGAAGCTTAGGACGAATTGCAGACGTTGCTGAGGCAGAAGGACGCGCCAGAATGGAACGCGTCACCTGCGCCACCAGCGAGAGAACTCAGCAGCGATTGTTGAAGGAGCTGCTGGAGCTGCGTTTAGCGAAAACCCAAACACTGAGCTCGCAGCTCGTTCCTCAGTTTCTGTGCGTGATGATGCGCGTGCAAGGGGAACTTGGAACAACACATGCGATGAAAACAGCATGATTCAACGTTCTTGCGTAGTGATGCCGCCGGAAGATGCGCAATTACACGACGATAGCACCAAAGGTGGTGCATCGAACCACTGGTTGCACGCAGGTTTGTTCACATGAAGAAGGGGGCGCACATTCTTGAAAAAAAACAAATAGGCAGATGCAATAAAGATGTGAGCGCGAAGGCCATTGAAAGTTTGCCGCACTACCCGCAGCATGGCGGCGGCATTTGCGGCAAGTGACGACATGCGGCACAACACACAAGACGGATCCTGCTTGCAGCAAGAGCGCAAGCCTGCAACACAACAGCGCCTTCTCCCAAAACGAAGTGGTGCTCATCCGTCTTTGTGTGTGTGTGTGTGTGTGTGTGTGTGTGTGTGCCTGTGTGTCTGTGTGTGTGTGTGTGTGTGTGCATGTGAGTGTGCATCTGCATGTGATGTTGATTGCATTATATTGCGGTGGTCAATCGTGTCATTTTACTGGACATGTGACATGGACACACTTGAGCAGGAGCTTATGGCAGATGATCGCACTGCAGCCACAGTGTTGGCTCAGGAAAAACATCCGATTGCGTAAACGTCCCGTGCCTGTCCATCCACAGCACGGGCTAATGAACCCATACTCTTCCATGTACTCGAAATCCGCGGACTATGGCAGTGCCGATTGGCAAGGACGCATCTTCGAACCCATGACGTGCCGGCTGCTTGTTGTCAGCACAGCACAGTTGGCGCTTTTGGTTCTGATGCCTTGGGCCATTTTTGCCGCTCTCAGCTGGGGGCTGATGTCGTTGGCAGTGTATCTTCATCCATGGTTGGGAAGTGTAATGATCTGTGCAACTGCGACACTTGTGCTTCTGGCAATAGTTGCGGCATTGCTCTCCAGGGGTCGGTGGCTAAGAAAGGGCAGCGGAGGGGAGAGTCAGCCGCGTTTTATGCGTGGTTATGCATGGTGGACAGCGCTTGCAATACTGTCCTTGGTTGCTTTAGTGGCTGGGTCAATTGTTGGGTCCGTGCTGGCCACGAAACACATGAAGGGCTATTATGACATCTCCAGCCTGGACAGCTATGACAACGTGAACCCTGCGCGTGCAGCAGGGAAACAGCTTCTTGACGCAGGACGCATCATCTTTGCCAAAGGTTCGTCTTTAGACCTGACTCGTGCCATGGCGCAGCGCGAAGGCACTGGCATCTTTTTCTTCTTGTTGTGCATTGCTCCTGCGTCTCTCGTTTGTTCCTGCTGATGTACTTGCATGTTGCGCATCGCACCCCGTCCAGTCAGGCACCAGAACTCGAGTACGTATTGCGTTGCCCCCATCATTGGTGCCGCTGACCAACCACGCCCTGCAACCTACGATCTCTGGGCCGCGGGCAAGGGCTGTTGCGCTGACAGTGGGGACAACTTCACATGTGGAGCAGTAGGGATCCCAGGAGCACGTGGCGGCCTGAGGTTATTGAACCGGGACGACGACTACAACTTCCGGCTCGCCGTGGAGAATGCCGAGTTTACATATCGTCTCCAATCAGTGCACCCACTTTTCTTTGAGTGGACAATCGACCCCATCAGTGAGATCACAGCAAAGAAGGATGAGGCGTTCTGGGTGTACTTCGCGACCAACCTGATGTCGCTCGGCCCGGTGGTCAAAACCATTACATTCAGTACTTTTCTGAATCAAGAACGTTCATTGATTGACAGCTCAGGTTTCTTCTTTGCGCCTTCTTCTTGGTAGTTATGGGGTACGCGTGTTTCCAGCGCCTTACAAAGCGCTGAGCTGGCAGAGTTTCTTCGCATCGCCATGTGTGCTGTGAGAAATGAGAAGCTGCTCGACATGTGCGTTTGCTTTCTTGGGAGCTTAACCGGCCCACCGCCCGGTACGCATCAGGTTGGCGACATCACTGGCAAGCTGTGATTTGTATGCCAGTTTCTGCGAGGCCTGTTTCCGAAAGAGAGCAGCTCGCATGCAAGTCCTGGTGATGCAGGACCTGGTGGACTCACAGGACGAGGGTCTCACACCATGGGAGGAGCTGCAGGGATTCGTGGCAGTGGCAAAATCGCTTGGAGGTGCTGGGAGTAGTAGTGAGTGCCAGGAAGCAAGCAGCACCAGCTCGGAGCCACAACTGCAAAGGACTGAAGAGACTTGTCAGGTGATGCTATGCCACAAAGGCTCCGGATTGATTCGGCCTTGTTGTGAAAGGAGCCAGGCAACGTCCGGCGCCGAAACTTTTCGTACTTGCCTGAGCAGAAGCTGCCTGCTACGTGCATCTATTTGCTATACTGCTCTTGGTGTTTGCTTCTGCGAAACGAAGCAGTGACCACTGCAGGGTATTTTCAGTGTTTTGCATGTACTTTTGCTCACGAGCCCGCTGGAAGTTGGACCTGCTGTTTGAGGTTCCTTCATGTGCACATTGGAGAATGCTTCGACAGAGGACCGCTTTTGATTGAGGCAAGACAAAACAGCTTTGCGTTGATTCATGCTTTTGTTCTCACAGGAGAGACGGAAAGCAGTCGCAGATATTTCCCAAGAGCGCTTCCTTGAGCTGATAAGCAGTATGCCTGAGGTGGGGTGTGGGGGAGTTCCCCCGACAAGGTGTTGCGAATGTCAGCACGCCCCGCTCGGATGCCCCACAAGACCCGAACAGCAGCAGGAGTTACATCACAATGGTATCGAGTTCAGTTTCCAGGTGGATGCAGACGCTGATCTCCAAGATGCATGCCGGACCCCACACTGTTCTGCCGTTATGACGGCGGGCACTGATGCTGGGCAAAGGTGCTTTCTCAGTAGAGAATGACGACACCATCGCCGATCTGCATTCATCCGCAGCAAGCCAGCATCCTACTGCAAAGAGCCCTTGGTGCAGACGGTGCCGAGCTGTTGTAAGCGAGGCCAGCCAGCAAGAAGGGGCTCTCGGACCCACGGCGAGGTCAGAGTCTCGGTCATGTCTGTCTGATATTCCCATATGTGGATGACACCCAAGGGGTGGTTTGTGCTACTGCTAGACTTGAAGCGCTGATATTCGAAGCGGAGTCCTTGAGGCGAAGTTAGAGCTTCAGGTGAAGAAACAGTGGCTCAGAGATTCAGGCGAAGAATCGAAACCAAAGGCTCAGGTGCAGCACGACGGCTCAAAGCCAAATGCGACAGATCTTCAGACGAAACTCAGTGCGTCGACGCTTCAAGGGCTGCAACTGCTAAGCTTGAGACTGGGAGCTGTAGAGCTTCAAAGCTTCAGGTGTTAGTCAAGCCACTCCAAATGTTGCGCAGGAAGAGCCTGCTAAGCTTGATGCTTCGCGGGAACTTTGTGTTTCCTCATGCAAGCCCACCAAACCTAGCCGCTTGGCTGCATAATGCCCAAACAAAGCCTTGAGCAAGGGCACAAGTGGAGTGTGAAGAGGGCTGCTGTTCGTAGAGCTTCTTTCAATTCGCAACGGGAGGAAACACGAAGCCACTTGGCCAATTGCAAGTAGCTGGAGAAGTCACCGTCGGCAGCCCAGCCAATTCCCGCAGGGATGTTTGTGAATAGTTGCGACACTTTGTGGTGCGAGTACTGGTGAGTCACACATTGTGACACTCACGGGTTGTTAGAGTCACAAATTGTTGAATGTCTTGTGAGACTGTTGTTTGTTTGTTTGTTTGTTTGTTTGTTTGTTTGTTTGTTTGTTTGTTTGTTTTTTGTTTGTTTGTTTTTTTGTTTGTTTGTTTTTTTTTTTTTTTTGTTTGTTTGTTTGTTTTGTTTTGGTTTGGTTGTTTTTTTTTTTTTGTTTGTTTGTTTGTTTGTTTGTTTGGTTTGTTTTGTTTTTTTGCTTTGTTTTGTTTGTTTTGTTTGTTTGTTTTGTTTGTTTTGTTTGTTTGTTTTGTTTGTTTGTTTTGTTTGTTTGTTTGTTTGTTTGTTTGTTTTGTTTGTTTGTTTTGTTTGTTTGTTTTGTTTGTTTGTTTTGTTTGTTTGTTTTGTTTGTTTGTTTTGTTTGTTTGTTTTGTTTGTTTGTTTGTTTGTTTTGTTTGTTTGTTTTTTTGTTTGTTTGTTTGTTTGTTGTTGTTTGTTTCTGTCTGTGTTTGTGTTTGTTTGTTTGTTTGTTTGTTTGTTTGTTTGTTTGTTTGTGTGTGTGTGTGTGTGTGTGTTTGTGTGTGTGTGTGTTAAGGCGCTTCCAGGTGCCCACGTGCTTCGGAGATTGCCTCCGAGGCAATGCGGGCTCGCAGAACAAAAGTGCAGAGTGTCAAGCTTCTGAGGGGTGCAGTGGGGCCTACGACAGGAGCCGCACACACACTGCTGCTGCGGAGCTCGCAGCTACATGGCAAAGATGTTTGGGTCAACCTTGTGACCGAGGAGCATTGGTCGTTGCAACCTTCCTTGTGAGTTACATGACAGGTTGTTGAAAGAGTATGGGCAGGTAATGGAAAGGTCCTTGAGCATCCTGTGCTGTTGCAAGCTGTTGCATGCTGTTGGATGCTGTTGCATGCTGCTTCATGCTGCCACGTGCTTCTGCATGCTGCTGCATGCTGCTGCATGCTGCTGCATGCCGAAGGAGTTGGAAACTTGAAGGACTCTGGAGTTGATGGAGAGGCACGTTGGGCCAAGCCGGGCATTCGCCGTTCCTGTTCCGTCAATGTCGCTTCAGGCAATTTCCGCATGGCTTGGTGGCCAGATCTCCAGCACCTTGTGCTGCACCAGGCTTGACCTGTGGATATCTGTCTGCAGAGTCTTGTCAGGAAAAGCTTGATCAGCTAAGTATTCCTGGAGTGCATCGCCAGAGAGTTCCGCAGAGAGTCCCGCGACAAGCCTGCGGGGAAGTATCCGTAATATTATTTTCCTGTCCAAAGACGGCAAATGGCACCCACGTGCGTTTGCTGTGGGGTAGAGTGGTTGACTTTGTGATGTTATATGTACAGAACAGAAGCATGCAGGTACCAAGCCCCCAAACATTTTTGCAAGCTTTGGCTGATTTGGCTGGCCAGATTTGTAGCTCATGTGCCCCATGTTGCACCAACGCGTAAAATCCACATGTTCTGTGTTCCGTTCGGGACATAATCCTACAATGTTGGTCACATGGTTGGCTCACCTGTGGAAAATCTTCCTCCCTGTGATCTGGGAACTTAGCTAGCTTAGCTTTTGATGATTTCAGCAGACATTTTGCAAACACTGCGCTTGCCCTCGGGGTTTGGGCCCGGCACAGGGTCGAGAGTTTTGGGTTGTTTTTGGGCCAAAGGGCTTCTTCCGGGCCTTTTAGGCTTAGCCAAGTGATTGTTTAAGACTTCCGGCATGCAAGGCATCCCTGGGCTTGGGGTGGTTTCGGAAAGGGCTGGGCAGCGTCGGCAGCCACAAGCGCAGCGGCCCTGGTAGGTTTGGCAGAGGGGCCCTAAAACAACGTCTGTACTGCAGTGCAAGTTTACGTTCTTGCCCTGTTTCCATGAAGTTTGTGACTGCACTTACTGTTTGGTTCAACGCTTGCATCCCAATCCAGCTAGGCTCGGTTGCCTAGTTGTTCGTTTCCCCTGCATAAACCTTGAAGTCGGTGAGGTTCCCGTTGGGACCCCATGCTTCCCAATTTTCCTGAATGCTCACTCCCCTGTGTGTTTATTGGAAGGCTATTGCATGGAGAATGTGCCCATCTGCTTGACCAGAAATGTAAGCAGTATCTCAACGTCCTTGAGCAGGATCAGAGAAAGGTTTGTCAACGTCATCGAAGGCTTGTTTTCAAGAAAGGCCATGTGGACATTGTTCTGAGGCAAAAACATTTGGTAAGTGCATTCATGCGTTGTTGCTGGGCTGTTTGATGGAAAGGACTTGTGGCCGAGCGAGTTTTCATCAGACAGTAGATGATAGTACTCTTCTGTCTGGCTCAAAGTCGTTACGTCTCCTGGTGCCAGGGTATTGGAGGCCACCGTGCGAGGCCAGGACAGTTTGCAAAGCACCACGTTCGCAGATGACTTTTGCATCATCAGGTACCCAGCACAGATTTCCATGCTCACCCGTGAGCTTGCTTGCATGCCACGTGTTAAATGTTGTTCATTCGGCTCGAGTGCACACATCCAATGAACATGCTGCCGAGAAGGCCTGGAAACTTGCCATACATCCCCACTGAGTCGCTGAGAAATGAATGAGCATGACCAGCTTGATGCATTGGAAGAAGATTCCTGTGCGGATCATGTTTTGCAGGGATGGATGCAGCTGGGCGGCTGGACGAGCCCCTACTGGCCTTCGAAGACACGCCGCCCTTTAGCCTAACCAGCAAGGCGCCGACATGTTATGCTGATACGTCATTCGATACGGTGCTCGGAGCCTTACGTTGCGTCAGCACGGCCATTCGCGTAATTCATTTGCCTTGCTGCAGGTTTGAGCTCCACAGATCCCCTGTGCAAGTAGTTTGCTTTCGTTCTTGGCAGTTTCGGCTTTCCTGCGGGCAGGCCCTGTTGCGACTGATGCCGAGCAGAGCTGCTATGCAACCCGTTGCTTGGCGTAAGCGCAATGTCTTACTACTGGTCATGACTTTCTTGATGACCGTTTGGGTGCTGGTGGTATTGCAGCACAACCGACAATTGTTTCTCGAGGTCCCAGAATGCTTTCCCAATCAGGCACGGATGGGCCCTTTCTGCTTTGTGGTCTCGATTGGTCTCTTGTGTTTTCCTGTGTATTCTTCCCGTTCTTATTCCTGGAGCTCTTGGTGCTTGCCAAACACTCCGACTCCGACCCTTCGCGCAGATTTTCGCCAAAGTGGCTTGCGAAAGCCTTGGTCTCAGCTGATGTTGGCTTGGGCCGAGCCCTTTATTGCAGTTCGACCCAGTGTTTAGGGTTGAGGCGCTGATTCCCTGTTTCTTCAGGGCTTCCTGAGTAGACAGCCGTCGTGCAGTACTGGAGCCAATGAACTTTATAGAGACGTCCAGAGTCACGAGGGACTTGTGTACCGGCGAGAGGCCCCAACAGGGCCCCAAGTGTTGGGAAAGAAGAGGAAAGACGCACCGACATCCCAAGCTCAAGCCTCATTCGCGGAACTCCTCGAAAGTGCGTCCCACTGGGGCCTGCGGGAACATAAGCCAACCCCCCCCTCCCGGCCCTAGGGTTTAGGGTTTAGGTTAGGGTTTAGGGTTTCGGGTTTCGGGTTTAGGGTTTAGGGTTTAGGGTTTAGGGTTTAGGGTTTAGGGTTTAGGGCTTAGGGCTTAGGGTTTAGGGTTTCAGAGTGAGCAGCGGGCTCAGGACTGGCTTTCCCACCCCTACCGCCCGGAGTTCAAGATGACTGAGATGACGCTTTTTTACACAACCCAAAACCCACGGCAGCTCGCATAATCTACACAGCAAGACAAATATCAGCAGTGAGAAGCATGGTTCATGTGTAGCATCACTATGGTGACGATGGTGGTGGTGATGATAAGGACGAGGATAGTGACGCATGCAAGACCTTGTCTTCCGCAGAAAAGGTGCTTGCCATGAAGTCGTGCCGAAGAGAGTGCCTTCCAGAGCTGACCCGGTTCTCATGTTTCAAGTCCTCTCAGCCATTTTTGGCTCAAACCATTTATGCTACGAGGCCGAGAAGGCAATGCCTTAATTTGTAATTCTTCGCTGCAATGGCTCTCGATGCAGAATCAGGACGGCTCGCAGCCTGCATTGCGTACGCCCTTCGACGTTCACAATTTATTGGACACCTGCAGGTAATACATTTTCTTGAGCATGCTCTTCATAGATTTGCTCGTCCATGAACGTTAATGATTGAAAAATGACCGTTAATGATTGAAAAGCAACGGATCAGCTTGTATGACGCGCTAAATTTGATGCAGGAGGATGTGCAGTTCCACCGAACACAAGTTGAGCAAAGTGGAGTCCTCGTTGACACGGCTGCGCAAACATCAGAGCAAGTTATGACGAAATCTCAATGCAATTCCTGGATGGAGGACATTCTGGCTTCCACAAAAACGTCTCTCGAAGAGCTGACACGACGGCTTGCCCAACTGGAGATGCATAAGTCTACACCAGGTTCCAGCAGACTAGACTGCGGTTCGGATTGTACGAGTGTTGCAGTGAGTGGTCCCTCTCAGCCAGGAATGTTAGCCAACACTGGCGCAGCCAATCATGTGCTATCATGTGTGGGGCTTCGAGTGCGCAACTTCAGTCAACTTCGCTACTTGGACAGTGTGATGTTGAAGCCAGTGGTGGAGCAGAAGTTTCTCTTGAGCACCTGCAGCAACGACGCGCCGTGAAGAAGGCAAGGCGGCGAGAACGCGAGACAAAACGACAGAAGACGTGGAGCAGCCAGCGCTCAGCCGTGGAATGAGCTTACAGCAGCATTGGGTGTACAATTTCCTTGCGTGTTTTTGTGATGTTCATTGACGTGGTGCCTAGTACTTGGCTCTACAAGATTATGTAAATGTAAGAGCTCAGGGAAAGTGTGCATGCTGGGAGGGTCGAAAGTCGATTTCCTCGGAGCTCCCGGCTGCTGAAACAGCCCGGCCGCAAAACGTCCTCTCACCCTCTAGCTCCGAGTCGTGCTGCCACTTGTGCTGACATATTCTCGACTTGCAGCTTCGATTCGCAGCCTTGATTTGTGAATTTTCCACTGCGCTCATCATGTGGAGCCCGGAGGCAGGCGGAGCATTCGTCGTCGTCGTCGTCGTCGTCGTCGTCGTGGACGACGACGCGAAGATGTTCGTGCACGCGTGGAGGCCAACAACCCCAAAGTCACGAAGGAACCCAGAGGACATGGAGATACCGAAGCCCGCTGAAGAGGACAACAAGATCGAGAGCGTGGAGCTCGATCACCTCCAAGCGCAAGAAGCCGAACAAGCCTCACCTTCAGAAGTCGCATGAAGGTTTCGGTGCATGTGCCGGCATCGGCGGCGCCTGCGCGATGACATCAACGGAGAAGCTGCCCCCGCAGGTCCCGACCACATGGACGACATCCCCGATCTACGTCGCCGCAGGCAAGGTCGCCTGACTGATGCGCTTACTTCTCCAGCTAGCAGCACGTCGATGAGATGGTCAGTGAAACCATTGCCGCAGCTCTGCGATCGTCCTCGCCGTGGACCACGGGGTCCCTACGAGCAGCCATCCCCCCCCGAGCCCATGGTGCGGCTGGCGTGGCCGACGAACCCATTGATGAGATGCGGCTACCGATCTTCCTCACCGCGGAGCTGCGTCCTTGCAAGCGTGCAGGCATCGCTCAGGAGCCCGTGGAGGAGAACGCGGCGGCTGCCGATCGTCCTCGCCACGGAACTCTGCGTCCTTGCGCGACGAAGCGAGCTGACCAGGAGAATGTCCGCGTGGGGAATGACAAGAAGCTTTCCAGCAAAATAAACTCGACGCTGAAGGACAGCTTCGAAGAAGTGGACGAGGGTCAGTCCTTCACCATCAAAGGAGTGCAGTTCAGAAGCTGCTGCTTGGCCTTGTCGGTGGCATGCGCTCTCGCAGGCCTGGACGCGACCAGAACGGACACCCACAGAAGTGGATCACACGTCAGAACGAGGCCAAGGCTGGCGAGATCTGTTCGAAGACTATCTGAACAAGGTGGTCCAGGACGATGACGCTGTGATGGTCTGTCTGTCTCGTACCTATGAACGAGAACGTCACTCGCGTCTGGGCAGGCGAGGGTGTTCTACTTGAAGTACGTTCCGGGCCACTTCACAGCTCTCCTCGCGAAGGATGCCGCCGCCTCCACCGAGAAGCTACTCAGGCCGTTGCAGGGCTTCTTTTTTCATCGGCAGCTCCGACTTGAAGGACGAGATCTGCAAAGCGCAGGAGGCGTGAGAGCTGGATGAACGTTTCTGTAACCAGATGCATCACGTAGGACACACGCAGTCGCCGTGCTTGTGGCTGGAAAGCCGATCTGACTATGTTGACCAGGGACCAAACGAGTCGCTCAGGAGAGCTGTGCTGACACCTCGTCTTTCGCAGAAAGGTGCTTGCAATGAAGTCATGCCCAAGAGAGTAGCATTGCCAGTTCAACTTCGTCTTTGCACGCAAGGACCTCAAAAGACTCGGGGGCCCTGTTTCTGCGTGTTCTAAACAGCAATATTGCCAGCGGGAACCCACTCCCGCTGGATGGAACCTGTAGCTTGGGGGAACCATGTAGAGGGAAGGCTCTGAAAGTCTGAAGCCCTGAACCCTGGGCCTGGAACTGCTAGAGCACCGGGGTGGGAACAGCCAGAGCATTTCGGCGGAGGGGTGGGAACCGCCAGAGCACTAGGCGTGGGAAGCGCCAGAGCATTTCGGTGGAGGTTTTCGGGTGTTTACCTTTACGGGGTATGGCCAGGAGCGGTGTGCGTACAGGCATCCACAACCAGCCGACCCTCACACTGTTCAGGACACGAGTGAGACAAGCGCTCGCTGGCGCTCGGCAAGCCTTGCCCGCCAGATTGTGGGCGGGATGGGCTCGGCCTTAGACTTTAGGGGTTAAGGTTTAGGGGGTTTAGGGGTTTGGCAGTCGAGTCCCTTGTGCAAAAGGGGGTTTAGGGTTTAGGCTTTAGGGTTTAGGGGGGCCTCGTTGTTTGTTGTTTTTCTTTTTTTTGGGGGGAAGGCCTTTCTGTTTTGTTTTGTTTTTTGGGGGGCGGGAGGGACTCTGCACTCTTCCCTCCACCAACCCTCCCCCCGTGTCCTGAGGTGGTGAGCGCCTGCTGCGAGAGATCGATGGCCCGGACGGTCATGCGGTCTTCGATGCCACGTTGGAACATGCTATGCTGCTCGGAGAAAATTCCGCCATGTCGGTCAGTGAGGTCGATCAGCCTCAAACAGTTGCGCTTTTGGAAAACCTTCAAAAACTAGGTGTGCATGTGGCCTGATCCCATTAACTTTTGTTGTTTCCACAAGGCGCCTCTTTGAAGCGTGCACTGGCTTGGACCAGCAGGTGTCACGCAACTGGACAAAAAGAAGCCTTTCTTTTTCATTGTTCAATCTTTGTCTTCGTTCACTTTCAATTCACTTGCCCTTCAGAATCTGGCATCGCAAGGAAAGTCGATTCCTTGCAGCAGTTTCCCGGTGACAATCTTGCGATGTTGTTTCTGATTGTCCGAAGGTTGGCGTCAAATCAAATGCAGTCTTGCAGTCTTGCATCGCCTTGCTTGCGCTTTGTTGGTCTGAGGAGTCGCATCTCGAGCAAACAGTTTCGAGGACGCGTCCCAAGCATTTCCATTTCGGAGGTCAATCAGTGATATGGACAAGAGAATTGAACAAGACGAGGGCTGCTTTGCTGCATTTTGCTGCATTTTGCTGCACTGCTTCGAGTTGTGGCTTTGGATCGGGAATGATTGGGATGTTCCTTGCTCGGTCGGCGAGTGAAGAAGACAGCAAGGAACCACGATGGACATGGCCACGCTTCGGAATGCCCTCGAGCTCGAAGGCTGGCATGTTCATATGCTTCTTTGCTCGGAGACCTGTGTAACGCGTTAGCCTCAGGTGGGCAACTGGACCGGAAGGCCCAAAAAGTCCAAAAAGCGGACGAACGAGGTTTGAGACAACAGGAATGCGGCTTCAGAATCGGTGGCCGGGCAGGTCATACCGGAACCACTGGAATATTGGAACATCATGGGGGGGACAATGAGGTGCAAAACAGAGTATGCGAGGCATCGTGTGAGGCATGGAGCGTTGACGAGATGCGATTCTTCCTGTTGTTTGGTCATGGAGGCTCCTAGCAAGGATATCTTGCAAGGTGGTATGATTCTCCTGGCCCTTGGGAGGGTATGATAAGTCAACTCCACCTTAACACTTGCAATTGTATTGAATCAGTATCGAATCAGAAGCTGGTGCAGCCATTCCCATGTCGGGACCCATGCTCTGCAGGATTTGCGCATCTCGATGGCTCGAGCTTCGAAGCTTTGTGGAGTCTTGGCCGCTTTTATTGACTGGATTTGCGCTTTCTACGAGGATATTGCATGGACGGCGCGGGGTTTTGGAGGATTGTGGAGCCAGTGTGGGGCCCCAATCTTTGTGTTCTTCAACACCCCTGCTAAACTTTTGGACAGAGAGTCCTTGCGCTCTTTCGTAGCCAGCAGCAAAATCATGAGCAGCAGAATGCAAGTCTGAGGCATTCCCTTGGCAAGGACTCGTTCTGCAGCACGAAGAGAAATCGAGTGACATCGTTTTAGAAGGGAGTTGCTTGCAGCAAGTGCAAGCTTCTTAAGCAGCATCTTTCACTGCCCAGGAGTCTTTGGACGTCCGCGCGTTTCACAGGTCGCGGAATGTTCAAGATGTCGCGCAGTTTGCTTGACGGCTTCACGTGTCGCGCGTTCGCCCAGCATTGTAGCAGCTATGTGTAGCTGTACGGCAGGGTTCTCCGGCTGCTGAAGCTACACCTGCTCTGTGGCAGCTTGCCGGACGCTTCCGGGCAGCGTGTTCGTCCACCTCTCGAGCCGGAGAGGGGCTTCATCGGAATCATCGAAGCTTGGCCTCATGCATAGCCATAGTCCAGTCTTGAAAAAGACAGTGACCTTTATTGAGAGACAGGCTGAGACAGGATGAGACAGGAGCCAAAAAAGCTTGCGAAGTCACTCGAACCAAGGATTGGAATCCAAGGCTGGGGTTCCAGATCGGTTCAATCACGAGGGTGCAGCTGTACTGGTGCCGTGCATGTGCCCGGTGTGCGTGAATGTTGTGACAACGTTGTGACAATGTTGTCTAATGTTGCACACGTGGCAGGGTTGTCAAAGAGAACTACTTCCAGCGTACAGATCAGTTGGATATCTTCCTTAGCCACCGGCATCCTGCGATGAAGATGCGCCGCTTGGATATAACTTTGCAGCCTGTGTCTTCAGCCTACCCACAGGCTGCCGCAGTGTTTCTGACTCCGCGCAGCGTGCACGAGTAAGATGGCATGGCCAGGCTGGGTGCACTGCAGCAACGTGGGCAAGGCCAGGTATCCATTGGCGATCGACAGCAGCACGCCAGCAACATGAAGTTAAAAGCGCCATGTTTTGGCTTCAGGCCAGCATCTTGAGATTGGCGGTGAAGTATCAACTTCACCCCTTGCCGGTGGAAGACACGATGCAGCGCCCAGATTGCCATGGTAGTTTTCGTTTTGGACAAGGCCAAGCTCAAGCGAACCGAGGTTGCAGCAGCAGTCTGTACCCGTGGCGCGCATCTATCATCGTCACTACTTCGTCATCTTGCCGTTGCTGAGACTGACTACGCCTCTTGGGGAAATGCCAAAGCAGTTTGCTGGAGTTAAAAACCTTGCAAGCACGCAAAATTAAATCAAGACAGTCCCAAGCTGTTCGTCCAAGGCCAGCTAGAAATGAGCTCGAAAGATTCGAGCGGGCACGTCGCGATAGAGACGGCGACGATGCCTTGCCGAGGTGCATGAACTGCAAGCTTTAGCGGCAGCCGAGCCTAGTTTCGGGCATTTGCCCATGGATGATTCCAGGCGTTCCAGCAGTCGTTCCATCCACTTGGATCCGGACCCCTAGCCAGAGTTGAGCATCAGGAGTTTTGTCTGGTCTTTCCATTTTCTTTGCCTTTCGCCTGCCGCGAAACCCTGGCCCTGGTAAGGATAGTCAGGCTCCCTGTGAGGTGCACATCGAGCAGGCGTGATGAGAATTGGATTCTTTGGAAGCCACTGTTTCTCCGTTCCTGCCACTCGTCTTTGCCGTGCAGGGACGAGTTGCCCTTTTCGTTGCTGGACCACCAAGATACGACACGGTGTGGCAAGGTTGCAATGCAAGATATGCAAGTTCCAAATGCGTGGACCATACAAAGACAAAGATATATAGACATGCCATGCTTCAGCAGCTGAGCGTGGCGAAGGATCAGCGTGCAAACCAAGTGGGTGACTCATCATTCGGAAGATGGCACAAGCCAACCTTCCGAGTCTCCGCGCCATGGTGAGATCAGGCTGTGTAGCGACAGTGAGGGAGTGACCATGTAAGTGAGCGTGCTCTGCCACGTCAAACTGGTGGCACATCCAGGCGATACAATCTGCTGTCGGGGTGTGCCAACTTTCATGTTCCATCAGCTGGACCAGTTTGGGTACTTTCGTGTGGTGTTTCAGGGAAGAAGGACGACATGCTGACCCCCCCCCCCCCGAAACCAGCACCTAAGTTTGTAACAGTTGTAACTTAAGTTTCAACATCTTGCAGCCACGGAGCAGGTTCTGCAGGAGAAGACGACGCTTTGGTGGCAGGAGTGCTCGGGCGTTGCTTGCCGGCAGCAGATGCAGCGGATTTTGCAACTCCGGCGTTGCATCTTTCGGGGGTGCATCAAAGCGCGACTTCATTGTTGCCGCTCCGCGCATCCGCCTCGACGTCGCGCGAGGTCGCTAGGGGCCTGCCGTTAATCGCATCGCGTGAAATTGTGCCCATCATGCGGAAAACGTCGTTGGCTCAATGTGGTGGGCCAGTGGACTGGATGCTTTGCGTGGCTCCTTGGGGGTGCAGTTGTCTGCCGAAAGGGTTGCGAGCAGAGTTCACAGCTTTGGTTTTGGCAGCTCGATACTTGTGGAACACTTTCTCGCCAGGCTCATGCCATTTTGGTTTCCAGTCTCTTAGACGAGCATTGAAAAACACACCTGGACAGCGAATGGTTGGCCTGCGCGTATTAAGCCAACGGAAGCCAGGCCTTTGGTGCGGATACGATCAGGATTGTTGGATGTCTGGGAAGAAAACAGAACAAGCTCGACTTTTTTTGAGGCTCACTGAATAAAAGGCAGCAAAATGGTCCCGAAGAACATGGCCTGATAAATGCCGTGTCTGCCCGTCAAGATCTGGTTCAACGCTCTCCAACAGCATCATGCCACGGTGGCAGCACTTCGTGACATGCCACAGAAGGGGTTCGAGATGTAGCTTTTTCCCTGTCGGCTATGTCGAGCAGAAGACAGTTTTAAAACTTGAAGGCGCATGAGTTTGCACAAAAACTCAGCACGAAGTGGCAAAGTGGCATGCGGAACCTTTCCATGCTGGTACGGAGACAGTTGCCGATGGCAGCAAGAAACTCTACGACGAAGATGGGTTACTACGAGTTTAGAAGAATGTAGACGCACGCAGCTGAAAGAAAATCCCGGACACAGGAGACAACGGTGTTGAAAGAGTCGCTGAGTTCTATGGCGGAAGAGAAACAGTTTCCCGACGTTCCAGGGCTCACGGCCGATGTGCAGTTGAAGCCGCATTTGAAACCGAGCCACAGACCGCCTGGGGTCTACACCTTGCCAACCTTTAAAGAAAATTGCCTCCAGACCGGCATGCCTTCTTCCACCAGAGTCAAGGCTAAGCCTCCGCATTGCGATCACTTCGGAGGATTGCGAAGAGCATCCTTGAGCTCAGCCGAGGCCCAGTCCATCCCGTTCCACACTCTTTGGGTTCTCGGGACACTGTTATCAAAAAACTCGGACGGAGTTTTACTTGGTCGCATCACTGTCGCATCACTAGTACTAACAGGGAGCTTGTGGAAATGGCATCTGCTCATCTCTTTTGGCAATGCTCCGAGTGTCGACAATGTGCCAACAATGGTGTTCGCAGGTGCTTCAAAAACAGAGCCCGGAATTCATCTGGAATGTGGCCTGGACAATCTCGGAATAATTGAGCTTGACCACATGAGGTGGAGAGAGGTGCGCGCCTCCTTCAGCACAGCGGTTCTGGGGATGCCCAAACACCTGACGACGAAATCTGGCCTCGTGTGGATTCGCATTCTGTCGTTGACACATTTGCGCCGCAGCAGCATTGATGCGGCCCCTGCCGGCCCGCAAAGCTGTGAGGAACACAAGTTCATCACATGCGGGGTTCGTGGACGCACTTGCTAAGCTAGACCTGGGTACTGCGTAGGCCCAGTGTAGGCGGAACTGCCGGGGAGGCAGGTGACGGAGAGCCAAACACTTGACGGGGCAGTGGCCGTAGCAGTGGCCACGAGCCACTAGCAGGATACCTTGTTAAGCAGGCCCGCGAATGATGGGCAAGAGGAACTCTGCATCTCAGTAGACATGATCTGCAAGCCTTTGTGCGCAAAGCAACATTACAAGGGTCCAAGTTACCAAATGCGGCTGTATCTTTCGAGAGGAACGTGTCGAGCATGAGCATGGTAACGCCATGCAACACCTGGTTGCGTAGTTCGGTTCCGCCATGCAACTGGAACGGCCACGCCACTTATTGACCAAAGTTCGAAGCCTTTATGAATTTGACCGTGCGAATTTCACAATAGCACGCGGTTGAGAACCGGGCATGTGGACATGTTCCGGAGCAATTTTTTTGGGATTTACATACCTGGCCCGTTCATGTTCTGACCTTTACTGGCTTCGACATCAGCATTTTACCGCTATGCCAGCGCGTGCAGTTGCAACACAAACAAGCTTAGTTACACCTGGAGAACGCAAACACAAACATGCAAAAACATCAGCTCAGTGGGGTCTTGATGGGGATGCCGTTCATGTACCGTGTGTGCAGGGCTGCGGTGGCATTGGCAAGCTCTGCTTAGCTTCCGAAGTTGCATCCGTTTGCAGCGCGGAGTTTTCCGTCTCTTACGGAACACTGTCGTTGAACCAAAGGTTCAGGTCCGACACCTTCGCCGAAGAGGACTTGTCACATAACATACGAGCTGACAGTTTCTGTGCCGAGTCGCCGGATGCTTCTCCAAGGCAGTGTCTTCTTGCTTTGCTTGGTCTTGCTTGCGTTCAACCGTATCATGCGGCCTTTAGTCTGGGATTTCTGTGAGGCCTTCGGAATTCGACATGGACGATGCAGAAATGGGAGTCTCGAACGGCCACCTGCTTGATGATGATGCCACCGAGGCGTTCGATGGCATTGCCGAAGAAATCAAGAAGGCTTGGCAGCCTTGGCACGCAAAACCATGCAAATTTTCCACTGGTGCACGTGGGCGTCCGAGCATGTCCGCAATTAGGGTTGCGCATAGTTGCATCTAGTTGCGCCGACACCTCCTGCATGTCAACCCTTGCAGGACTGCTCGGTTCTGCGTTCAGGCAACGCCCCCTGGCTGTTGTGGCGTGTTGTCGACATAGTCGTGCCTTGGCTGCATGCGTCTCCGACGTGAACGGCGCATGTCAAAACTTGTCCGACTTCTGACAGGTGTGAGTGTGAAACGCCTTTGATGCATGCAATGTTGATGCGGGACATGGGGTGTTTCAACGCATGTAGAGGCTCAGTGACCTAGTGCTACAGAGCGACCAGCCGGAACGGTTATCCTAGAGATTCTGTTGGCGGCTTGCAGATTGTTGAAAGATGGGGGGTTGGATGGGGTAGAGTGGATGCTCTGTCTTTGCTTGCGGTTCTGGATTGCGTTGCGCGCGTCCTGTGCGCATCCTCCTGTGCTGGAAGGGCTGGAAAGCCTCTCAAAGATTCGAGTTGTCAGTCTTGGGATGAAATTCAAAGAGCGTGCAGCCAGCAGACCTTTCCCCACCACCAGCAAAATTGAAGGAGGCAGTCCAAGCACAGCTTTTGTTAAACAAATACATTCCAACTTCCAAAAATGGTTCCAACTTCCAACATTAGTTTGCGAGCGCGGGTTGAGTCATTGAGGTGGACGACATGCAGCCGATTCTTGCAGCGTTTCGTGCGCGATTACAATGGCTTCGACCCCAGCTCGAGCAGTTGCCATCGTTGCAGTCCGTTGGGTGCCTCAAGCTTTAGTGTGATGATCAGGTTCACAGCTCACATTGCACGGCGCCGTGCCAAATCAGACAACGATGTCGTCCCTCGGACGGACTCAGACAGAATCCATGGCATTTCAACCTTCTGAGCCGAAAGGGGGTAGTTTCCGAGAGAGAAGATTGAATGCTGAGGAGAAGAGGCTTCTCTGGACTCGAGTTGAGCTTGAATGGGTACAGCGGAAGGTTCGCCCGATCAGCCGCGAGCCTTGATGGCACATGAGGCAACCACGCTGCCCAAAGCCGAGCGGGTCAAGCCAGTCGAGCCCCTCTGTTTGCCTCAGGTTGTTAGGCAGCTGATCAACGACAAGACAATTGTCGCGGACGTGTCTGCAGCAGCACATGGTGCCTTCCTTGGCATTTGATCAAGCGAAGTCAGTCGTGAGGTCACACAGTACCTGGAGGATGTTGAGGACCATCTTGAAACATACAGCGAAGAGATCAGTCGCAGCATTGGGGCATCTTGCCTTCAACTGCTCCGATAACTCCGGTATCTCCAATCTATGATGTTGGCTTTGGACAGCCCAGCCCAGATGAGGTCTGCGACTCTCTGAGGGATCAGGTCCGCAGCTTCCGCGACCGTGAGCAGCAGGGCGCATCTCGGCAACTCCCAAGGGTTCGAGATTCTACACTCTGCTCTGCTTGCTGTGGAAATCTGCGGAGCATCAAGGTGGTCTATGTTCTTGCCTTGGTGACAACGATGACAACCCCATTGCAGCTTTGCTCGCGGCAGAAGTCCTTTGATTGTTTGTGCAACCGCGTAGCCGCAGCCGCGCCAAGGTAGGTCTGTGCCTTGCAGGCTGTTTCGATGCCTCCCCCACAAAACCCGACAAACACAATTTCGGTTTGATCAACTTTGCTATTGAGGCAGCTTCTGGCATCCATGTACGGCATGAATTTCATCGATGACAGCGGGAAGCCTGTCGTACCAGGCGCAGCCTGGGGGAACTGCAACGCAGGCAGCGACGCAGGCAAGGATGCCAGGTGGACGGTGTAGCCCTGCAAGGTCTCGGCAGGCTTGAAAAGCAGCGTGGCTATTGCCTATTCTGGGGCAGCTTAGCTCAATCTGATGCTACTGCTAGAGGGTTGTGTTGTGCTGGCTTGGGAGGTTGCTGACGATGCATTTCTGCATTCTGCAGCAAAGTGTGCAAGTTTCCCGCGCACCAAACAGATGCCTTTCCTCCCTTCTTCCCATATCCCTTCTCGGGTGCAAGCCCTTTTTTGCTTGCCTCCTTTTGCTTTGTATTCCTTTTGCTCCTTTTGCTGGCTGTGTTTTTGCAGTCCACTAAACGGGGTCGACATCCATGGGCACAGCTTCATCCATGACAATCGGCATCAGCAGAACATCAGCCTGAAGAACTTCGCTCAAACGGCAACAGTGTTCCCGCATCTGGCTCGTAGTACTGTCCTTGATCTGAAGTTGTGGTGCTGCCTGCACGGTGCTTTGCTGCCAGCGGGGGCGGGGGGAGGGGGGGGGCTGGTGCCACTAAATATATATATATATATATAAATAGCAATATATTAGACATACATATGTATATATATATATATGTATCTATATAACATGTACATGTATGAGGTACCCTCCTGAAGCTGTCCTCAACAGATGGAGCTGCAATGGTTCAGGGGAATGCATATCCTCAAGTTTGTGCTGAGGTTTGGGTGTTGCAATCGTTTCGGCAATCTACATCAGCTTCCGCTATGTGCTGAAATGGATGTAACCTTGTGGTCCAGAATGCCATGCAGCCCCTCTTCTTGTGCCATATGGTTTCACCTCTGAGCTGCCTCGTGCCGACGCAGCTCAGTTACCGTAGCAAAAGTTTCTGCAAGGAGTACAAGAGAAGCGCGTAGTGACTTACTGTTCGTGCGGCAGACAGGAGTGCACAACTTTCCTGTCATCACGTCATATCCCATGGTAGAGGCCACTATTGTTCAGCTCCGGCGCAAAGGGAAATGAGCCGACGCTGGCCTGCAACTGCCGGAACGGTTGCGTTCTCCTCTGATTGAGACACCGACCGCCTGTTGCCCCCAAGCTGTGCCCACTGATCCTTTCAGTTTGGCGTGACGGCATATTCGAAGTCATCACCACGTCTGGGCATACTTGTCTGTGTGATTGGGTGTGCAACCCAGGAACTGTAGAGCTCTATGGCCGTGGCGAAGCTGGAGGCCAACCATGGCCAGACGGGCTTTCCTGCATCCTTCCAGCCCTGGATTTGGAGAGGTTGCCTGGGTGGCTGCTTGGGCGCCCTTGTCGGCGGTCTGGCAGCCCTTGCCTTGCCGGAGGCACATGGGTACTGACGAGCACTTCGGACATGTTCTGACATCTTGTGGCATCATGTGACATCGCGTTTTGTTGGCTTCGTAATGGCCTACTGCTTCTAACTTGCATTGGCCAGCTGTTTCGGAACCGTGTTTGCCGTGTTGCCCCTGGTGCATGGTCAGGATGCGGTGGCAGGCCAGCTTATGAGTGCATCTTTGTGGCAGAGGGGATGGGACCGTGATGTCAGCCGTCAGGGAGGTACGAGGATACGTCCGAGTAGTTCAGTTTCGCAGAGCCAGCCGAGGAAATGTTGCCTCATCTAGCGTTTCCGCAGGAACCTGGTCAGGCCCCTCGTCTTCTGGTCATATGCCTTGCATGAAGCAATCTGAAAGCTTCCTGTCAAGGCGGTGGCCAGCGCGGCCAAGGCTGCATGGAAGCCTTGGAAAGACATGGTGCATATCAGTTGCAGGTGGACTGAAATGTGGACAGGTCTTGGCCACTGACGGTTTTGATGCGGAGGCGGTCAATTTCGAGTTCCGTCGACAATGCCTTCAGGCGCGAGAGAATCCTGTATTTCACCATGCGCCACGCTGCATCTGTGGCCTAAGGCACATCCGCAGCAGCTCGGCCATTCATTCCCTAAATTGGGCACCGGAACTTCGGAGAAGAAGTATGGCTGCGAGTATAACATCATATTCGCAATGTATCCCCAGGCGAAGGTTTGGCGGCTTGTCCCATTTCCTGCAGGCAGTGAGCATCAACATCACGCCAGCATGGGTGTGAAGCGTGTTTAGATGATGATGCTGCATCTATACTTGGTTGTGATAGCTGGCAGGTGCATTGTGACCTGGAAGTGCTGCGGCAGGCTGCGAGGTTAGTCCAAAGTCGCAAGCTCCTTACGCTTAGGTTGAGCTCGCATGCACTTGACATTGAGTGTTGCTGGGAGGCAAGTGCAGGAGTTGTAGCCGATATACTTGACAAGGCACTGGCAATCCGCAGGATCGTGATGGTGCAGGAGTAGTTGCCGCCAAAGTGGCTTGGCAAGTCTGACATGAGATCTGTAGGGACAACACTTGTGATTCATCCTGAAGCCGTGACGGAGGCTGCGGCCCTGGCACAGGCAGAGTTGCAACGGACAGATTCTGAAGCCGTTCTGCTCCTAGCATGTGGAATAAGTTGAATGGCCCTCATCAGGCCATCGGTCGGTGTCGAGCATGATTATCAATGGTAGCTACAGGTCGACGCTTCGGCCCAGCTGTCACCGAGCGAACTGGAGGTGCTCCAAGTGGGTAGCGGGTAGCGGAACTCGCAGAGGAAGGGCAGAGCTGCACAAAGAACATGCATCCAAGGTGCAGAATGAACAGCTCAGTCGCTACTTGCTTGATCTGTCCTGGCAGAAGGATGCCATGAAGGCACTTTGTGCATGTGTGACAGACAGTTCATGTGACGAAGACTTGTTTCCATTGCTTGATTGGGGTAGGCGGTGCTGGAGCACGTGCAGAACCATGAAGCTTATGCAGTTCTTGGTGTCACGCCTGATATCTCCGACGGAGACCTCACGAAAGCCTACAAGGTGCGAGACGTTGATTTTCTTTTTGGGCTGACCTTTGCTGCGTGACTGAAAAAGCCTGAAGAACAGGCAGCAGCCATGCGCCTGCATCCGGACAAGGGTGGAAACGCCGAGCAGTTCAAGGACATTTGCTCTGGGATGTCGAGCATGAGTCGAGCCCAAAGCACACAGGTGGCAGTCGTGAATGCAGGTGAGGAAGACAGGTGAGGGGAGAGAGGAGGTTTTGCAAACAACTCCCTCAAACGCTCCAGGATTGTAAAGAATGCCCGAATGCATCCAAATTGCGATAACGGGCTCTGCCATTGACATACTTTTCGTGGACCCTGTTCCTCCCACAGAGAAGGCCAGAGGCCGCCCAGGGGCTTCCCAGCAAACGCCCTTGTAGGGGCCTCCGGTAGTGGAAGATTGTAGAGGCTCATCTGCGCCAGACGCATGAGGTTTACTTCCCTTTTCCACCTCATACTCATCTCTGTGATGAGCATGTAGCGGCACGTCCTTGCCTGGTCAAAGCCTGTGTCAATGGTGCCGCGGCAGGCAGCGCGGGCGGCATACGACCGCATCTTGGAGCTGAGGCATGTGCGGCGCATGTGCGGCGCAATGCACGGCAGTGTGGGGCGGGGGCGGTTTCAGACCTGGGTGTCGGGCTCTGTCCAAGCATGTTTAGAGAATTGCAGCCGAGCCGTGGCCAACCGCTCCAAATTTCCGGTGTCCTGCAGGCAAGGCGCAGCTTCTGCCGGTGAGGCGGTTCTGAGCAAGCTTGATTGTCCCTGGATTTTTTTTTTTAATTTCATTTGTTGATTTGTTTTTCTTGATTTTTTTTGGGCATTCTTTGCCGGTTCCGCGGTCCTCTGGTCTCCTGGTCGTCCGGTCCTCCGGTCTTCTTGTCCTCTGGTCTCCTGGTCCTCCTGTCTTTGAACCTCCGGTCTGCCGATCTTCTGGCTTTCTGGTCCTCTGGCCCTCCGGTCCTCCTGGACTCCTGTCTCCTGGTCCTCTGGTCTGCTGGTCTTCCGGTCCTCCAAAATTGACGTTACACATTCTCTGACTTTCTTGCTCTCTCTCACTTGTTTTTCGAAGTTCTCTCTCTTTTTATCTTTCTTTCTTTTCTTTCTTTTCTTTCTTTTCCTTCTTTTCCTTCTTTTCCTTCTTTCCCTTCTTTCCCTTCTTTTCATTCTTTTCCTTCTTTCCTTCTTTCCTTCTTTCCTTCTTTCCTTCTTTCCTTCTTCTTTCCTTCTTTCCTTCTCTCCTTCTCTCCTTCTCTGCTTCTTTCCTCTTTTCCTTTTTCATTTTGCCTTTCTTCATTTTTTCATTTTTTCCTTTTTTTTTCTAACTTTTTTCTCATTGTTTTTTTTTTTTTTTTTTTTTTTTTTTTTCCTTTTTTTTTTTTTTTTCCTTTTTTCCTTTTTTCATTTTTTCCTTTTTGCCTTCTTTCCTTCTTTCCTTCTTTCCTTTCTTCCTTCTTTCTTTCTGTCTGTCTTTGAGCCATTGTCCGGTTTTGCAAATGCCAAGATTTCCACTCTTCTGGCTCGCAGCAACTGGTCATGATCATGTCACGATGTCAGGTCATGCTTGCTATTGTGAGGACGGTTGAACCAAGCAAACAGATGTTTTTTTTGCGGCAATCACGGAAGCTATCAGCTATCACCTTTATATCGAGCATAACAGAGCTACTAGGCCTTAGTTACTAGGCCTCGCTAACCGCTAGCCTTGGAACATGGCCTTGAGTGAAGGCACCCGCCAGCCACTGCAAAGCAGTCTTGACTGTATGTGGTACGTGGGTTGGGTGAGGTGCACGTGAAGAATATCATTTGGATCCAAATGTCTTGGGAGTGACACTGGCTACCCTGCAACAGGAGTTGCCACTCGATCAGAACAGGAGGGCAAGGTGTTCAAGTGTAGTGTCACGTTAAGTCACGTCACATGTGGTGCCCAGGCTTACATTGTCACTGCAGCAGCAGAAGCAGCTGCAAGAAGCTGTGGAGACCCACCGCACGGAATTGCTCGCTTCTGTACGGCCGACGGCTTACTCGAAAGAGCACTAGTCACTAGCTATCTGCCAGACGGCACCCTGCACGATGGCCGACAGCCTGCACTCAGGCTGAATGGTCAGACAGCGGTTGACACAGAGTACAACAACACCAGCAAAGACACCTACGAAATGGGCCTTTCTGAAGGCGATGTCGAGGTGCAGAACTGGACACGATTTATGCTCCGTGTGCGGGTTGCCGTGAGGTCCCTTCTTTTGTCCACCTGTTCTGTCCCTAGAGGCGAGCACGTGAAAATAACCTCAGCCGAACCTACGCGTGTGTGTGCTGTGGGACACCAGAAGTCCGGAAGCATTGGACGATTGAATGACCACCATGTTTGCGTGGCAGCTTATCTTGCTGGCTAACACTGTCCCACACTTCCCATTCTTTTTTGAGGCCTTCTCACCGAGCGCATATCATGCTTCGCACGACACCCGTTGCTGCCATGTGGGTCCATGGGGTTCTGAACGGTGAGCAAACAGAGCGGCACACCATCAAGGCTTATGCAAGTAATTCGTCGGGCCTGCCCAGAATCGAGCAGGTTCCATGGGTCCATTCCGGGCTATGTATGGTCCTTGTATGTGCAATCCATGTGCCATCATTTGCCGATCCGTGACTCCTTCTATGAAGCAGTGAAATGGCAACTCTTTCTTGCGTTGGCTTCCGGCCCCCGCAGGTCCTGCAGGTGGACGAAAATGCGATCGTGGAAGACACCCAGCGCTGATAAGGCTCTTGTTGGTTGTTCAGGGCCTCAGACTATACGAGGATGGATTGGACAGGATCGACTCCCTTCATTGCGTCATGCCTCATGCACACTCAAGTGCTTCTCTGAGCAACTTCTGCGGTTTGATGCTTCGCTCTGCTGAGTGGGTTTGATTTCTGCTGGCGGGAGTACATGGGACTCAAAGGGGCAGCAAAAGTTGTTGAACACCAAGCCCGATTTCTTCCACCGGCAAAACCACTCCATATGGCCTTGCTGAGCAACACTGTCTAAAGTCCGGCAATGTTTGTTCATTTTGTTCGTGGCATGTCAGGCTCCTCTTTCCTTGCGTAGGTGATGCCGCATGCTTTTGAGCTCATGTTCTTGGTGAGATGCTCAAACGGAGGAAGTCGATGTACTGCCAGACAAGCTGTGAAGTTGAAGTCCTCATTTTCGATGTCGCACCCAGTGTGAGCCTTGAGCTGGCTGTAGACTTGTCTTCCTCACCGAGGACCTGGATGAGCGTGCACTCGGCCATTTTGAACCAAACATAGCTTTTCAACCATCTATGCCGGATAGCGATCCATACCCGGTGCAGTCACAACCCACGTTTCCTCCTGTCGCGCCCACTCCGACCTCGGCTACCGCAGCCTCCCCGAAGGCCTGGGGGTTGTTCCGATGCTGTTCTGGCGCCAGCATCAGTAAGCTGACAAAAGTTTTGTTTGGAGACCCATCCAGGTTACCAATCAGGCTATCAATGCGTCGCTGTCAAGGTGCGGGAGCTTTAGGCACTTTAGGCCACTGTTAAGCAGATCGTAACGCGTGTATTCAACGTGTTCCATCTGACTACACGGAAGGGGCATGGGAAGCCGCAGCACGTCGCGCATCAGGACGATTCACTGTGCCTGTGCCATGCGGGCTGGGATGGTGAAACCGTAGTTGACTTTCAGGAACACCGTCACTGATGGGGGCGAGTCGTCAGCAGCCGCCAAAGACCTGAAACTTGCGCAGGAGATCCTGCTTGCTTCTCCAGTAAAGGTACCTGACAGGGCAGAACGTTTGGATCATGAGGTGTGGGCTGGTGACGTAGACATAGCTGCCACAAGTATGGCCGGAATGACGCTCATGTGCGGAGGGATGCGGATGGGGATGCTCGAAGCTTTGTGGAAGCGAGGAGCGAAGAAATGGCTTTGACACAGTTGTGGGAGTTGCCGTGCTTCTGCGCCATGTCAGCAAGATGCAAGTGAGAGTCGCCTGGGCGGTTTGTGTAGACTTGTCCAGTCGATGCTCAGCTCTTCTGGCTCTGCCCCTTGCCCCTGAAGCGCAGCGCACCTCCTTCGGCAACGCTGAGGAATGCGCTGGTTATGGTAGTCGATCTGGAGAGCCAGGGGAACAATGTAGGGGTCACCATTGGCCTACTTGATCAAAGCATCTGGGCATCTGCAGCTCCTGTGATATTGGCTGCTCAGCCAGGATGGTTCTGAAGCACAGTGTGTCAGGGATATCCTGGATATGCATTGGATTTGGCATGTGTTCTTGTCAAGTCACTGCAGACAGGTTTTGGAGCACCTGTTTGTTGCCATATTCCTTCTGGAGTTGGCATGGCGGATCTATTCGGAGAGATTACGCTACTTCAAAGAGCTCATGAACGTTTTCGACAGCATACTTGTATTGATTGCTTGCATTGACTTGTACATTCTGACGCCTTTGATCCAAACGTCTTTGAACAACACCGCAACCCTGCGCCTTCTGCGGACCATCAAGCTGGCGTGGTGCTTAGCGGGACTGAATTAGCTGTGATCTGTAGCCTGAACCTGGTGAAAGACACAGTTGTTCTGAACTTCGTGTGTGTAGCATGTTGTTGCGCAAAGGTGCGAGCGGTACGAATTGTGCGAGCGCTACGACTCTTCCGAGGTCGCCCGGTGGAGTTCTGACTGTTGTGCAACGCACGGAGTGCTGGAGAAGGGTAGCAGCTACGTAGCATGCAACCCTGAGGATTGCGACTGCTCGTCCAGGCATGGGTGTTGTGATTCCGGAGATCTGTGATGATTGATGCATGGTGAGGGTGATGTCCCAACTCGATCCGTGATTCGCCAGTGATTCGCCCTTAGGCTTGCAGCTCGTTTCTACCATCGCTGTGCTGGTCCATGGCGCTGCTTGGGATTTTCATGATGATGGGTGCTCTTTTCATGGGGAACTTGCCCGGTTCTCAGCATCTTCAACGCTTGGCCAGATGCCTTTGCTAAGTAGCTCGAGTCCAGCTGCTTAAGGTTGCAAGACTTCATTCTTGACGACGAGAACGATTTCGAAATCCGAGAATGGATATGGCGTCACTACGGAACAGCCTACAGGGCAATCTACACGATGCAGCTGGGCCCAGATCTCAACACTCTTCCCAGGGCTCCTCTTGTCTCCTCTTGTCTCCTCTTGTGTCCCTTCGTTGTGTCATGTTGTGTCGCGAGCTCGATATTGCAAGTGACTTGGGTGTACTATGGTATAGTTGATCACTTGCGAGATCGAGTTTTTTAATTTACTACAAGGGGCGGGAAATGTCTTTGGATGCCGAACGTTTGCTGTATTGCCCGGGATGATGGTGCGTCTAGATGCATGATTTCGCCTTTGAGATGTATCTGACACAGCGCTTCCCAGATAGAGAAGTCTGCTTGCTGGATCCTGGTTCCAGCAGGCCCACCAGAGGCCTCTGCGTGGCGTTCCCTACAACTCCGACGTGCGCACTTTGTTTTCACGCGTGGTATCCGCGTCGGCAACAACTTTGCCGAGACCCCTTGCGCGGCGCGGAGATGGGCCTTCGCATGCCTTCGCTGGGTTCACGCCTCCCCGACCAGAGAAATCCCGGGCATGCCAGGATGATGCCTCTCGCAAAGAAAGAAGGAAAGAAAGAAAGGAATGACGGAAGGAAGGAAGGAAGGAAGGAAGGAAGAAACCACTAATGGAAAAAGAAAAGAAATAAATACAGAAATAAGGAAAGAAAGAAAGCAGCAAATAAGGGAAAGAAAAGAAAGACATACAGAAAAAAAACAACGAAAGAAAGAGAGAAAGATAGAAAGAACGAAATAGAAACAGAAATAAGGACAGAATGGAAGGAAGGAAGGAAGGAAGGAAGGAAGGAAGGAAGGAAGGAAGGAAGGAAGGAAGGAAGGAAGAATGAGAGAATGAGAGAATGAAACAGAAGGAAAGAAAGAAGGAACGAAAGAACGAAAGAAAAAAGAACGAAAGAACACAGTAGAGAAATAGAGAAATAGAGGAATAACGAAATACCGAAATACAAGAATAAAGAAACAAAGCAAAGACATGAAGAAATAACAAAAACAAATAAGCATAAAGAAAGAGGAAAATCACAAAACAACAAAAACACATACAAAAATGAAAAGAAAGACAAATCAAGAACAAACAGAGGAAGGGAAATGGCAAAATGCATAGAAAGAAAGGAAATAACATATCAGAAGAACTAGCATCAGAGAGCGCGGACGAGAGAGGAAGAGAGAGAGAGCGAGCTGGACAAATGAAAGCCATTTTGGAATCCGGAATGTCTTCACCTGTTCGTAATCGGACGCTTACTGTCAAGCCAGTCCTCGAAATAAAATAAGACCATGGACTTCAGATCTGTTTATATATATATATGTACACATTTATGAGATATTATGTTCTCTTTATCCATATTCAACATTTTTGAGAGCTAAGAAAAGTATTTCAAGCTTTTCTTGTGCAACCGTTCTGCACTCGTTTGAGATTTTGTGTTCTGCCCTTGTGTGTTTTGAATTGAAGTGTACTGTTTCTAGAGTTTTTGAATGAAGCCAATTTAGTCAGTTAACAACAGACACCAGTCAATATTGTAAACGCTGCAAGGATGGTTGAGCCAACATTTTAAAAAGGCTTGCTACATTTTATGAGATGTGTTAAGTGAAGAAAAGTCGGACCCCAGCCAGCGCGGGCGCGCCGAGCGGGAGGTTCGCGCTCCACCTCAAGCCCAGTAGAAGATGATGGGACAACATGAAAGAGGGCGGGATAGAGGCCCTCCTCCCTTTACCCTGTCCCTGGTTTTTTTCTTTTTATTCTCTTTCAGCTTTCGCTCTCTAAAGCAAGAGAAGAGAAGTAAAGAGGCGGGATTAGGAGCAGGATTTCTCGGTTTCCCTCTCCTTACTTCTCTCCTTCACGTCCTTTCCACTCTCACATCCTGTATTCTGCCAAACGCGGGGTGCTCAAGCTTCTGTTTTGGGCGGCATTTGTTCTCGGTCATGCAACACAAGCACAGTAATCTCACGTGTTTCCATTCTTTGGGTGAACACCTCTGTCGTGGTTTCGTGCTCTCGTGGCCCGACTTCGTGACGGTGTGGGGCCTTCGTTTTCATCGCCAGGTACGAAATGACTTTTGCTGGTAACTGGCCAATCTACGCACGTCCGGAGTTTTGGCGGCATTGGACTTCATGGCGCTCCGCCAGTTTCAAGTTGGACATGTGCCTGTGCAAGGTTTTGGAGAATGCTGGGCATGGATATGTTGTTTTCTACATGGTTTACATCACTTTCGTGGTTTTTGCCGCCTTGATCTTAGCCTGTGGCTGCTGAGTTGACTTCATGTTTCGAATTGCTTTACCCCAGTCTGCTGTGAGGTCATCCGCGTGATTTCCGCCATCTTCTTGCGAGAAACTTTAGAAGCGGCGAACAATGACGCCGAGATTCTAGTTCAAGAGAGGTTGCGAAAGAAGGCAACGTATGTGCGGAAACTCGAAAGCGACTCGACTTCTGAGCTTGAGAATGGAGAGCTTCACGCACATATCGCTTGTATTTTGAGCCAAATCCGGCACACGCAAACAAGTTTGCCTTTTGCCTGAGGTATCTTCCGAGCTTGTGACGAAAGCGGGGATGGCGTTTTGACCGAGGATGAGCTGACTCTTGAATGTGATATGCCACGATAGGCCATTTTGCATCCCCGGAGGCATGGCTGAGGCATGGCTGGGAGACACCCGAATCCATGCGTCCCCACTGAGGAACGAGTTGATGCAAGATGTGCGGGTTCAAGTTTATTTAGAAAGCTTGGAGATTGACGTTCACGAGAGTACTGCTCTTTTCCATCTGCTGCAAAATGGTGCTTGGCTTGCACATGGAATGCATGTCTTTGGTGCTGCTTGTGTGGAAACACGCCCAGAAAAGAAGTGCACACAAATGCAGGTGAAGGCCAAATAACATGTGATGATTTCATCGATGGAATCCTTCGATGTAAGGGTCCCGCACGTGCCATAGATCAGCAACCCTGCCGCAGTTTTGTGGACCCCACGGCGCTGGTACCCTTGGTGCTCTCAGCAAGTTCTATTGCAAGTTGGTGGTCAGGCAAGCTGACCACCAGTTGCATGGCCAAGGATCCTGCTGGCAAGCGATGTCAAAAACTTGACGAGCAGCTTCCAGCACCACGGCCTGGATTGCGTGATCTCCACAGTGGCATCAAGAAGCCACAAAAAAGCACGTCCGGTGCGTACCGGCAAGGTCTTTCATGGCTCTTCGGGGGGATCTTAGGCTGCGGATCAGGGCTCAGCATGGCTCAGAATCTGCCCCCTAAGGGCCTAAGGGCCTAAAGCCTTTACTGACAGAACTGTGCAATCAGACCATGTACGCACTGCACGCCTTGCAAACACAGTCGGGCAAACCACTCCCAAAAGCCAAGATAGCCAAGCCATCTATCCACTTGCTTCGACCTATCTAACGGTTTCGGCTTTGCCATTGGATGGCACAGATTAGGGGTTGAGTTTCTTAGGAGCCGATCTTGCTTCCCAATACTGCATGTATGCATATGTTTGAATCTATGTGTATGTGTGCATGGGTATGTTCATATGTATGAGTTCGTATGCAATGGCCTCCCCCCTCCCCTCCCAAAGTGTTAAACACAACCAAGGCAGCTCTACCTCGCTCTGGCAGATGCCAATGTAATCGCACCTTCGAAGAAGAACATGGGCCTGAACTCGCGGCGTGCTGGCTCTCGTCTCCAAGATGAGCTCGCGCAGCTTGGCGCGCTGTTGGGGCATGCTGAGGTCTTATTAAAGTTGTTCAGATGCTAACCGAGGGTTACTAATCAAGGGGCAATGGAAGCTGACGAAGCACCACTGAAAAAAGCAAATGGATACTCTACATGCCAAGGCCAAGGCTGAGTCAAAAACCATCATACTCTCAAGACAGCTAATCAACGTTCTGCTTAGCAGCATTGGATAGAGACCCTCCCTGGTAGCCGAGCTAGCCCAACATGTTGTAAAGTGTACAAGGCTGCTGTTTGTCACCCTTGATTCTGCAGTAGCTGATCTTCGTTATGTGGAATTATGCAATGTAGCACTCCGGTTATGTGTAAGTATTGTCAAGCTTGAACAGCTGTTGACTCTAGTGACCAACGCTTTTCATTCACGCACAAACCTTTGGCCAAGCGCATTCAGGCAACTTATTGAACACCAATCCGTAAGAATTCCCGAAATGCTGTTGAGGCTTACCGGAAAGCAGCTGACTTCTTTGATTCCTAGTGAAATCTGTGTCGCATGCCAGCCTCGGATCCATTCCGGACTTTGATTCAACACAGCCCCAAAACCGCAAAACGGGTGGATCCATCGGGGAGGGGGTGACAGATATGTGTCACTGTGCCGTGCGTGCGTTTTTGCGTGTCTGCTTGCCTGCCTGCCTGCTTGCATGCCTGCCTGCATGCATCTGCGTGTGAGTGCTTACCGTTTCTTGTTCTTGAGACGTTCACGCATGTCTGCGTCGTTGCGCAAGACTGAGGCTCCTTCCCAGCGTTCAGATGACATTATCAGGTCGGTATGTTATGACTTGATGGTCTGCGTGCGCAGTCGGCAGTCTCACCTACGCAGAAGCCCAACAGCTGGGTACTGTTGGGCACGTGAGTGGGTCGCAGTTGTCATTGCACCACGGGCGGCCAGAGTAAGAAACCCCGTGGTGTCGCACATTACTTTTACCAGTCGGTTATTCTTGCCAGAGTTTGTGTTGAGCATCAGAACATGGACTGCTTTTCTAGACGTAGACGCCCGTTTGCCCTACTGACCTGCGTGATGCCAGCACTGCTCAAGTGCAGAGTTGGGTTTCGCATCAGGCCAGAAGATGAAATGCTGGTGCCGATGCATTGTGTTTGTTTGCTGCTGCTGTTGTGGTTCCCTGCATAATGTTGAATGGCGTTGGGTGTAACTTGGAGGAGGATGCCGATATTCTGTGCAGCTTGGTCCAAGGAAGGCTAAGACAGCCTCCCATCTTCGAATTTGTTTGATCGTCGAATAGAGTCCGGGCTGCTGTTGTGAGTGACCGGGCTCCACAGATGTACCTTTTTGCGTAAGACTGTGGAACTTGCCTTCATCAGTCACTGTTCTTGCCGTGACACTTGCTCCAGGAAGCTGTCCATGCACACGGGCCATGGTCGAAGAAAAGATTGCATCGTTGGCAAAAGACTTGTCACACGGCTTGGAATTCACATGCTCTGCTAAGTTGTTTTGCTGCTTTCTAGAGCGCCAACCCCTGTTTGGCATCTTGCCATGTCACTTGCGAAGTCAGCAAACGAAGTTCTTTTGTTTGTTTTTTGCATGCACATCAATATAATGAGTCATTATGAGTGCATGTTGAAGGCTTCATGCACTTGGAGATCCGTAATTGGGATTTCCAAGAGGCTTCCAGAGTGTTGGTAGGGGGGGGGGGTGGAGTTTCTGGGATCTTGGACCCTGTAAAGAGCAGTAGCAACTGCTGTTAGCAAGGGACAAACACATGTACATCCCGCCCAAATCCCTCAATCCGTATGCCGCAGCGGACTGCCAGTCTGCCTAAGGACCGCCTAAACACCTTCAGAAACCTTCGAAAGATCTGCTAAGGACGACCTTTGTACGACGGCTTTAAATGGCCCAGGGTTCGGTAAAGTCTGCAGACGCTGGGAAAGCTCAAGAACATGGAAGACGGGGGTTGGTGTACATCATCAGGAGGCAGATTAAGAAGGCGCCGGAGAGAAACCAAGAATCCTTCGGCTTCACGATTTCGGCGTAGGACGCGAGTTTTTTTTCTTACAAAGCAATTCCTATTTACAGAATTGTTTTGGAACGTTTGGGAAATTTGGTGTGCTTAAAGGGCTTGCGCTGAGTTGCAAAGAACTGTCGGTCGGGTCGTTCTTCCGTGGGATGTCCGGGACGCCTGCCGCGCGCAGCCCTCCGCACATTGCCGCACTTGCTTCAAGCATAGTGTCATTAAGTGCCTCGAGCGCTGTCTTGACTCGTGGAGGCACGAGTCCCTTGTGAAAGATGCGGTTGCCAATTCATAAGGCAGTGCTAACAAGTTTGTTTCATGTCAGCCCTGTGCTGCAATGGACCCATGCAGGATCCTGTGTTGTCTTCTATCTTTCCGGTTGAACATCCTCGCTAAGGCTCACGGCTCTGGAAACCCAGCAGTTGGAGCTCAAACGCGTGGTGGACATCCACCAGGAAGCCCTTGATATGAATCCCGATTGCAGAGTCCTTGCGCTGGGCATGCTTGATGCACTGATGTCGTATCTCTGCGGCCGAGGGTATACGGGGCATCAATGATGTCGAGTTGGACTCACTCACTGTCGCCTTCACGTCAGCCTTCCACGAGGGGGCTTTCCAGTCCACCAGAGCCTGAGGCAACAATGCGCTGCCAATTGCCATTCTTGAAGTACCTTCATACCATGCGTACCTTTACTCAAGAAAGGCATTGATTGGCCAGGTCCCAACATGAGTTGCCAAGAGAATTGTTTCATGGATCCAGAACCAAAGGGCTGCGATGAGTCGGTAGGGATGGCCTTCACTTGGCCAGGGCTCTCCAGTGGCCCTCAAGAGATTGTTAACGAAAGGTATTTCACAAGTCAACAGCCTTTGTGACGAAGTGACATCCGAAACTAGTGTGACGTCTACAGAATCTCGGCTTCTGGAGGACCCGGATGTTTAGCTAAGCATCTAAGTCCGCTACGCCCAGGTCTGTTTCCGATTTTTGTGGATCTGCCATCTGTTTGCAATCTAGGAGTTGCTTTCCCAGAGTAGAGAATTTGCCACTTGTCTCTGGCGTGGCCTCCCTATGCATTGTGTGGATAACGTTACTGCGAAACAAGTTCCTTGTTTGTTTTGGCCTTCTCGGGGGGTTGCTCGCTCATCTGTGAAACAAACATACGTCGGAGAGAGCCAATCGATAATTTTGAAGATGTGCAGTATTTCCTCAATCGCCCCAACTTGTGGCGCCAGTGCGCGGCACAGGCGAATGATGAGTGGCAGAGCTCCGTGGAGCAGGCGACGGCCTAGAGAAGCACTTTTCCATTTGTTGCTGGGACAAGCCATGGGCCGCAACGGCCGAACAAATCCGACTTGCCTAGACATTCCTCCTGTTATCAGGACGCAGGCCTCTCTCTGTATTCGGATCTGGCAGATGCTCCGGAGCAACTGCCAGAAGTGCTGCTTGCTCGTGTCAGTCCGTGTCAGTTTGTGGGGCAAACTTTGGAAGCAAGTACTGTCGGTAGCGCGTTTAGTGTTGATTAAGTACAGGCAGAAAGAGGCTCGGCCCATGTGCCTCTCCATCTGTTTGATCGGCCAAGGTCAGGGGCGACAATGATGCCCAAAGCCTCAACGAGGCGCATGCAGCAAGTTGAGGGCGGTTCGTCAGCCACTTGCTGGCGTCGGGGACGTTTTTTTTCGAATTATATTTTTCTTTTTTATTTATTTGTCAGTGTTATTCTGATAACTATTAGTATGGTCATTAATATATTCTTATGTCCTGATTATTATTACTATTATTGCTTTTTTTTTTTGTGTGTGTGTGTGTGTGCGCACCTGAACATGGTGATAAGTACCACGTGATCATTTCTGTTCTCCGATTTTCCGCAAGGGGCATGGCGGTCTTTTCCCTAGCCATGCCAACGAAGCTATGGGAACAGATTGGAAGGGAAACTGGACGCAGCTTCCTGTACTTGCAAGAGTTGCTCATGGGTCACCCCAGTGACAGCTTGGGGACTCAAAGAAAGTGATGCAGCCACTTCCGATTTCACTCTTCTTTCTTTCTCTTTCTCTCTTCAGTCATGTCCAGCTGTGTGCATGCATTAACAGTTCGTGACATGCCAAAGTGTGTACCAGTTCTGGTTTTTCCCGACATGGGGCCAGATCTCAGGGGCATGTGCCCGAGCCCGCGATAGCGGATGAGGGGGGCAAAGCTTTGCAGACACCAATCCTCATCCATCGGGATCATCTGCAGTAGGATGACATGTGCCCACAGTGGGCTTCATAGTGATCACCGAGCATCTGCGCGGTCAAGGGCCACGGTCAGGGGCTGATTTCCCTACGTGAAGTGCAGTGCATAGGAACTCCGGTAGGAGTGCAGGTAGATGTGATGCAGTCGGATTGCAACAGTGCTGACAGGGCTCCGTTGTAGCTTGGTGTTTCAAGGCAGGCACGCGGTTAAGGCTTCCCCAAATCCCAAGAACCAGTCCAATTAGTCACGTGCACGGCAGTGCTCTCCCATGTTGGCCCCTTAGGGGCATGTGTGTGTGTGTGCACCCGAACATGGTGATAAGTACCACTTGATCATTTCTGTCGGCGAGGTTGTTTCTGGCTTTGGCTTTCGCTGTTTTGTTTCAACCAGGTTCTGTTTTTTCAGGCGGTGCCGCGTCGATTGTGTCGTGATTGTGACTTTCGGCCTGTGCCATACTTGATAGTGGCATTTGTCCGACTGGTGTGTCGTGTCCTCCAAGGCACCGGTGCGTTAATCGTCTGCGTTGCAATTTCCAGATGGTGTCGGTAAGCATGGGTATGCCTGTTGCCAATGCTTCTTTTTCAGGGCGTCACAAATGGGCTACTCGTACTCCGAGATGCTGCCCCAGTCCAACTCCCAGGACGGAAGGTTCCCATGAACCGCATCATTTAGAAGGCGGCAGCTGCTAGCATGTGAGGTTCACGATGCAGGGGCATGAGGTCGCAGCGACCGCAGAGTGGGGCAGTAAAAACAGACATACACCGGTTACACTGCATTGGGATGCAGCGGCACAGAGGGAGAGCGAGCGAGAGCGACCGGTACACTGCTCCGATACACCACCGGGGGAGCGAGAGCCGGGGCGGGCGGGGCGGGGGGGAGAGGGGGGGGGCGCGTATCGACGTATCGAGGTATCTGCGCAATGAGAGGAAAGAGGTAATCAGGCAGAGGGCGGCGTATCTGTGTAAGGGGTGGAGAGGGGAGGTGGGAAGGGGGGTGGAGGGAATCGGTGTATCGGTGTATTTGGCCGTCTCGGCGTATCGGGGGGTCACAGGAAGCACAGCCTTTTGCCGGCAAGGCCATATACGGTGAATGCAGGTGTTGTGAATGCAGGTGTTGAATCCTTCACGTTCTTGCACAGATGCTGGCAGCCGGACTTGTCGCGTTGTGCTGAAGGACCTGGCGAAGCTAGACGTAGCTGTTGGATTTGTGGTCGTTGCGACGCGAGACCGCAACCGCAAAGCTTGTGTATACAACAACTGACAACCGACAACCTGAAGACGTGGCCTTGAGCAATGGAAAATGTCACAGAATGCTTAAGCAGCATTCAACCATCGCTGCCCAACCCGAGGAATACCTTGGAGATGGCTTTTGAACTAGAATGTCGAGGACATGCGGTCGGAACTGCTGTTGGTATCCCTGATGGTATGCAATGTGATGATGTGGGCCCGACCTTTCTGGTTGGCAGCTTATGTGATCATGGTGCGAAGGAATGCCACATGTCGCTTCTGTCACACACTTGTGGGCCCCACTAAAAGGTCCTCAACCATTGCTTCAACCTGGTGTACATGGCCGAGCTTGCCCTCAGGCTTTGGCACCTCAGGCCTCCAAAAGCAAAAATTGGAGGTAGCCAGTGCTCGGCGACAACTCAGTGCTCTGTTGTGTGCCCTTGCCAAGCATGGCAGGAGTGGCTTCTTTACTCAGTGTGCAAACTGGTTCGACATGCTCCTGGTCATCGTTGGCTGCGTGGATGTCTATATCCTGAGCCCGCTATCGGCATCGAATGGACAACTCATACAACTGGTACGGATCTTTAAGCTTGTGCATGGCTCAGCTTCGCTGTCCTGCATAGCCCCAAAAGTTGGCAAAGCAGGCCTCGCAGCTAGTGATTAATGCCTTGAGGCCCGAGTTGGGCGACTTGCCAGAACTTTTCGACTCTTCCCAGGCATGGCAGTTGGAAAGTGGGTAACTCTAACAGATGTCACTCGATGTGAAACTATGCCTTGAGAATCTTGTAGTCATCAAGTCATCACTTGTTGCGTCTCAGTTTCTTTGGAGGTTGTCTGTGTGGCAGGTCTTCGATTGCTGATGCATGCGTGCACTTCCTTCTTACCGGCCTTGGGATGGTCAATGGTGCTTCTGGGGCTGTGCATCACGATGGGTGGCCTCTCGATGGGCACCCTGTGGCCTGCTTAGATCTAGTCGCATGGCATTTCGTTGTGTTCTGGCGGGAATCGAAAGCTCCCAATCGCTCGCTGTCATGTGCCATCACGGCCGGCGCAGCACAGTCCAGAAAGTAGATGAAAATACTGAAGCCTTTCGGCCTCGAATGTCGGTTTCTTTGCAGTCCCTTGAATTGAGCCCAGATTGAACGCTACGGGCAGTGCATCTTTGCAGGTGCAGGGGCTTGAGTCTGTCTATTCTGCATGTATGCTTCCTTGTGTTGTCGAGGCCGCACTTTTTTTTCAGAAGCAACGCCAAGTCCCCCCCCCCCCCCCCACCAGGTGAGGTCTAGCTAAGCCTGGCCCCGTGTACGTTCACGCAGCGTAGGATGGATGCATTGAAATCATTCAACGGCGCACGGCTCTGCTGTCTAAGGGTGCCGTCCCCTGCGCCATCTCAAGGCAGCCTCCCCAAGCGACATCGGCAGCCCTCCAGCAAAGGTTCCATGAGCCCACCAATGCCCGCACAAACGCCGAAGCGCGCCAGCAAGACGGCAGTGGGTCCTCGAACTAGATGCGAGAACAGGGCATCCACACATCCTCCATTCTCACCCGGCAGTCTTTAGGCAAAGGCCGGGACCTCACCGCCAATGCCCAAATAGTGCTCCATTCTGCTATGGACTGCGAGGACTAGCCTGCTTGGCCAGACTTTGCCAGCAGGCTGTGGAAGCAGTCTGCAGGCAGCTTCGGACCAGGGTGTAGGAACAGACGGTTCTTGTGGGGGAACAAGCCGTTGCGGCTTTTGGGGGTTGCCTTTCATGGGTCTTGAGCAGGATATAGTCGTCCAAGGCCCCACGTCCCTCAACCATTTCCACTGTGAGTGCACTAGGACGCGACGGCCTTTCGGGAAGGGAGCGGTGTTGGGGTATCGCGATGTCTCCAAAATGGCAGTAGTGTTTGTGCTTTCGGGATGTTGCGACGTGTCGCCGTGGGTGTCGCACAGCGGTGGTGTATGTCGTGCAAAGGTGGGAGGGTGGGTGGGGCGTATTGGACCGAAAGACGCTCATTCCCCGGAGCACGAACGAAGATAGAATCGCTTTCGCCTGGTGTGAGGATGTGTAAATGGCGGTAGCTGTGACAAACATTTCCTGGTCTTGGCTCCTTGTGTGTGTTGTCGACACAAGGATGTGGGAAACAAGGCTCACAAGTTAGTCGACAGCAATCGAAAGGCAGAGCAGGCACTAACAGCATCACAACGCGTTGCGTGCGTAGACGTAGACTTTGTCCGTCGAAGCTGAAATGAACAGGGGCCAGAGCTGTGCTTCACTTCCGCCGCAGAGATGCGTGAGCAAAGATTTCTACCGACTGAGGCTCCAGGACTTTATTCTGGATGAGAGCAAGCCACTGAGCGATCGTATGTGGATCTGGCTCCACTATGGGACTTCATACCGTGCTATGTACACATTGCCACATGGACTTGTTGAGCACAGGGCTTTTCAGCATGCGCTGGAGTAATGCAGCATGCCCTGGTCGCATCATAAGCGGTTCCATCCACGCAGAAATCTTGATGCTAAGCTTTGACCACCGAGTGAATAAGCGAACAACATGCACTTGTCGTTGCTTTTTGTCGTTGTGAGGGTACCACGTGGGCAACTTCTCTAGTCGTCTGAGGTACGAGATCACGTTTGCAGGGTCGTGGCCGAACTATGCACGACCAGTGCCATGCATTTTTAACCGGCGAGCCTTCTGCAATCTTCGGCATAGGTTCTGCATGTGGGGCTTTAGGGCAGCGGAATGCTCTTGAGAGAGTGACACCAGTAGCCATTGCAAATATGTGGCTTTCGTCTCAGTGCCTGCCATGGCTTCCCAAAGCCCAAGCAAAGTGAGAGAAGCAAACAAGAACATCATGGGCATAGCTCCATGCTTGTCCACCTTCTCCCCCTTCCAGCCAGACTTGAGGCACACCCGATTGTTGCAGATGGACTTGAGTGAAAACCCTAACGCTGCACCACTGGCAGCTAGCTGTTTCATCACAATGGCGCTTGTGGCTGAGGTGCTTGAGAACGTGAGCCATATCTACGTCCTGTTCTACATCACATACATTACTTTCATTGTCTTTGCCGCAGCATCCTTAGAAGGGAAGCACCGAGCAACACCGCTTCTATCCCGTGCAACTTGGTCTCTCAGGTCATTCGGGTAATTTCGGCAGTGTTCTTGAGTCAGACTTTGGAAGCCGCGAATAACGACGCGGAGATGATGATCCAAGATAGGCTGACGAAGAAGGCAAAATTCGTACAGAAGCTGGAAGGCCATCTTAGCATCTGAAACTGCATGCGTGGGCAAAACCTTGCTTTGCATCAAAGCATGCCATGTCGGTTATGCTCTGGCACGTGTTCATGTAGCAAGGTGTTTTTAGAGCTATGGATGAGAGTGGAGATGGGCTGCTTTCAGAGGACGAAATGATGCTTGGCGTAATCGAGCGGGGCATAGTGTGTCTGCCCTTGCCGAGTGCTGTTGGCTCTGTTGACTGTCTACAAAATTAAGGACTGACCTTCTGGAGGACCCGAAAGTCCAAGCTTATCTTGAGAGTCTCGAGGTTGCCGTGCCGGAAAGCAAAGCCCTTTTCCGGCTGCTGCAAAGCAGATCCCAGACAGCATTCAGCACAACTCGCTACACACAACTGGGTGGCTGTTTCCAAAAACGTCAGTGTTGTTGTTATGCTGACCCCTTTGCTTTTTCTTTCTGTGTGTTGTGTTTACCCCCTCTCTTTTTCGTGCAGGCGCGGCGCTTTTTCGTCTTATGGCCTGTTCCTGTGTGCTGAGTTGGTTCTGAGGCGATGGGCAGGTCACCTATGAGGCGAGGGGGCTACGCTGGCTGGAAGCTGATGTGTGGAAGTTCAGGGGCTCATTTTCTTTCAGGTTGTGGAGGGGTTGAGGGCTTAGATGGCTTAGGGCTAGACAGCAGATGAGCAAGACACATCCAGTTGACTTTGCTGTTGTGGAACGACGAGGACTTCATCGAAGGCATCCTGCGTTGCAAAGGGCCGGCTCGCGCCATGGACCAGCATCGTGGCTGCACCTTGTGCCCTTGCACCAAGCGCAAGTGCAGGTGCTAGTGCAAAGTGCTTGCCTGAAGCATGAACGGAGCGCGCGCGTTCGTGGGCGGGCGGGCGTGCGTCCGTGGGTGGGTGTGTGTGGGCAGCTCACTCGAGATGTACCTTCTTTTACATCTCCATGCATGCATGGGGACCGTCTGCCAAGCGTGGTTGGCGGTTGGCGGTGGAACGACAAAGCAATCACAAGCCATGGCGGCTGGACAACGGAACGTTCATGAGGTGCATGACTTTTTTAAAGCCTTCAGGGGGAGCATGACGGTTGGACAACGCTCATGGGGCTCATGAGACTTGAAAAACGCACATGGGGTTCATGACGGTTGCATCGTCCTCATGGGGTCCATGACGGTTGGAGAACATTCAGGAAGATTGTGTTGGTTCCAACAGGGGTCACGGTATGACTGCCATCAGATTTTCACTTTGGATGCTTTTCACCGACTTGTTGACCAACAAGCTGCAGCCGCGGAAGGCGCGCACATCGTCAACTTGTCTGACGTGCAGCAGTACCACACCTCACAGGCTGATTGCAGCGTAGATGTTCCTATAGCATCCCACGGATAGCAGAAATCTGAAATCCTGGACAAACTCATGCAGCGACTCTCATTCGTTCTCTCCTACCTCTTCACTGTGCACTTCTTCCACTGCCTGTACGCTTCTTCATGCTCTGTCTCTTCTCGACAAGAGCTTTCGCGCGGATGACAACAAACCAACTTCACATGAAATGTGTGCGGGGTGGGCGGACGCGTGCATCGGTGCGTACGTGCACGCGAACGTACGCGGGCGCTTGCGTGGGCGCACGTGGGCACGTGGGTCGGCACGGGTGCGTGCCCACATTGTGCACGTGTGCACGCGTGTGTCTTTGTGCCGAAGGGAATCAAACAGACCTTGCAGAGTTTAGCACAGGGCTGCATGTGACATTGTGCGACATGGCATAGCACGGTTTGTCAAAATCGGAGCCTCAGGATCGTCATGCAGGCTGAACTCCGATCCATGCAAGCCTCAGTTACGCACCTGGCCAATGTTGAGGTTGGAGCCGAGCACATTCCTTCCGCTAATTCCTTGATGTGCAGTTGAATTCAGCTGAGGCAGGTGCTGGAATCTTTGGAGGATGCAAAGATCATCGTGCACTCCCGGCGTTGTCGCTCTCGCGGACGAAAGCCGACAAAGACCAGACTTGCCGATGGGATCATGTCGCTCGCATGGTAAATGGGTTGGTAAATGGGTTGTTGGTGAGTCGTTGTCTTGATAGCCATCATCTGCCGCCACAAAGGCTCATGCAAGCTTCCACGGCGGTGGGGAGACCGGGGAGACGGAAGGATTGAGAAGCCAGCGGCCTCCAGACTCCAGAGGGGAGTACTGCCAACCCGGACCATGGCAAACCGGCTCCTGGGTGCAAGTGTTTTTGAATGCGACTTGGAGTGACAAACTCGAGATCAGCTCACGGCTGAGCCGTTAGTTGTGCCTGAAGAGCCACAACAAATTTGTAGCGGTCACAAGGTGGCGCAGCTTCGATAGAGCGGCAGCACTTGCAGCATGTTCAGCGGCATGTTCATGTCAACTGCGGCACTTACCCTACCTCGCCAGTGCTGGTCAGGTGCATACCTTACACCGAAAGGCTAGTGTTTGTGTTGGCGGCCGCAGCTGTGATCTCAAGAGCTAGCCTCTAGATGAGCAGATGGAGCCAAAGCCACAAGGCACGACAAAGGACGACCTTAGAAACCAGGGGGCCAATAGAATGTCTACCTCCCAGCAGGTTCCGCAGACCGAGCCCTGGACCCCAAAGGCTGGACGGCGATGCTGTGAATCATGAGAATATTGCCTCTCCGTACATCTTTGTATGTTGGCCTTGCAAACGTGCAGGATTGGAGCAGCTGCTTGCGTCTTTGAGATGCGACCTGATTCTCGGCAGAAATCCTGCTGTGCATCGTTCTCCTGTCGATGTCACAATCGAAACCAAGGACCCAACTTGGGTTTGCGTTCGAGAGCGATTTGCGCAAGGCTATTAGCCAATACCAAGAGAAGCTCGTTGCTTTGTTGTGCCTGGACCAGAACAGATACATGATTTGCGTGAGTGCGAGTGGCCGTGTCAAGTCTCCTTTCATGGCTTTCATTTGTGAGGCCAGGAGATGTCCAAGACATGCCTTGCCTGGTCGACGGGCTAAAGGCCGGGAGGCATTCCCAATTTCTGGCATTTCCTCCTTCCCCATGCTTTTTCGTAGCCGGGCCCACGAGTGCCGAGCACATGTTGAGCACATGTTGAGCCCATGTTGAGCACATGCTGAGCGCATGTTGAACGCATGCTGAGAGCGTGTTGAGTGCATGCTGAGCGCATGTTGCGCGCATGCTGAGCGCATGTTGGGCGCATGATGAGCGCGCATGTTGAGCATAGCAGCACAGCAGCACAGCAGCATAGTACCGCCACAGTGGAAAGGGTACCCTTATATACCCCTTATGTACCCTGTGCAAACTAAGGTCAGAACCCTTTAATGGAGGTCGGGGACTATATTTAAAGGCTGACGCCGCTGCCGCCGACCCCCAAGATAAGGACGTCCGGGCACCGGGCCCTCTTCCGGACCCACCCGCTTAACAACAAATTCGGTTGCTTTTGGTGGCGGGTAGGGGGGGGGGGGGGGGGGGGGGGGGGGGGGGGGGGGGGGGGGGGGGGGGGGGGGGGGGGGGTACGGGGTGAGGGTAGGGGGCAGTAGGGTGCAGCCAACACAAAACGCGTGGTTCCAAACAAACAACAAATTCGGTTGCTTTTGGTCCTTCTCCTCTGGGGGGGGGCTAGGCAGGGGGGTAGGGGGGGGGGGGGGGGGGGGGGGGGGGGGGGGGAGGGGGGGGGGGTTACGGGGTAGGGGGGAGGGGGGGGGGGGGTAGTAGGGTGCAGCCAACACAAAACGCGTGGTTCCACCCACTTGGCCGCCTTCCAAAACAACAAATTCGGTTGCTTTTGGTCGTACGGGGTGAGGGTAGGGGGGAGGGAGGGGGGGCTAGGCAGGGGGGTAGGGGGGGGGTTAGGGGGGGGTGGGCCACGGCGTGAGGGTGGGGGGGTGAAGCCAACACAAAACGCGTGGTTCCACCCACTTGGCCGCCTTCCAAAACAACAAATTCGGTTGCTTTTGGTCCTTCTCCTGTGGGCGGGGGCTGGGCAGGGGGTTCGGGGGGTGGGGGGGGGGGGGAGGGGGGGGTAGGGGGGGGGGGGTGGGGAAGGGGCTTAGGGGGGGGGAAGGGGTGGGGGGAAACGGAGGGGGGGGGCAACGAGTGGAGGAGGGGCGGGGGGGGGGAAGCAACACAAAAAGCGTGTGGAAACCACCCGTAGCCGCCTTCCAAATATACAACAAATTCGGTTGCTTTGGTCCTTCTCGTTGGGGGGGGGCTAGTGCAGGGGGGTTAGGGGGGCGGGGGGAGGGGGGCGGGGTACGGGGTGAGGGCACAAAAGCGGCTTTTTGTGGGGGGGGTCGGCAGGGGGGTAGGGCGGCGGGGGCACGGGGTCGAGGGGGGGTGAGGGGGGGGAGGGGGGGGGGGTATAGCCAACACAAAACCACCAACTTGGCCGCCGTTCCAAAACAAAAAAACAAACAAAATTCGGTGCTTTTGGTCCTTCTCCTGTGGGAGGGGGGATCGGGCAGGGGTTCGGGGGGGGGGGGGGGGGGGTACAGCCAATCCACCCCATCCGGCCGCCTTCCTTCCAAAACAACAATTTAGTTGGCTTTTGGGCCTTCTTTCCTGTGGGGGGCAGGGTCGGTAGGGGGGGGGGGAGGGGGGGGGGTCAGGTGGCGGTACGGGGTGAGGGTACAAAACGCGTGGTTCCACCCACTTGGCCGCCTTCCAAAACAACAAATTCGGTTGCTTTTGGTCTTCTCCTGTTGGGGGGCTAGGCAGGGGGCCCAGCCTCCAAAACAACAAATTCGGTTTTTGGTCCGGGTGCAGCCGCGTGGTTCCACCGCCACTCGGGCAGGGTGTGGGTGTGGGGGGGGGGCTGGTGGGGGGGGGGGCTGGGCAGGGGGGGCAGGGGGGGGGGGGGGGGGGGGGGGGGGGGGTAATAGGGTGCAGCCAACACAAAACGCGTGGTTCCACCCACTTGGCCGCCTTCCAAAACAACAAATTGCTTTTGTAGGGTGCAGCCAACACAAAACGCGTGGTTCCACCTTCCAAAACAACAAATTCGGTTGCTTTTGGTCCTTCTCCTGGGGGGGGGGCTCGGCAGGGGGGTGGGGGGGGGGGGGGGGAGGGGGGGGGGGTACGGGGTGAGGTAGGTAGGGGGGAGAGGGGGGGGGGTGGGGTAGGTAGCGGTTAGTAGGGTGCAGCCAACACAAAACGCGTGGTTCCACCCACTTGCTTTTGGTCCTTCTCCTGTGGGGGGGGGCTAGGCAGGGGTAGGGTGCAGCCAATACAAAACGCGTGGTTCCACCCGCCCGCCAAAACAACAAGTTCGGTTGCTTTTGGGGGGGGGAGGGGGGGGGCGCTATGGGGAGGGGGGTAGGTAGGGGGGGGAGGCCGCGCGGGTCCATGGGGAGGGGCACTAGCGGGTCCAGCGGGAAAGGTACGAGTCCAGCTTCTTGACGCCGACAAAGGGGGTCGGCGGATTAAAGGCCCATGAAACGACCCTTAGAGCGCAGCAACTTCGAGAATCAGAATCATAAGAAAGCTTACCATGTGTGGTGGGTGATAGCAAGTGAACATGTGAACATTTGCAAACCAAGGTCGAAGCGGATCGACTTCAGAGTTTCGCAGTGCAAGCTCAACTCCAGCCAATCGCCGACGTTGATGGAGAGATGCCTTCCTTTGGTGATGTGACATGGCCACATGTTCGTTTCGGTGCAATAGCTGCGTGTGCCACACTGCTGCCAAAGCCGCCGAACACATCCTGGTTGAAAATGAATATAAGCTGAAACCAGCGGCTTCAGTCACAACAAGTGTTGGTTCGTGGCAAGTGAAAGAGAGTTCGGCTTAGTTGGGCTCCGGCTCGTCTGAAACCAGGCGCAAAAAAAGAGAGTGTCGATCAATGATGTGATCAATGATGCTGCTCTACAAGACCCACGGCAGGCAGGGGTGCGTTTGATCGCCCGTTGAGGGGGAATTCTATGTCTGGTGCGGATCGCACCAGGCGAGCAACACGTCTTCGTGTTCGAGCCTGTGTCCCATTGAAGATATTCCAAGTCCAGTGCATCTTGGCTGGTCGTCTAGGGGCCCTTACAAGCAGGCAAGATGCTACGATCATGCATGTTTCGCTCGATCAGTGCCGTCAGGACCGGAGCTACTTCCTCGTTCTCGAAGCGCTTGGCAGCGGAGAGGAAACAATCCAAGCCCGCAGCTTAGAGGTGGAACCAACATGAGTTAGGAGTAACCCCGTTGAGCTGCAACCGCGAGACACTGTGCTTAGTTCAACTTCTGTGAACGGCAGGGCATCTGCCCTGATGAGCTCGTTGCAGGACAGATTCGGAGGATGCGAGTGGCACTCCTCTTCGTCTGCAGCTTATGGGGCTGATGGATGGATTCGATGCTCGGCCCTTCTAAGCACTGACATGCAACAATCCTGCAATGGGCCGCAATACAAGCAAGAGAAATGAAAAACGTTATGCCAAGGAAACGACTCGTGTGGATTGCATAATGGGAATACTGGTCGTCTTGCAACTTGGCCATCCAAGAGATTCTAAGGGTACTAGAGCTTAAGGGTAACTAGTAACTGGACCCTCTACAGCCTCTACACGCGCTGTGTTGCGCTTTTCTCCATGCCAGGAACTCGATTGTCATGGCTTTTGAACTCGAATGTGACGGGCAAGCTGCTGCAGTTTCTGTGGGGGTGACGCCCAGCTTGAGATGTCCAGATGCTGCGACCTGGTTTGTGGTGACCTGGTCTGCACATGTCTGCACCTGAGGTTCAGCAAATAATGTAGTAGGAGACCCTCTTTTGCCTGTCCCCCATGACCCTCTGAACTCTGGGGGTCTTGCTTAGATGGTAAACGGGCGTCAGTTAAAGGGGCTCTCGTATCTGTGGACTATCGCAGCTGAAACATAGCGCTGGCCGCCAGTGATGCCGAGAGAGCCCCACCAAGGCATCGGAGCATTTATTTACCTGGATATTTGCCGTGGAGCTCGTAGTCAGGCTTTACTTCATGAGGCACCTGTTTTCCATGAGAACAACCTGTTTGAGCGTGACTGTTCTCGGACAGTTCTTGGGAAGGTGGGTTTATTTTCGCGATTTGCTCAACTGCATCGATGTGCTCCTTGTTGTTCTGCCCATGTTGGACCTCTACTTGCTGACTCCTCTTGCTGGACATTCGCACAACATCAACATGCTTCGTGCATTGAGACTCGCAAAAATGGCTCGGCTCTTAGATGCTTTTGGCCTCTGCCTTCATGAATCGCCGTGGAAGCAATCAAGCCAAGGTTCGTGCCATACGAATCATGCGGACATTACGTCTTTTTCAAGGCACGCACAGACGTAATCTCGCTGGTAACAAAGCAGCACCAACACCCAATACGTGCCTTGCGTGATCTGAGGCTTGCGCCTATTGATCCAGGCGTGCTCGTCATTCTTACCGTCCCTCGCATGGTCGATGGTATTGCTGATGCTTGTGATGATGATGGGCGGCCTTGTGATGGGCAACCTGCGCCGGGCTTGCAAATCACGAGTCCCTTGAGAGTTTTTTGACGGGTTATTGCCCGCAAAGAGCTTGCAATCAGTTGCTGCCTCAGGCTTCAAGAATTCATCACGAATGAACACGAAGACTTGGACGCGCGTTTGTGGGTCTGGACATATTACGGAACAGCATACCGAGCAATGTACACCATGCCTCTTGCCTGGTTAGATCACCACAATGAACTGAATGAGGTTGCTGCACCTGCTCGCTTTGGGTGGAGCTTGAGTCATCGTCAGGTATGAGATCACTTTTGCTGGCAACTGGACCACTCGCGCCCGCCACGCCCACAGCTTGCTGCCTGTGGACGTTGGCCGGGTAGGGACACGACTTCCAGTTGTGCTCTTGATTGTTCCAGCAGAAGTCGGCAAGCAGCCCTGTCGGGCCGATCGGGCCTATATATGCCCCTTTCGCATACAATATTGGGCGCTCATCATGGTGGTGTGACCTGCGTCCAGGGTACTTCCAGCTAAGGTCCGGTGCTTGAGGATGTTGACCACTCATTCGTCATCTTCTATCTTACGTATGTTACTCTGATCGTCTTTGCAGCAGCTCAACTGCGAACAAACTGTTCCTGAGTGTTGAGTCTAGTCACATTGTGTTTGCTCAGCAGATCTGAATGCTACATGCGCAATCCAGGTGCTTCGCGTGATTACAGCGGTGTTTTTGCGCGAGACGCTGGAGGCTGCGAACAACGACGCAGAGCTGATGGTAATGGAACGGCTGCGACAAAAAGGCAAATACGTCAAACGATTGGAAGGCGTGGGCTGCACGGTGCAGCCTTTACCTTCAAACCTGCTCTGTAATCTCTGTATCCCCATGCACCACAAAGTCCCAAACATGCCTGTTTCATGCTGCAGAGGCATTTTTAAGGCAATGGATGCAAGCGGAGATGGTGTGCTCACAGAGTCTGAAATGCACCTTCGTCTTTGTTATTGCAACGCTTTTACCAGATACTTGTAGAAGGATGGCTCTTTTGTTGTGAGTTTTATTTCCTTGTCTCTGTTGGCCGATACAAGCTCTTGGAGTGCAGTGCTGTTAGAAGTTGGCTTCAGGACTGCTGTTCTACAGGATCCAAAGGTTCAGGCCTACTTGGCCAGCCTTGATTTGGACTTGTCTGAGGGTCAGGCCTTGTACCGCTTGCTGCAGAACGGTGCCTTGACCGAAGGGAAATGCCTGGAAGAGGGCCTTTGTGCAATCTTGCAAACTTGCCAGTGTAAGTAAGAAGGTGTTGGGAGATGTGGGAATTCGAAGCATGTCTTTGCAAGCTGACAGGCGAAGGCCAGGTCACCTATGAAGATTTCATAGATGGGATTCTGCGTTGCAAGGGTCCTGCACGCGCAATTGACCAGACACTTGGATTAACAGAGGGACAGACATGCTTCCGCGAGCGACTTCTGTCATTAATTCTGAAAAATTGAGTCTGTCATGTCCGTGTGGCTACGTGAGGATTTGCTTACAGTGCGATGTGAAAATGCTTTCTGATTCTCTAATGCTCCTCGGACATGATGGCAAAAAAGGTTTTTCTTCAAAGTTCAGCTCTACCACACCTAAGGTATTTGACCAAAGCACTGGAAGATGCGAACCTCATCAAGAAGACACGCAGGCACCCAGCCAGGCGAAAAAGCAAGCATCGTGTCAGTGTGGAGGAGGCCTGGTTGCACTGAAGGCCTTTCTAGCCATTTCTTTTTTTTTGAACTTGTCGAGAGCTTGAGATGTTCATGTTCGCATGACCGTGCCATGGTAAGCTTGTCCGAGGACGATGTTGTGCTCCTTGGACCACTTGAGGACTGTGGTTTTTGCTGGTTTGGGGGTCGGGTCAGGAATGGAGTCTGAGGGGTCGTGCTTCCTGGATCCGCTCATCGAGAAAAGCCAAGAACTGGTTAGCATCGCATGCTGGCATATCTTCATTTGACGCGTGTGCATGCAGCACAGAAGTAGACTGCGAGGCTTCTACGGGCGGCAACGAGACAGATTGTGTGATCGTGATCTTGCATCTCTATCCATCAATCTCGCGGCCTGGTATTTTTGTGATGGATGCGTTGGTGGCTGTGGATCCTGAAGAAGGTAGGTTCCTAAACATTGCTGGGGCAATCTCGCGATGGCCACCGCTGTTTCACTGTAAGTAGGAACATGGCCGCCCTGACACAAACTCGGTCAGGCAGGGCTTCAATAGAAGTCGCTTTCGACTGAAAATTAGACCACGCTCAACCGCAGAAAGACTTGAGCGGAGTGCATGTTGAGCTGTTGCTGCATGGTGCCGTTCTGCGAACTCCCAAGGCACATGGCCCCCATTGCGAAGCAGTAAGGAGCAGTGAGGTTGATTGAGTCTTGAGCCAGGCTGCTTGCGAGGCGACGCCCGAGGCTTCACCTGAGCCGACCAAGACAGGAGGCAAAGATGTGGAAGGCTGAAGCTGCTGCCTACGCACCACAGAAAGAGCATGAAAGAGCCATCTGAGCCATTGGCAAGTCGTTGAACCCTGTCAAATGCAGGCTTCGAGCCGACAGTGGATGCGGAACGCACGGAAGATTCGGCGAAGCCTCCGGATCCGCCGAGTCACGCTAGCAGCTAGCACGCTAGTGTTTCACTTGCAAGTCGCAAGAACAAGGTGGTGTGAACTTTTCCCCCAAACCTCTTCATGGGTTCTCGTTTTGAGTTTTTGCACGTGGCAGAGACGTTTGCAAAGGTGACGGGGGAAGGACGGGTGGAGGGGTGCCAGGACGGGACGGGGACGGGTGACAGGAGGGGTACGAAGACGGGAGGGGACAGGCGGAAGTGGACGGATGGTGTGGCTCGGATGCAGTGGTTGTCGTTGGTTGCTGTTCACGCAGCATAAACAACCTGTAAACAAAGTAACCTGTTTCTTCGGTGGCAGCGGAAACGAGGGCCACTGCCACAATGGAGAACCTCAAGTGGAGAAGTTTCATGCTGGCAGCACATAGGAACATGTGATATCGAGCCCGCCAGGTGGCAAAAAGCAGCGCATCTGGCATGGTTATTGACCTTTCTTAGTCCCCCGCTTCAGCCTAGTATGCTTGCATAGTTGAATCTCCTAATATCACCAGCCCTCTCTGCCGGAAGGAGTTATGTCAGCTCCTGGGCACATTTGATTTCCCAAGACCTCCCAGGTTCTTATGCTCGGAAGCACATTCCAGTGAGTACAAAGGCCAGCCGGTTGGCAAGGTGACTCCATCCTCTATTACGAAGCCTGCTGAGGTGAGGTTTGACGGCCGACATTTGCGCGCGCAGATCTCTTGCCTTCCGAAGAGCCACGCCGGGCATTCACACCATCGGGCATGGTGGGTGGAGGCAAACAGGGGTAGGTGGCCACACAAGAGAGGCGAATGGAGGTTCGTGGGTACTAGAACGGGCCCGCGAGTCTTTAAGAAAAGAGTAGCGCACGGCTGCGAGAAAATGCTGTTGCGGTGGACTATGCTGTTCGCGGGTTGACGTTCTTTGTGTCATGGCATCTCATGCAAAGTTTTCCAGTGCCGTTTCAGCCCTATGCTCAGGACTCGCAGTGACGAGGCGGGCAACATTCGGGGGCGTTTCTGTCGTTGCTATCACTTTCGCGAGGCAGAGCCAGCCGACGTGTCCGAGGAGCCTTGCTCCGAACCCTCCGGAGCGGCTGCAGCTAGTAAGGCCGATCCGCCGTTGAGGAGTCGGCACCTCTAGTCACATCTAGTCACTAGTCTTGGTCAGCGGCCACATGCCAGAATCAGGAAGTAAAGGCATGACGATTCAGGAATGGACCAAGGGGCCTAGGGGCACGCAGCGGATGTCGAGGTGATGGTGCGTGAGAGGGGAAGGTGGGAAGGGTGGGCAGGGTGGGCCGGGGAGCGAGTTGGTGGCTGAGGCCTCGAAGATGGCATGACAAGCAGACTGAACCACAAGCAAGACATAGCAAAATATAGCAAAGCCGGCAAAACCGGCAAAACCTTTCACAGAAAGCTCCTGTCGCTTGCAGGCGGAGGCTAAAGACAGCGACGCAAGCGCAAGCGAGGCCGAAGAGGAGGCCGAGCCCTGGGAGGCAAGGCGGACATTGCGACATTGCCGGCCGTTCTTGAAGATGTGTACCTGCTGATACCTGCAGATCTCTGCGGTGTGTTCTTGGCTTCCCGCTTACTCTGTGCCGCTCTTTGCTCTTTGCTCGCATCAGACCGACCTTTGCGGCCTGGATGCAGAGGTGGGGCTCCCAACCCCCGAGATTTTCATGTATTGTCCATGCAGTCCAGTGATCCAGGCAGTCGTAGAGGCCATTCCAGTGGAGAGTGTCTCCAGGCAGGCTGAGACTCTTGGCAGCATGGGAGAGGCAAGCCATGGGGTCAGCTTGGTTTGACGCCCTGAGCCAAACAAAGCACCAAGGCATGCATTGGATGGCGCGCAAATGTGCATGAAGGTTGCCAGATTGGCTTCAGAGGCAGAGGGCAGGGCTTTCATCGAGACAGATTCGACAGTCCACTTGCTTCCAGTTAGGCCGCAGGGACTTCCCGTTCCTGGTCGCAACTCTTGCGGCTCCTCACCGACATTGGACTTGTGGGGTTGTACTGCTGCAGGATGCAGGGCCACAGTCAAGTCACGTTGGTAGTCGAAACTAGAGCCTTTAAGGCATGTAAAATCCAGGGAAAGGGTGTCGGCCCTCGGCCGAGGTGTGGCACGCATCTCTTGGACAGTGCCTCGCTCGCCGAAAAAGAGCATGATGCAGTCAAACTGCAGTCAAACTTCAGACTTCAGCCTGAACGAGGCACGCACTGTGTGACGCAGGCATCTCAGAGCGTGGCAAGGCGGGGCAGCAAGTGCGGCATGTTCAGGTTTGGCGTGGGCATCTTATGGCAAACCCTTGCTCCCTGCAAACCCACGAAGGTGTGCCGTCAACGTCCCATCTGATCTGATCCCATTGTTGGAGAAAATCAAGACAGCAGAGGGTATGACGAGGCTGCCGTGCCACAGCTGCCCAGACTCAGAAGCAAGTCATTCTGGTGTACAGGCAGGCAGTCAGCGCGACGCGGGACTTGATGCAGTGCACGGAGATAATCTCGGAACGAGGCCTGGTCGATTCACGGAAGAGTTGTAGCCAGCAGACAAGGCAAGATGATGAAAGTACACAAATAGGTTAAAGGTGCAGCGCCTTGTGGCGCTGACCCACAAAAGCCCCCGCCAAACACTGGCCACGTCATGGGCCACGTAGTGGCCAGCAGGTCTCTCAGGCCGGCGTTGCACCGCAAAGCAGTGGCCTTATCTATGGCTGCCAGCAGACCTCGGTTGGCGATTGCACACACGATTCTTTAGTAGAATCGGAGGCCTGAGGACGCCTTATGGCCAATGTCCACGGTGCAATCGCCGGCAGACAGCCTGCTGGCTGCTATATGGCCACTGTTTTTGCGCTGACATGGCCAACCGACAGCTGCTGGCAGCTGCATGGCGACCGCTTAACAAGGCCGCTGTCTTCCGGTGCAATCGCCGGCCTGAGAGAGCTGCTGGTGTCGTTTTCTGGCCACAGTTTTGCGGTGCAGTCGCCGGCCTGGCAAACCTGCCAGGCCTGCCGGTGCACCGCAAAGCACCGGCGATAGGCAGCCAAGCCTTTCAGGCGCGAGGACAAATCCCATTTCCGCGAAAGAGACGTCCAAGACCGACGACAGTTAAGACCGACGACGGTTTCGACCGACGCCCAATTATCATTTCAAGACTTGGAGTTCCAAGTGGGAGAAGCAGATTGGCCTTGCTCTGCGTCACAATGCCACAAGCTCTTTTCACATTTTTGGATGGAAACTTAGGTTAAGCTTGCCTTTGTAGCAGGACATGATCACAGACCAAGCGCAGCCGTTATTTCGGTTCAAGGCGGAGAAGCCGAGCAGTGTGCTTTGCAAAGTGACACTCGCGGTGGTTTGTGTTTCCCCCACACATGCGACAGGAACATACGGTTTAAGATTGCGTTGCAAAAGTTACAGCGGCTTTCAATTTGCGACAAAGCCATTCCTACATCGATCCTTAGCCTAGTCTCTAGTCTGAGTCTTGAATCAAGAAGAAGGTTGTGCTTGGTTTATGATCAGCTTATGCTACAAGACAAGCTGAACCTAGGTTTCCATCCAAAAAAAGAGGGTTGAGCTTGTGGTAGTGCAACCCAAGACAGGGCGAATCTGCTTTTTCCCCTTGAAGTTCCAGGTGTAATCGACCGGGTATGCCAAGCAAGTATACGCTGTCGAAGTGATGCGCTTGACTCACAATCTTGGGCCTGAGACTTGAGACTCCAAGTCTCAAGCCTAGATTCCTTCGGCAGCTCCCGTCAGCCCTTGGGGACGACTCCAAACCTGGAACCTTCTGCGTTCAGCCCCAGGGACAGAGCTTCGAAGTCAGGAACCTGCGACGAATCCCATCACACTCGACAGAACCATGCGGTTGATGCGGTTGCAGGTTGCATCGAGAAAGGCATTCACGTCATAACGCATTGCTACAACGAGCTCGCGGTGTGCTCCTGACTTCTTTCGACGACAGCAAAGAAATGCCCTGCGCTGCTCGACACACTCTTTTGTTTTTGGCCTTGTGGGCCAGTGGCGGGGCCGACAGCAAGGACACGTGAAGCAGGCCTCAAAATCATGAGGAATCGACGGGACGGCTTTCCAAGTCGGAAGATCCGAGCCTGAAAAAACTCAAAGCTTCAAATGCAGTTGTACCAATCAAACAGGACATTTTTTTGTGCATGGTATGCAAGAGTTCCCAAGCTCGATCTTCAGCCTTGACAGCGGTGGTATAGTAGTGTGGTTAAACCTGCAGGCCTTAAGGCCACGGAGCTTTCCAACAGGCCATCTGAGCAGGGTGGACTGTAGCAACTGTGGGAACTGCACTAGCCTTCGCTGACAACTGGTCCCAGGTTGCTACAACAATCCAAGGAGTTAGCCGACACGCTGCAGTCGGCTTGGGCTCTCGGCGAGTTCTGTGCCGCTTCAAGAATCGCGTTAGGAGTCTGCATGGGTCTGATTGCATGGGATTCATCAAAGCCATTTTGTCGTCATCGGGGCTGTTCAGCCCACCCGCAGCTTGGCTCGTAGAGCGGCTTGACCACACTCCTGTGTCCTGAGTGGAGGAAGTCACTCGAGCTGCCCGTCTGCAGCGGATAAGCCGTTTCAAGATGTCTCAAGTATGGGTGTTTCGTGGAGCCTCGGGGCTGCATCTTCCACCGAAGGCTTTCGACATTTTCGGCTTTTGCGAAGGCGTCTGAGTCCTTCATGGAGAAGGAGCTGTTTCTGCAAGTAAGATGGTTGCTGGGAGCAGGCAAAGATTTGTTGGTTTCAAGGACAGCTGCGCTACACCAGATGTGTCCACCTCTCAAGTTCGACCTGAAGTGCCAGGCAGTGAACTTCAAGGGATTTGCACGAACAGCCTTCATGGCACGATTGCACTCTGCACAGGCGAAAGAGACGGCGATGCAAACAAGCTGGACGCTGTGACTCGGGTACACGACAAGCTTTTCCATGTGCCAGGCTTGCCAGCCTGTTTTTCAGAGCCCCCCCACTACAGACCTGAACTCAGGGAACTTCAGCATGATGTTGTGTCAGGGCATTAACTACTACCAATGAATGAGGCGCTGTGTGGTAGTAGGCGCACGGTACGGTGTAAGTTGGTATGGTGGAACATGTGCGCCATCTTTCATCCACGACTGCAAGCTCTTGAACTCAGGTGATGGACGAGGGCATGCATGGACATGGCATTCGCAGTCGGACCGCCATGCTGCCAGCTCCTCCAAGTGAGGAGGACGAGGTGACAGGCAGGACCGCAGTTCGTGGCATGTCAGTTCGACTAGAAGCATTAGCTGATGTTTTTTAGCTGATGTTTTGGGCTTAACTCTTCTTGGCGCCGTACTAGAACTGCCGTTTGATTTGAGGCAGTGGCAGCTTGAAGCCATCCAGAACGGCGATGTTTATTGGCCCGATTGACGCAATGGGCTGAGATGGAGAATCTTCTAGGACCCAGGCGACGTACAGTCGCCAATGTGCTCTGCTACATCTACACTTGAATTGAAGTGAGGACAAGGAAGTAGAGCATGCCGTGCGCTCGCGGACGGCGATGCTTCCAGGCCCGCTCAAGATGCCACAAGTAGCTGCGCAGTAGCTGCGCAGTAGCTGCTCAGTAGCTGCTAATGATCCGCCAAAGCCCCCGCTTCGATGGACATGTTGGGATGCAGGAGGTGAAGACGATGAGGTTGCTTCCAATGCAGTTTAGTGATGCGTCCATTGGGCATGTGGCGTAATGCCTACAGAAATAGGCTGCACTTCACTGAGGCTGAACATGCGCTTCGATCGCGAACAGCTATGTGGCCTCTTGATGCCAAGGAGGAAGTGGCAGGCCTGCTTCTGGTTTTGAAGGAGCATGAACTCCCCGAAGCTTCTGCCTGTCTCTTCGAGCCGGCCATTGCGCTAACTTACCGTAGGGCTCAACCTGGCAAGCTGACGACCACGTCGTGGTGAAGCAACGCGAGGGAGGTGCTTCTTGGAGCCAGAAACCTTTTGACCATGTCCAGAACCTGAGAACAAACTGCAAAAGCGGACTGAAGCCAACACAAATCATATTGTGTGACAGTTTGTGAACGTGACCAAAATATCACATGTTACTGGATCTGAAAGCCAGCGCGGCCAGGGTCAGATCACAAGACCGCGGCCACCTCCACAAGCAAAGCTAAGCAAAGCTAAGCAAAGCTAAGCAAAGCTAAGCAAAGCCTGCAGTAGCTTGCTCGAGAATGCAGCATCGAGCAGGCAAGCCAAGACCCTCCAGAACTGCCATGCTGGCTGAGGATGAGGCGTCCGCAGCCTAGTTGAAGGGTCCATGCGGAGACGGAAGAGGGGTGTCCAGTGTCCAAAGAGACCAATCATGGTGTTTTTTGTGGACTTGCAAGAATCTTTGATTTGCCCCCCGCCCCTTCCCTCCCGACGACCCCCCTCCGAAGCCAGTCATGAGGTGGGGAGCAGTACGGCGGTACCGGCATGCAGCCCGCAAAACAGGCATGGGAGGCATGAAATGGCGTGAAATGGCGTGAAATGGGGAACAAAAACAGGCCACACATTCGAAAGCACACCAGCGCGCGGGTTGTGCGTCATTGGTTTGAGCTCCGGGTTGATTCTGTAGTATCGGTTCTGCAGCGGATGTAATCATCCACCCCCCCCACCGGGCGGTCAAACTTGGCAGAAGAGACAAACATGTGCTCTTTTCCTGGGGGGCCGTTCTTTCGGTGTTAGCTAAAAAAGCAAGGCAAAAGCCACAAAAAAAATGACCGGGAGAAGCAGTGGAACCAGGAGGAGGGAGCTGCTTTTATCTGCTTTTCACGCGCACTCTTAGGCCGGGACCAGAGTCGAGCACAGAAAGCTCCCGCTTCCGCAGAATCCCAGCTTACGATTTGAGATTTGAGATTGATATTACTCTTGTTTGCTCTCTCACTTTTTGTTTTACATAATGTGCTTCTCTGTGTTCCGTGGCATTTTTGTGCAGTCCCATTTTGAGGGTTTGTTCTTGAGAGCTGAGGACTGATGAATGTCTTTAAAAGAGACTCGAGCAGGGAAGTGTGACGTTTGTCGCTTGGCTTGCACACTGGCTCTCACTGGCTCTTCCTTCTGGCTCTTCCTTCTGCCCTTTGGTATAGTTGGGGTTTTTAAGATGCTGAGCTGCTGAAGCATGAAAGGGCATGTCACCTCCCTCTCTCGGGTTCCCGGGATTCCCGACTGTTCACTGTGAAAATCCTGAAGGGCTAGGGCTGCGTTGCCCTGCCAGGTCTGAGAATGTGCCTTTTGAAGTCTTTGAAGTCCTCCTTGACTTGTGCCTTTGCAGGACCCAAGGCTGAATTGACTCTTAGCACGGGGTTCTGCCATGAAGAAGCCTAAAGGCCATGAAGGGCTGCCGCTGCCGCTGTTGCAAAACGAGGAGCTGCAGAATACAGAGATCCACTGCTCGGCGCCGACTTCTTATAACGCTGATGATCCGATGCTAATATGATTGGCTGTTGTGCTTTTCTGTGGCATTTTTTCTCCAACATCTTTCTGTACGAACCGCACGGTTTCAGCTGCCTACAGACATGTAGCTAGAGACTTCAGTTCATGCTGAGATATTCGCACGATTCGCAGCTGTCAAGCGTGCTTGCTTGGAACAGAAGGTAGTGGCGACAGTCAGCTCAGGGCTACCTGTTGTTTGGTGAGAGCTGTTGGTATCACGAAAGCCATATACCACGTGATGCTTGGCACTGTCGCATCACAAATTCGGCATGAGGCACAGAGGTGCACATGCTGTTGACGTACAGATGAAGCAAGAAACCCTGCCCCAGCACTAGGAAATCTCTGGTGCTTGGGCAGGGTTGGAACGTGTTTGTTTCGCGCGATTGTGGTGTGCCTTGCTTCCTTACATTCTGTCGACAGCTAAATTAAGAGACACACGGTGAGACTCAGTGCCCGAGACTCAGTGGCACGATTCGCAAGGGCTGCAAGGCGCTGACAGGCCGCTGCCGGACACAAGTGACGCTGCGACCCAAGTCGACCCCTTGACAAGAGTGCTTCAGACACAGCGTCTGCGAAAAGCTCCCGATAGTCCAATCCTGAAGCTACTGTTCTCAGATGCTTGCCGTTGCGCAAATGCCGCTTGATTGTGGCTTGTGTCGCAATACCTGTGGCTCAGATGTGATGCAGCACCTCCTCGGGCCAGATGCTTGCTGACCCCATTCGACGCAGCTGCGACGCAGCTGCGACGCAGCCGCCTTGCACTGCAAGGCCATGATGCCGACAGGTCGTAACGATGTGTTTTCTAGGTTGTCTGCAGCTCACCATGGCACTGCATCGTCTTGGTGGATAAGAAACAAGGAAGCCTCGTGACTTAGTGGTTCTTGGTGCTCTCACAATCTGAGGTGACATGCACAGCCACCGATGGAGTGCTCATGCAGGTTTTCTGTTCCACGTGGCTGAGCCACAAGCTCTGGAAACAGCCTTTCTCGAGGTTCTCTCTGTATGTCTGTGTGTGTGTGTGTGTGCGCGCGTGCGTGCGTGCGTGCGTGCGTGCGTGTGCGTACGAGTAGTGCGTGGAGTTGTTGCTTGGCAGCGTCAGATTTCCTGCTTACACGGCGGTGTCGCAGGCGAGACCAATTGGGCGAGCAACAGCAGCACAGGCGGCACAGCCGGCACAGGGCCTTCCTGCGCAAGAGATGGCTGCACTCAGCCCTCACACCCATACGGCCCAGATGCCTGACTGGAGAGTGGACGTGGAAGGTTCAGGTCACACAGTCCGTTTGGAGGAGTCTTCCTTGGCCGACCTGGCAGCCAGCTTGAAGTACCTGCCTGGTGCAGCAGTTACAGGCGGTGCGGCCAGCATGGCAAATGTAGTATTTGGAGTTTCCATCATTGGGCTCCTCGCATTTCAGGCGACGCGATCCACAGTGGCAAAGTGCTTGCCTCCTCGAAAACTGGAGCTGGTCCCTTCTCCCTTGCTGGAGGAGCCCTCACAAGGCAGAGACAGTGATGATAGCGACAACAAGACAGAGTGCACGAAGGCACAGACGGCATAGATGCCCACGTTTCAGCGCCTTGAGCCTGATCCTCGACAACCGTTCTGCACCGACACGTGGGTGCAGAGAATCGCTGCCCACGTTGAACAAGAGGCATGCAGGAATCGAGAAAAGATGCCCTCCCCGCAGCACGGTGTGAGCTGAGATGGGGCATTGATCTCGTGCAAGATTGCTGCTCGCCCAGGTTGCTGGGGCAGAAGAGATGTCCAGCTTCGCTTGCAGGACTTGGGGTTTGTCAGCTGCTTCGCAACTTGGTTTCAGCTGACGTGCGACTTTGCCAGTGCAGTCTTCTTGTGTGTGTGTGTGTGTGTGTGCGCCTGTTGGTGGACAAGGCATTGCTTTTTTGAATCTGCCAGTCCAGTTGTTCGCTGCCAATGCAATCCAAGCGGGTAGTAGAGTAGAGAGGGCAAGGAACGGAGCAACTTCCCAGTCCTGGACGCTCGTGCACTGAATTGCTGGCTTCCTAGGTGCTTTGGAATCTGGAGCACTTGTTGTTGCATCATGCTTGTCATTCCTTGATGCTTGTCTCGTGGATGTCGAGGCCCATGGCGGCGGCAGCATGCCGGGCCATTGGCCAGGCATGCCAACCTGCACCGGCCCCAGCGGGGTCCTGCAGAAGACGCTGTTCTATACTGAACGGACTGAAGCGGGTAGTGGTAGCGGTTGTGGTTGTGCTGAGCTTGAGTTGCATCCTTGCCGTGCTGGAGAAGCCGAGGTTGCAGCGGCGACCTCTGTCGTCCGGGGCGCCCGTGGCCCCAGACTGCCGACGCGTTGTGGAAATGCCACGACGGATCTGGACACGTGCCAGCCTCAGGGTCTCAGGGCGCGAGGGCCAAGAAAGGCTGTGGGCATTGTGAAATTTGTGAATCTTTGCACCTGGAGGCCGCAGCCAATGCTCGGCTCGTGGATGCTGGAACCACAGTGCACGATGATCCGCTCGGCTCCTGTTTGCTGTATGTTGGTTCTCTTTGTCGCTACCGAGAATTTCACATGTCAACCACACAGTGGCCAAGGCCAGTACCCTGGCTTGGCGGCGCTTTTCAAGCAGGCAGCTGCGCCTGAGGAGCAGGCAGATGCTGTGATGCTGCGTGTGAAGCAGGGCTGCTCTGCCAACACTTTTCATTCTGAACCTTTCTCCCTGGCCAGGAGCCTTGCAAAGCAGTAGAGGAGGAACTGCAGACCGCAGCCGCTGTAGAAGTACCTGCAAATAGCCCGGAGAAGCTGCCGGAGTCCGCAGAAGGGGGAGATGATGAAGCTGAGTGCAGTCGGCCACGGGAAGAGAGGTGCATCTGAGCTAGGATGCGTTGAGAGAGCGCTGATACCCACTGGTATTGTAGACTAGAGCTTTTTTGCCTTAGAAAGCGATTGCTTGTCCATGCTTGTCCTACGTCCTATGGATGTGCGCAATGTACGAGTTGGGACGCTGCCAGGCGGAGGGGGCGTCCGCGGGCTCCCGTTGCAGCTGCGACTTGGCGAAGAATTGACCTCTGAGGCTTTGGACGAGCCCCCAAAGCTTCTTCAGAGGACCGGGTCTGATCATAGATGTCAGTCGTTCGCTCGTTCGTGAGAAAATGCACGTTTTTTTCCCCCCGGGTACCCTACTTGAGAGACAGAGCAATGCCACTTCGTTGGCTCAAGGTCTGCTGTGCCTGTGCAAAGAAATGTGCAGCAAGAGACAAGCCTACTTGTGTTGAGTTCGGTGAGCTCGGCCTTTGAGACTTGGATGTCGCTGGCCGGAGAGAATGATTTCGCAAGCAGGCTCAAGCTGTCACGGCCTCGAATTTTTCAGGAAAGCCCGCTGGGTGAGAAGAAAAAATCATGGGACTATACTGACGATGAATCCAAACGGTTTTAGACGAAGATGTGTGCTGGATTCTGGATTGGATTAGGCCCGGCATCATGATGAGGAGCCCCTCTCACCGGAGGAGGTTGCCTTCCATGTTTTGGCAAAAGCAAGCCTGGCACTGCTGCAGGGTCGTGACCTGTATGTTATAGTGGAAGCCTCGCTGCTGCCGGAGTTGACCTCGCCAGCATGGCCCGCAAAACTGCTGAGCCGTCCCAAAATTTACGCGGCGAGAATGGTGAAGCAGTGCCCTCAACTGGACTCCTGAAGCTGAGCCGAAGCCCTTGTCGCCCTGGACCCACTGCCCGTGTGCTTGGCTGCGACCCCCCGCGCCCCTGCCCCCGTGTTTGGACGAGATGTTCAGATAAATGGGTGGGCTAGCGGGCGACAGCGGCAGGGTGAAAGGGGCAGGTCCCTCATAAACAAGGCGTCTCGGACCCCGTCGGGTAGGGAGAGAAGCAGAGTGCCCTCTGCGCGCAGCCGCCATCCACAAAGGTGAAGAAGCCTGCGTGGCGAGGTGCGAAGAACATTGGAGTGCGGATGCGTCATACGCTGCAGTTCCAACGGCAACGCCTACGGAGGTGGATGCGCCGCCACGGGCAGGGCTTCGCAGGACCTGCGTTCTATGGGAGGACACCTACAAATCATCGGCAAGGGGGCAAGGGCTGTCAATGCGGTTTTGCCTGCGCGGCCATGATCCAGAAGACCTGGGCCAGGGTCGCATCCCGTTGGCAGAGAGCTGACCCAAGTCAGGAGGAAAGGCAGCCTGCTGCAGCGGGAGCTGGGTTGTCTTCCACCCTGTGGGGTGGCCGAGGCGACGTGGCTTCCGCTCGGCGAAGCCATACAGAGTCCCGTGGCAGGCAGGATGTTGCCAGCGAGAGAGGGCATGTAGTTAAGACTGCAAACAGACTGCAAGGCACGAAAATTTCGCAGGGAGGCGAATTGCTCAGTTCTTTTGCGCGCGAAGCCAAGTCAGTGCCGCACGCCTTGTCTGCGTGCTGCTGCCATCGAAATCCTGTGAGAGGACAAAGCCTCTCGTGGCGGAATGGGTATCAGACACGACGATGACGCGAAGACTTGATCTGCTGCGCGAAGACACGGAAAAGTGATACCCCGCGTGAAGACGCGAAGACTTGAAAACGTGAAGCGGAAATTTCCGCGCGAAGATCGCGATCGAAGACGTCGGCGGTGTCACAGCATCAGCGTCAGCGGCGTCAGCAGATGTCAACGGCATCAAAAGCACCGCGTCAACGGCGTCATCGACCCCAGCGGCATCAACGGCGTCGGCCTCAAGGGCGGTGTCAACGGCGTCAAGAGAACTCATGGCGTCGACGCCTTCACGGCTCGAACGGCTTTACAGATTCACCGCTTCAACGGCTTCAGCAGCGTCAACCAAGCTACGTATTCTTTGTGGGTCGCCGTTGTTGTATGTTGAGTTCGTGACAGCACCTTTTTTTTTTCTCAGATCGTTCGTTCATGCCGTTCGTCCTTGATTGTTTAAAAAGAGTTGTGGTGAGGCTGCGTTGATGATGCGGGATTACGAGATGCGCTTGCGAAGCCTGGAAATGCAGTGCAAGAAGCTGAGCTCTTTCTGCACATCTCCGTGCCACATCGATAGTGATCGTTTTTATCAGTGGCCCCTGCACCTTTCAATTAAGGCCGCGAGCTAACCTCGCAGAATGCGCGACTCTCCTCGGAATCCTGGCGCAACCTTCGTGCAGCGGTGCTGGTTTCATGCGCTGTTCATCAAATACTCCAGGAACTGACGGCCGGAGAAGTGAAGCAGCAACAAGGCGGGCCCTTCCATGTGGAGCCTGCGCAAATCTGGAATGTAGGTCCTGGCATTTCGAATCGCGGGATGGTCGCAGCTCACTTGGAGCACGTGTGTGCACCTCGAACTCGGACCTTGACTGGATGCGGCGGGTGTGGGGGCGGGGACGGGGGCGGGGACGGGGGCGGGGACGGGGGCGAGGGGGCGGGGTTTCAGAGCTGTCAGGAAAATCGGCTCCAGTTTGACGTGCTAGGTGTGGCCCGTAAAAACGAACACTTGCAACGGGTATCCTGGCTGATGCAGTAGTTAGCCGGGGGAGGGACATGGACAGGGAAGAAGGGCCTGAAGAGCCTTGGTGCTCACTCATTCGCCTCCGGCCAGTTGACAGCGTGCTTCGATGTGTGTCTGCTTACTGCTGTTACAAGTAGCTCCCTTGCCGAGCCTTTCTCGCACTTCCTTGCCTGGTCTTGCGTGACGGATGTTCAGAAGGAGTCGCCTGCGAATGCTGGACATGCAAGAAGCACGCACGGAAGCATGGATGGCTGACGAATGGTTGGCCATGTGGCAGAGCACGATGGTGTTGTAGCGGTAGCATTAGAGGTCTGCGTGGACCAGTAGCTTGTGCTCACAAGCTTTTTGTTTTGTTGTCGGGTCATCCCCAATGTTGCCCTGCAGTGCGTGGCTGTTTGGCGGGAGGGAACAAAGCAAGCTGCAAACGGATAGTGCCTTGGCAAGAAGGCATTCAGAAGGCAGCTTGGCCGTAGCAGATCAGGCCGCGAGCTGAATCTTCGTCTGAGCCGTGAGGTGATGGGCCGAGTTGTTGCGTTTGTACAAGGTGCTTGTTTCAAGGAAACTTGCAGCATCTGGTTTTGTTCCTCTGCGCCTCTCCCTTTTAGGTGCAGGAGTTGCGCCGAGAAAATGCAGAGGCGAATGCAAAAGTGACCTCGCTCGAGGAGGAGTGCAGTGCCTCGCAGTGTTTCCATTGTTTCCCATGCACGATGCCGCGCTGCCCTTGAGGAACTTGCAGTGCAACGAGAGCTTCCGCCCCTTCCAGTACTAGACCTTCAGCCCTCATGCCTCGCTGAGGTTGTTGAGCCCTCCGGCTTGTTCAGGAGTTTCGGTTTCATGCCGCTCCTCCGTGCAGGGGTGCAGCAGCTGAGGCCACCTCCTGGCCTGGCCAGGCCTTCAAATTTGGCAAATCTGGATTTGCAGCAGACCCACACCATCCCAATCGAGGACCGGTTGGCTCACCAAGCTCGGTATGCGTCACGTGCCCGGGGAGCGTGCCTGTTTGCCAGTGCGTGCGAATGGCGAGCGCATCCATGCCGCACGATGATAATTAATGATAATGCCCATGTTCACAGTGCGTGCGAATGACCAGAGCCTCCATGCCCGCACGATTGATAGCGTCCATGTTCGCAGTGCATGCGAATGGCCATGCTCTTCGCGGCTTTTCTCCTGTGTAGAAGTGGGTGGCGTGCCGTTCTGGATGCCGTCCGCATCCACAGGCTGCGGCTGCATTGCATGTGCAGTACGCCACCAAAAAACAGGTGCGTGCTCGCCTTTCGTGCTGGCCTGCGCAGTCACTGCCGCACTCACTTCTGTTGGCCAGCGCGGTAACCGCTGTACCTCCCCAAGAAGCCCTCGTCCCAAGCACCTCTGTTTAACCTGGCAGGTGTGGTACTTCGTGCACGTACTAGATTCCAGACACAGCCATACTCGTACCATCTCGTACCCTCAACAACTGGCGAGAAAAACTCCCGAAACTTTTTCTCCATCTTGTAGCATCTGTTTTCGTTCATGGTGGCTGCAGAGGAGCCTGAGTCTTTCTGGGGCTGCGAAGAAATGCAGATGTATTGCCCGTCATTGTTACTTGCGCATCGTGAGCCTTACCAGCAGTCGGCGTCGCCAAAGGCACGTTGTGTTGCAATGTGTTGTGGTGCAGTGCGATGTCCAATGTGGTGTAAAAAGGTTGTCCACGTTCTGTGTCTACTAAGGACCTGAGTTTGACAACCGACTCGGGCCCTCCAGGTCTGGCGCGCCCTGCGCTGAATGGTCTGAGAACAGAGGTGGCGCTCATGTACTAGCAGCAAGCGCCGGAATGTATGGCATGCCGCATGTGTTTTTGTTTATGTGTTCAATGTGCTTGCACTTCGCTCGTGTTGTGTTCGCACTGTCAGCACCTGATTCAGTCTGCTTGATGTTGAACCATTCGAACTTGAAAACGCCGGCACCAGGCTATGTGGGTGCACACACTTTTCATGAGCCAGTGCAAATCCGCCAGGGTGCGGTCAGGTTTTCGCTGGAACAACGGCACAAGGTGACAGAAGGCAACTAAGGTGGATCGCGAAAGGAGTGCACCCTGGACAATTCGCCCACTGAGTTCAAGGCAAAAGCTGCAGAAGCAAGGGGCTCCGCGATCGACACTAGCAAGCCGACAGGGCTTGGATCATCAGCAAGAAGACTCTACGGCCTGATGCTGTTTTCTGCATGCCTCATTTAGTCCGGGAGGTGGGGAGGCAATGTCGTCGCGGTCGCCGTCGCCGTCGCCGTCCCTGTCGTAGTCGTCCTCGTTTTGCTTTCCTGTTACCGTGCTAGCAACATGTTTCATGCTGCACCATGGGCCATGGGAAATACTTTCGCTTTTTGTTTTTGTTTTGCCTACAGCTTGGTCACATTCGTGGCATGTTTTTGTTGCGAAGCTCTCCCCATGTGGATTTCGTCAAACAGTTGTCCGCAACGCAGGAGGTGCCGGATGTTATTGCGCACAGTCGCTGGACACGGCCGCGAAAAGTTCTACCTCAACGCCATCGCCGGAAGCATCAAAACAAAAAGCCGGCCAAAGCGGCAGTTCTTTGAGCAGCGAAGCCCTGTCGGCCGCAGCTCTGACAAAAAGAGATTGTGTTTCCTTTCCTTTGCCTTTTTGTGTGCTGTCTCACAGCACGGAAACCGAAGCATTCTCAGCGTCAAGTTGGTGGAGGACCCAAGGTCGGACTCCGCAGAGGACAGCGGCTGTAGTTGTCAGCAATTCTAATGCCTAGCAGTTGCCGTTAATTGCTGTTGTAAACTATTGTGACAGCAGAAAGCCATGGAAAACAGCCCGGTCATTTCGAAAGGCAGAGTGGAGCGTGTGTGCTGACCATTATGTCTTTGCCTTGTAGGCTTGCGGCTCGTGGAGCCACAATCTGTTTCCTTCCTTTCCGATTTTGCGGCACTGCCTGCAGGAGGGCTGCGTGCTAGCAGATGCAGGATGCAAACTACATGACTACGCCTTCTACACAGTAGCAAATAGGGACTTGGTGACTTCGTGGCCAGCAGGATTCACAGTTGGCCAGCATGTTTGCATCCTGCTGGTCTGAGTGCAGCACCGCACGATGTCAGCTTCCCATCTGAGCGAGGCTAGCGGCTAGCTAGCACATGCCTTCCCACATGCGCTACTTCTGTGCATGGCACAAACTAAAGCGACATCGCGGTGGCACGCAGCTTTCCTTCGCAGGGCCTCCAATGGAGCAACGCTCCAGGGTTTAGCCTCGACTCCAATTCAGCAATGCACCTTGCAGCAGGAGCTACTCCTAGGAACAGGCCACTTAGGCATCGACATCGGCCATTGCGGAGGCAGAGCTTCCAACCCTCAGCCCGCACGCAAAAGGTTGGACCAGCCAGGATGCGCGTGTGCAACTAGAATACGACATCTCTGAGGTAGCACTCTTGCATCCGAGCAGAGGATGGGTGTAGAAGGCGAAGGCAAAGCCAGCGAGCGTAGCGCAGGACGATGGCAAAAACGTACGAGGGCCTCGCAAGCCTCGCGCGGGAGACCGCAGACGCCACTGCTGCCGCCGCGGTGGCTTGGTTCAAAGGCTAGGTATGGACGATGCCGCAAGGTTCAGGTGAACTGTGCCTGTTACAGAGATTTGCCAAAGAGGTCATGGTCGGGGACGCGCAGAAGAATGCGCACGTGTTGAAGGAGATCTTGGACAAACTGCAGTGCAAGGCCGAATCTGCTGTCACACAGAACCAAAACCCCCTAGTACAGACCTTGACTCAACTCCTGGCACCAACGAGGCAAAGGCGAAGAAAGAAACTTCAGATCGAGAGGACGATGCGAAAGGTGCTGATACAAGCAGCCCCTTGGGATCCATTGGGCCATTGGCAAGCAGCTGGAGTTGATATGTCTTGATTGTCTTGCCAAGGTGACGAGGAAGATGCCGAAACCCCAAAGGACCAGCACGGAAGCTTGTGAAGTTAAGTCTCTGGGGAGGACTGAAGTTGGAATGCAGAAGAGCCTCTTGTTTGAACTTCTGCCAGGACCGCGCATGTTCCAACAGGCGGCTGCTTTTGAAACTGAACACAGAGGTGGGGTGGTAAGGAAGACTGGTGCTACCTCCAACGCCTGCATGAGCTCGCTCAGGTGTTGGACCTGCAAAAGGAGATGCGAAATCTTATTTCGAGCAATCCATCTCTCATGCCTGAGATCGGAGTTGTGCAGCTCCATGGCTGGAACTGAGGGTATTTGTTGAATTTTGTTGCAGCCTTAACTCAGAATTGGCAGAAAAGGGTCAAGAAGCCTCTCGAGGAAAGAGTGGATCTTTCGCTTGGCAGCAGAACTCGTGGAGCAGAGCCTCGCCGCAAAATCGGAGCAAAACTGTAGTTTTTTTTTCTTTTCTTTTTCCAGGTGTTTGCCGTGTCACCTAGATCATATTTTGGCCTGCACGTTCACTCCTAGCCGCAAGGACGAAGTGGACATTCTCCATGCTCGGACTGCATGGCGAAAACGGCCCATCCACCTGGGATGAAGCCATGCAGGACCCGACAGTCCAACACAAGCAAGCGCTATTTACGTCGGGCTGTTTCCCGGATGTTGTCGTTGTTACTGTTTGCTTTGTGACACAAAATGGCAGGAGACTCTCCGTGTGCTGCAAGCAGCTGTGCCGGACCCAATGGCACGTAACGAATCCTAACAACATGCACAACGTCTATTGAGTCTATTGCTGTCTTATGCAGACTCTGTGACGGGCCAATTTGAAGTGGTTCGTCGAGGCGAATTGGGATGGCTTTGCCACGCCGGCACTGGACGCGCGCATTCTCCGAGCTGCTGCGCTTGTCGACGCGAACCTTCTGTCCAAAATGCTCCAGGAGCGGATGGGGATTGAAGGTGTGTCACATGGCAGCATGTTATCCGACAGGATGCGCTTCAGGCTTGCGAAGACTCCACCCCGCCAGGCCCATTTGCCTTACATGAATTCGCTTTGCGGCAGATGTGCAATGGCTGCCGCTTTCTGCACAGGGGATACCCTGGATCAAGGTGATGCCAGACACCGATATCTGGAGACCCGGCTGCAGCACAAGTCACGCAAGGGTCTGCGGCAGCGATCGTTTGGCTTCGGCAGGAGGCTGTCGGCTTGTTGTGCCGACACGGCACGGCTGAAGCAGTGGCTGTACATGCGTAATTCGGTGTAGGAACTGGCGAGGGCCAGGGATCTCTGTTTCACAAGAGACGACCCCCAGCGAACCCAAACGTGGCTATGACGAACGCGCATACGATGACCAGCCACTCATAAACTCTAAGACTCTAAGCTAGGTATTGTGAGATCCATCGCTGGAGGTCTGCATGCAGCGCTAGTATGGGCTAGGTTCCAGGGCCTCCAGGTTTGTACCCGCACATTCTTGCAAGGCCACGAAGTTAGCTCCGTCACTTCGCCTGGTGAGCTCGATACACTCGTAGTTTTGGGCGCCCAATTTGCAAAACGCGGAGGTCTACAAGAGGATTAAGACGATGCTTGGGGATGACATGTTGACCAGCGGGCTTCTGCGAATTGAGGCTGGCCCAATGAATTTTCTACCAGATCGCGGGCTCCATCAGTCCAAGCACATAGATGCATGCCAAGATGCTCGAATCGAATTCCACGGCCTTGCGCCCCACCTTAAGAAAAAAACAGACTTCAGGCATGCAGTCAAGCATGCAGAACCGCCCTTGCAACAGACGTCGCTACGCGTTTCTCTGCCATGCTATGCTGCCATAGCACGGTTGTCCTACAGTCTCCTGGATGCTTGTCCTGAAAGCTCAATTTGCTCAATCGTACGCCTGACGGCAGCTGCAAGGAAGTCTACAACGAAACGGCGCTTGTGCAAAGCAAGGGTGGGTCACAGCAGTCACAGCATTATTCGCACCGAAGCATGATCGCCGCAGACCAGGATGAGCAAGCATTAAGCACCTGTATTGCGTGGTGAGCTGCGCGTAATCTCTAACTGCAGAGGCCATGGGTCCAAATCATGCGTGCTCGGGCCTCTGTTGCTTAAAGTGTCCTGGGCATTCACTGGGCATGTATGTCTCCCTGCAGATCCAGCCACTACTGTGATTCCAACATGGGTGCCCAAGTCGTCGAGGGAAGCATTGAGGTTCATGGCAAGTCAGCTCCGAACCAAGCAGCAGACCGTGCAGGTCCCTCTTGTGCTTGTCTGCTGTGATGCAGGCGCCTTCCCAGCGTTCAAGTTGTGCGTTGCGACGACTGGCCCAAGTAGCAGTTTGGCCAAGTGGCAGCCCAAAGGGGGCCAGTGTAGGCCAGCAGATGGAAAGCAGCCCACGAACCAAGGTGGAGGTGTGGGCTAGTTGCCATCTTGTTTTGGGTCGCATGGCTACTCGAGTTATTGCATAAGTGTTCCTGGCGACATCTGCACAGCACGTTTGTTTTTAAAGGAATTTGCTGAGAATGTGCTCGTCAATGTTTACTACGACAGCCTATGCCAGGCGAGCATCCATCGGTCATTGCAGGCTAGCATAGCGATCTTCGCAGCTTGGATGCGGAATGATGCGGACACTGCACAGTTCAGACTCAGACCTCTCCTTTCGCATCATGTTTTTTATTCAGTGTCGAACATGACATGGCAAGCCCCCCGAACAGGTGGGTGTCACGGAAGCAGGCAAAATTGCCTGGTCACGCTGGCTAAACGCCCCTCGGCTTCAATAGATGGGACCGGCTCATGCCGGCTGGTCGTTCATTTCGCAGATGCCTAGCCTTTTATCTAAGGACGGCTTTGGTTACTGGTGGGTGAACTCGAGCGGATTCTCTTTCTTTCATAACGATGGCGGGAGCCTGAGTTTGACACAACTGCCCTGGGTCACTTCGATGACAATCGCGCAACAATGCAAAACGAGCCAGGCGGGTATGGTCAGATCATCGTTCTGCGCTGAGTCGCACATTGTTGTACAACCTGTATATCCTGCTCTGCGCAGTTTCCTGGCGTGCAGTGAACACATGCTGGTCTCAATGGTTTAGGAAGCGATGCTGTCGTTGACCCTTGCCTTGGTGATTATCGATCTGGCCGTGGAGCTCAGCGCTCAAAGGCTTGGGCTGCTCGACCTTCACATCACTGAGCAAGCTGCTCTAACAGAGCCAATCGTGTGTCGCATTTTTTTCGGTGCCAGCATGTGCCTTTCATGTGTTGATAAGGCGTTCGTGCGCACTGTCTCTCGACTCAGACTGGGCCCTTCAAATGATTGTTCTGGAAGTACATGGAAGTACAATGCCAATATAGTACTTGGCGCCAAGAGTTCGCAGATTGTTATATGGCTTACATGTGAGGTGGGCTCATGCCGGAGTTGCGCTGCTCCTCTGTTTACTCGGCGCAGCAGACCTGGCGCTGAACGTGGGCGCCGGCGGTGCGCGGGTCTCTTTGCCGCTGATCCTCTTCGCTGTCAGCGAGTGCGGCTACGTGCCTTGGGCATATCCTCACGTCCCAGTCAGAAGTGGCGAAACCTAGCATGCCTTCCGCAATCTTCTTCTAAGCTTTGTCATTTCAGTTGGCAGTTGTGACTCAGTTTTGGGGCTCCTTTTACTGGGGCTCAGCCCGCTCTTTCAGAGAGCGCTCTCTGGGGTGGGCGGTCCAGGTGAGCCTTCTCCCCATTGAATCTCATTGCATGTTCCGGTGTTCCATTCATCTTGTCTCAACATGCCCTTAGTGTGATGGAGATGCGCGACGATGACGATGATATTGTGTCGAGACGGCTTGCTGTAGGTCCCTTGGTCTTGCTATTCGGCCGTGCTGACAGAAAAATGCTTCCCTTGAATGTTTGCTGCAAGCGGCGTCATGTGGTCAGACCAAGACGTCTCCATTTTCCCCAACTATGAGCCGGACAAGTACCACATTCGCACACCTTGTTGTGGCTTCCCTTCTTCTCTGTTCTGGTCTGCTTGCCTGCCTCCAACCTTGTTTCTACGTTTTGCCCCGTCTCGCTGGTCTCCCTTTGGTCTTCCCCAAGGCGCCCCCCCCATCCGAGCCTTCTGCCGCACGTGCCCCCTGGAAGGGGATGTTTGGCGAAGAAACGCCTGGAATACGATTGAAAGCCCGTAGATGGAAGCAAGTAGCAGGACGGGCCAACACGTTGATATCCCAAGCTGCTCCATGGGATGCAAATTAAACTGCCAACAGCCGCAGAACCAATGCCGCTTGAGTGACGGCAGATTCTGATGCAACAGAGCATCAGTGGAATCAGGGGCGGTGCCGGCCCGCCGGGAGTTGAAGAGAGGCGGGACCCAAAGCTGCCTTCTGGCAGAACCACGGAGCCTGGGTCGAGTGGTCCACGAAGCACTTGTAAGAAGGGAGAAGCAGTTCAGTAGGAACCATTCTGTTTAAACTTTCGAAATCGTACCAACTATGGCGCTGACAAGCAGCTGTTGCTTGCCAACATCCAAGGTTTTTCGCATGGTTTTGCCTTGGCTTCACTTTGTACTTGCAAGCTTGGCGCTGGTGACGACCTTAAGTGTTCTGCTGCTGCCTTTCTTTCGGCGCCTGGCCCGGGCTGGAGCTACAGAATGCCGCATTCCCTGGGCCTGCAAGCTGGCTCTCGGCGCCTGCTGCAGAAACTTGAAGTCAAGCAGTCATAGCAGCTCATAGCCATCAAGCAGCCCCCAATGTAGTCGCCAGTTGCAGGAGAGGGCGCTTTTTTTTGAACTCAGGCGGCGCTCTGTGGAGGTGTCGCTCTGCATCGCAGGGTGTGGGTGCCGACCTTTTAAGCCAGCTTGCTGGTGATGCCGTGTCCATGCTGATGGGGACTCTCCTGCCGGCGGACTCACGCGAGGCCGCCTTGTATGGATGTCTTGAGATAATGCAGTTCTTCTTATTCTTCTTGTTCTTCTTGTTCTTCTTTTGTGCCAGGTGCTTGCCAACCACGGAACTATTGTTGGCGGCTTGCCTTGCACTGTGGATCCGCCCACGCGGTAGGCAGGCTCAGGTCAAGGCGGCACTGTAAGGGTGAAGCACGTTCTTTCCCTACTTAGCCCTACTTGCCCGAGGCACGGCTACGAAGGCTACCTTTTATCCGCCAATCCTCCTTTTTCATTGGGAAGCTGGGGCTGACATCTTGCTGGATCGCACAAACGAAAGTGCTACGCCCTTCCTACGGGGCCTTGTGCAGAGGCACCGGTGTTGTAGCTTGCAGAAGCTGGGTCTGAGTGGACAGCTTGCATAATGCCGCGGACAGGGAACATTCACAACACAATGGCCTTCGAGCATGCAGCAATGCACGCGCAAGACTGAACTCAGAATGTAGGTTTTAGCGCTACCAACGTAACACCAGCGAAGTAGTCGAAATTCGGCACGTGGGTCATTGCGTGGCAGTAGTTTTGACAGTAGTCAGGCACATCAAACCCACGGCGTCTGACTCAGAATTGAGTAGGTCACTAGCTCGACCTTATCTACAAGACTTCAAGAGTTTGCGTTTCAGCAGCTTGGGTTGCTTTGGGCAGAGTTTAGAAGTTCGAGTGGTGCGCAGCTGGGAGGCCGGATGTCTTCTCGGGCAGCGCCATCACCAACGTCCCTATCACGCTCAAGACCGCCTGGGAGGCAAAAGGGCAAACTGAAGCAGTATGAAGCACTATGAAGCACTGATGCACATAGGCCTGTACCAGGTCAGGCCGAGTCGCTGTCGTCAGGTTCTGTGTGGGGTGCCAGCATCTTCCACAGCAGACTTTCGTGAACAAGGATCTAGCTTGAGGCAGGTTTTGTGCCACTCACTGCCGTGAGCAACATTTGTACTTTTCTGTTTTTGGCAGTCGAGACTTTGCAATGTCTCAGCAGTCTCCGCAGTGTTCGCACCTGCAGGCCGAGTGACCGGTTCAAGTGCAATAGGCGCGCGAATCCGGGTTCCGCCATGGCCTCGTTGCTGAACTTCGATGAAATGAACCCGAAGGCGGTGATCGCCTCGCCGAGATCTCTGCAGGCATGCAAGCAAGAGGGCGTACTGCCACAGGAGCTCGTATTCAAGCCCTTCGAGGCCTTCCAAGACAGGAACCTTTCACCTAGGCTGCAAAAGCTACGCTTCGATTTCTTCGAAGCCAAGAGACGCGATCTCCTGGCAGCAGCACGGAGGGCGCGTGATGCAATCGTGTCAGATGAGCACAGGGACAAGGAGAGCAACAACCAACAGTTGGCACTCGTGGCCAAGGAGAGTGGCCTCACAAAAGGGGCAATCTTGGCGCTGAACAGTGACACCTTGAAGCTTGAACGCCAGAAGTTGCTTCGAGCTCAGGAGACCGAACGGAGTTGGTTGAAGAGCTGCTTGCACAGCGAGCTGCATCAGCTTAAGCAGCTCGAGTCCGCGAATCAGATGCTCACCTCAGAAGCCGAAGACCGCCAGGAAAAGATGAGAGAGCAGTCTCGGAAAATGAAGGAAATGAACGACAAGAGAGCAGAAATGGAGGAACGCAAGCAGATGGAAATGGAGGCTCGGCATAAGTTGGAGAAGCAACTTGCCAAAGAGGAGTTTCACAAACAGCAGCTCGAGCTGCAAAACAAGCAGAAGGAAGAGGCAAAACGATTGAAGGAAGCTTATGAAAGGCAAGTGCGCGATGCCGAGCGCAAGCGGGAAATAGAAAGAGAGAAAGCAGAGAAGCGTGAGCAAGAGGCCCGTGATTTGCAAGCTCGGAAAGACGAAATGCGGGCACAAGACCAGCGGAGAACCGACCTGATGGCACAGAAGCAGGAAGCTTTCCGTGAACTCATGCGGGATCGCAAAGAAGCTCGGGACATGAAGATCTACAACAGCATTCAGGCCAATCAGGAGATTGAGCACAAGAGGCGGGAGGATTTTGACCGGAAGCAATCCGAGGAGATGGAACGTGAGGAGCGGCTGATGCAGGCTCTGGCTCAGAAGCAAGAGGAGAGTGCGAAGAAGTCCTTTCAAACGATGATGCGCCGGAAAGTCATCCAGGATGAGGCAAACAGAAAGGCAGAGGAGCGCCGAACATCCATCCTGGACCAGCAAGAGGAGACAGAGTACCGATTGATGGAGCATGAGGCGAAGAAGGAACGGTACTTGGACTTCAAGCGTGAGTTGGATGCTCTCAGGTCCAAGAACAAAGAGATTAACGTCGAGCGTCAAAGGAGGCGGGAGGATGCAGAGCGTGAGGCGATCGCTGAATCAGTCAAGAAGAAGGATGAGAAGATCGATCACATGACCGCAGAGCGGCAAAGGATGTGGGAGTTAAGACGTGCTGCTCAGGCAGAGGCATACAAAGCAAGAGCAAAAGTCAAGGATGAGATCATGAGGCAGCGCATTGCCTCCAAGTTTGACTCCAAGAAACTCGAAGTCCAACTAGAGTCTGTGATGCAGAGCGACCTCTTCAGTGCCAAAGTTCTGCAATCAAGTCACTCCATGCCATCGATTGGATCTCATCCAGCCAGCCGCTGATGCTCCGATCACGTAGCCTTAGTGGAATGACTCGGAATGACCGTGAGTGACTTATGTCCTGGCTCTAGCTGGCGGTGCTGTGAGCTAATTGGTAGGCATCTGCCCTGTACAGAGTGGTTGGCTCGAGCTGGACGCAATGCAGGCACTCTTAGTCGGCATGCGGTATATCATTGGTGGAGCTCGGAATCATTAATGTTAGGACTACTGCTGCTGCAAAGTTGCAGCGGCACTTGTTTAATTCATGTCGTGCATGAATGTACAAACCAAGCAGGTTGTCAGCGCTATAAAGAAAGCTTGTAGAGGTAGTCTCACCAGAAATATGCACTACTGCACATCAACAGGCCGCAAAGGTGTGAAAAGCAAAGTTTGCTGAGGAGCATGGCAGACGTGGCAGGGTGAGCATTTGCATTTTTATGCGCAGTTCGTTTTTCGAGCATGATGGGGGTGATAATATTGCAGGCAAGAGTGCCTTCCTCGGGCGCTGAAGCGCTGCTGCGGCTATCGGACAGTGCTGGCGAAGATGGACGCGGAGCTGCCAGATCTGCCTCGCCGAGTCTTTGGCTTTGAGGCCTGTGGAGCAACGTGTTCGCAGTCAGAATCAGATCAGCGACAGTGTATCTCTAGACTCTAGCCAAATCAGGAAAGCTACTGGGTGCACGAAGGAGCAAGGGCAAAATGTACTGCCTTCTGCTGAATCGAGAACAAGGGTTCCTAGTCCTAGTGGAATTGGTGGAACCATGTGAGTGAGTGAGTGAGTCAGTGAGTGAGTGAGTGAGTGTAGCTGGGTGTTATGAGGCCAGCGGGATCGGCCGTTGCTTCCACCCAAACATGAGAGAGCAAGGCCTGCGCCGCGTGAACACCTATCATGGCCAACCCGACGCGGCCTCAACCCTGACATGGCTCTCCAAACCAACCTAGAGAGCACTTGGCAAGCCCGCCTCCCGGACAAAGGGTGTAGCAAGGAAGGTCGCCGCAAGGGCAAGACAGCATGCCATCCTCCATACCTTCCTGTGCAGGTCAAGATGCAGCTCAAACGGCTTTTCCAAACCGAATGAAGCCCTGAATCCCTCGTAACGGTCGTAACGCCTGAAGCTTCGACCTTTCAGCCCTGGACACCGGCTTAAAAGAGAAAGAAGAAGTTCAGGGTTTAATAGGGTTTAGGGTTTAGGGTTTAGGGTTCCTTCAGCCCAGTAGCAAAAAGGGTTTAGGGTTTAGTGTTCAGGGTTGCCTATGAGCGACACTGAGGCGCCCTCTCTAGGCACGAGCAAAGATGTTACAAATCGAGCATTTTTCGCGGGTTTCCGAATCAGCCGTTTCCCGGTTTCCGAAGCTGCCGTTTGGCGGATTCCGAATCTGCGTTTGCCAGTTTTCGAATCATCCGTTTCATGGTTTCCGATTTTCCCGTTTCGGTTTCCGATTCAGCCGTCCTGGTCTCTGATTCAGCCGATCTGGTTTCCGATTCAGGTGTGGTTTCCGATTTTGCAAACCTGGTTTCTGAATCAGGTCTGGTTTCCGATTCAGCCGTTCTGGTTTCAAGTTTTTTTCATCTACCACTCTCCACTGGCATGTCCAAGTGCGCAAACTTCTGTGTAAAATGCGGGGCAGCATTGGTCGGTCGACACGCTGTAAGGAATCCGTCACTTGATAGTCTTCCTTGTTTGTGTACCGAAGATTCTATTCAGTGCGCACCAAAGCTGCCTGACAGACATGGCATACAAAATGAAAGCTTTGTGAACATTTCATCGGGAGGAGACCATTGTGGCTGAAGATGCGCATGCTTTGCTGCAAAAGCTTCGGCAACTGTTGGATTCATGGGGCGCGCTGAATGCAAGTTCACCGGCCTTCGTTTATTTCTATGCTGGGGATGCTCATCCACCCTACTATGGGAATCGTGTCGAACCTTCGGAACGAGGATATGCTCAGGAAGAGCTGCTGGATGTTTTTTTGGCTCTCAATCGAAGAACTGATGCTGTCGCAGAGCAGCTTGCGGAATTCTGGCCACCACGCAAGACACAAGACCATTGGCAGAAGGAGAATGGGCTGGCATTCACCTTTGGAGACCATGGCGAGCAGCTCAGCGGTGCTGATCCACCTCCACATGGAAATTTGGTTTCGCCGGATGTGTCACGGACCATGATGGCCTTTGAAGCCAGATCTTTTGCCTCCCGCGTGGCCTCGCCGCCGCTCTTTCGTATGGCAGACGTCTACGCCACCATTGCTGGAGTTGTCGGCCTGGAGCTGAAAGGTAAACTATTTGTTGGGACGAGTCTGCTCGATGCAAGGCCTGGAGCGCGCGGCTCAAAACGACTAGGAGTTCCATCGTTCTCCTTCTATCGACCAGGACTGGGCAGAATGTAGAAATGTACTGTAGCAGCCACAAGGCTTAAAGAGAACTGGGAAAGTCCTAAGTGCGGTTGTAAGTAAGATGATGTGTCATCGAGCAGCTGGTCAAGCCTACGCTGGTATGGACCGATGAAGGTCTTTAGACACACAGAGCATTGGGAGCTCGCCTCAACCAAAAGAATACCTTGAACCCACCCCAAGTTTGAGATACTGTTTCTCTAGACCCGATTGAACCCTGCCCAATACTAAACTTGCTTGACGGGCTTTCGGGGTTGGGGCCCCAGAGTCTGTAGAGGGTTTCGGGAGGAAGCAATTGAGCGAGGCGGGCAGCCTTCGCAGGATGTCTGGTCCCCGCACCCCAACGCACCTGACGAAGAAGAGGATGGGCACCCCACTCGCCACACAACGCACAAGGTGGACGCACAAGGTGGACGCTCGGCGTTCCTTCACAGGCACAGCGGGAAGGGCCAGCCAGCTCTCACAGCACTGGAAGCGTTGGGCCGTACAAAAACACACAAAAAGCAGCCCCTCGAGCAAAATACCTGGGTGTGATTTTGAGGCACGACGGCTCATACAGAGTTGAAAGCACGGCCAGATTGGCCAAGGCACGCAAAGACTTCAAATCGCTCACGCAGTTCTGGAGACACGCTTGAAAGTGGAAGATGAGCATATACACCGCCCTGGATCACGGCATGGAGCCAGCAGCCAAGCAAACACAGAATCGAGGCTTTCCACTCACAGTCCGTACGCAAGATGCAAGGAACCGATGATGAAGGTCAAGTTCACCAAAGTCCTGGCACCGGAGGGCACAGCCAGCATCAACCTCAGGAGGAAAACAGCCACCACTTACACGCATCATCATCATAAGCGGGATCGCCCCCATTGGCTTTGGAACGTAGCTGCTGTTTTTACCACACATCTTGCGTATGGGGGGGGGGAGTAGCAAGAAGTGCCAGGCACTATACACCCCAAAGGCCTCTCCGGCGGTTACCTTCGAGCTTGCAACTGCACAGGCGAGCAGTGAACCGGGCTTGCAGTAAGAAGCTTTCGCGGTGCCTGAGGCCTAAGGGCCTAAGGCATCTAGCAGCCAATCGCTTTCAAACCCACTCGCCGTTAAGGTAGTGGGAACTCTGGAGTGTTCGTGACAAAACACAGCAGATGTAGGAGATGTAAACAAAACATGGAAATACTATAATATACATAAGTATACACACACACATATATATATATATACACCGCCATATCCCATGCAGAACAGCTGTGACAGCAGCGCATGCAAGGAGACCTTGCTGCAGCTCACTTCCGTGTTTCTTGGCCTGAGTCTGCACGTAGTGACGCAGTGCAAGCATACCTACTCATTCTACTAGTGCCATCTCCCAGCAGCTGTGTCGACACATCGCGTTGCAGCACTTGCTTTGCCTATTCTTCAATTTTGACCACCACATGCGAGAGCCTTTATGCTGATGGACGGGGAGGCAAGGGGATCGTCTTTCTACAGGATGGGACTCTTTGTGGCTGCCCCTGTCTGGATTCGCGACACCACCTTACCTCAGCAGGGCGTAAGCATCTGGACGCTTCTGGGGTTGCCCGTTGCTGTTGCTGGATTGCTTACGATCATTAGTTTGAGGCAGATGACCTCCAGAAGCAAGGATTTTCCAGGGTGCGGAAAGACAACAACCATCGAAAAATGTAGGCTGGAATCCCCCGAGGGACGTAGTTTCCGGGCCTGCAGGAATTCCAGCCTGTTTGAAGATTCGTCATCATGTATTGTAAAGGCTCAAAACGAAGTCCAAGAACGCAGGCCCGTATTGCCACCTGTTCTGTCTCTTTTTGTATGTGTTTTGAGTGTATTGTTACGTCTGTTTCGTTATTGTTTGTTGTTTTCCGGGCCCGCGGGCATTCCAGCCTTTTGTTCTTTTGATTTTCCGCAGCCATGGGAATTCCAGCTTCTTGTTTGGCAATTTGTTTCCAATTTTTAAATTTAAAAAAGTTTCCTGTTTTTGCTTTGTAATACTTTGCGGATTTGTTCTTGACCTGTTTTTGGTGCCTATTTGTTGATTTGATGTTGATTTTTGTTGTTCAGCCTAGAGGAATGAACTATCAGAACGATATGCGTCGTTGCCTTGCGTTGCCCGGTCGGATTGGCCTGTCCGATGGGCCCTATCGGGTGTGTGATGAGGCTTCGGATGGCCAGATGTGTGCTGCAGAGTTCCATCGTGGCCTTCAAGGATGGAAAGTTGTCAAGGCACCTGCAGCACATGTAGCACCTGAGAACTAGCTAAGAAAACCGAGGGGCACTTGAGAGCAGCTAGTGAGTGTCCGTGCTCCGTGCGTCCTGGATTCCAAGAGGCAGATTCCCTGCAACATCTCTTCGGAAGTGGCAAGAGTCTCGCTTCCATCGAGGCTTGGGAATCCATGTTGGGACTTGTGCGCTTCACCCACTGAGTAATACTATCGTCTCTCGTCTCCGGTCGGGCTTGATGAAGAAATGCAGAGGTTTCATGATTGAACCCTTGCCTGTTAAAGGCGACTCCACTTTAAGCCTTGAAGCAGCACCTGTCATGATCCGAAGAGGTGCAGCAGCTGTAGCCTTCAGACAAGCAGCAAGCAAAGCCGGGTGTCCAATTGGTCCTGTTGAAATGTTGTTCGTGGAGACTCGCTCGGCGACTTCTCAACGCCAGTCAGTGTTTTCACATGACTGGTTGACTGATTATGCTGAAGGCAAAGTCAAATGTAAGGTCATGCGAAGGAGTGATGGGATTCCCTTACGCCTGCCAGGCACCCCTGAGCAGCAAGTGTGCCGGTGAATCCATGGCTGCGCTGCACTGGGCTTTAAAGCAGAGACAGGCCATGAACACGCTGCTGACCGTAGCCTTGTGGCAGTTACTGAAACCCCTTCGAAGCTCTCCCTTTGCCGGCACTACCTACACTGGCAGAACAGAGTGCCCGTAAGGAGTCGAACGTGCACGCGGCATTGCTATTTGCTTCAGTCAGGGCCACATTAGCGCGGGACTCTTGGCAGCAGTGGGGGCGGATGTGATCGGTGGATGTCGCTGAAGACGGCAGACGGCCACTTGCAAGGTTTCTGATGACTCTCACCCAAGCCAAGCAGCCAAGCATCCTTCTTTGCAACATTTCGTGTTTCTGCACTGCTGGTGCAGGCGACAGCTTTGGCAAACTGGCTTCTGAAGAGCATGCTTCGGCCTTTCCTGCCTCCTCCGGTGCCTCATCTGGAGCATTGAGACATCTGGGGTTTATAGGGTTTCGGGTTTAGGGTGCTCTGTCCTTTCTGTGGCGCACTTTTGGCACCAAGCGAAGGATTCTCGGTGTCTTTTTTTGGTGCTGACAAGTCTGAGGCCTCCAACTGCACGTTTGGCGACAACAGCACATTGGGCGACAACGATGTCCAAGACAACGTGAATAACTCGTGCGCTGTATGCCAGATTTACTGACCCAGATTTACGCAGTTTTCATCGCTGATATCCCTTCAGATCAGGCTGCGAATTAGCTGGCCAAGTTGAAGGGTTGCTGGGGCCAGGAAGGGTGCTTCTTCGGTTTGCAGAGCACCGTTTCCGTTTTTCATGTACAGTACCACCTCAAGACTCTCCGAGCCTGCGTCGACATGAGACACAAGGTGGTCTTCATCCTCAGCGCCCACGGGTTTGCCTAGGGGCCTAGGATGGAACCGATAACCCGGCAGGTCTGCGAGTATCAGGCATGCCAGCCCCTGTATGGCTCTCAGAGTCTCAGACATCGCGGCTCCGCTGCTTGGCAGCCTGCGCCCTCTTGGTAGGTGGCTGGGCGCTTGGAGCGCTTGCAGAGGCTGCACCCTTCCATCCAGTCACAAAGCTCACGTGTTTGCAAAGTTTGCAATGCACTGCCAGAAACATGTAGAGGCATCGGGAGAACATTCGACGCATCTATCGTGAACTCAATGCAGATCGGCACGCCTCTTACGGTCTTGCAGTTGCACTGTGCCGTGGCCCTTCCTTTGTTCAACAGTTGTCAATCAGGTATGCAATGTGTCGTAGCACTTTCAGCCTCAACGTAAAGTAAACGCCAACACCATCCCTGAATTCCATGTTCAGTGATTTTGAACATGTTTTGCCGGAGGGGGGTGGGGAGGAGAAGATGGACAGGTCTAGGAACCCAAGCAAGTCGTGCCCGTGCACATTGGTAGTAGCTGGGGGCATGTGGTGAAACCTCACTTCGCTTTGAAGGGAAATTATGTGGCTCATCTTCTTGGCGTGTTTGTTCGAGGGCTGGAAGGGTTTGGCTTGGCAGTGCAGCCTGTTGCAACAATTGCAAAAATTGCAAAAGAGAGTTTTGGCTGTGGGCTTTAAGGGGTTGGAGTGGTTAGTCCCGTGCATCCTAAAGCTGTTGCCATGTGCGGCCTTGGCCCTCGAAGCGCTGCGCAGCACGAAGTTTAAAAACGTTTTGCGTCCTTGGGCATTTGAATCTATTTGTAGTTTTCGCTCTCTCTGAGCTCTTGATTATTGCAGTGGCTGCCTACTGGCCTTACAGTATGGTGTGCGTGAACCGAGCTGAACGCCTAGTGGATGAGAAATGTGTGGGAAGGAGGTCTCATGTCTCACGGGGGTTGGAAAGTTGGACGCCTAAACGCTATCTTAGGGCCACTTGTGACCACTTGGTGCTCAGGGAATGCATCGACTCAGGCCCGGCGGAGGCTCCGAAAGCCTGGCAGAGAAGACGGCTCCGACCGCTGCGACAGCAACAGCTTCTGTGTCGATACCTCGTGCATTGCCAGTATCGGGGCTCGGTCCTTGGTAGACTAGTCGACTAACCCTGGCATTTTTGGGGACCCATAAGCAAGGCACCTGGCAGGCTTTCCTCGAGATCTTTGAAAGACTAGGAGGCAGCATCTCGTCCTAGCACTTCATGAATCTGACGAGCCCAAACAAAACGAATTTTCCACCGCAGTTGGAGCTTTCATGCCTGGGTGTGTTTCGCAGGCCTCGCGGTAGGGCAAAATGTAACCTTAGGATGGCTATGCGTCACCGGCGGCCACCTTCGACGAAACCTAGTGTGAAGTGTCATCTGGGTGCCTAGTGTCAGCGAATGGACCAGTCTGGGCAAGGTCATCGCCAGGAAGTTCTCTTGGTCAGAAGAACCAAGATCCAACTTCAGGCTCCAAGTGGTTGTAAAGTCGGAGTTTTTTGAATGCCGATGACCTGGAGCGGTTGCTGTGCTGAGTTACGAATGTGTCGAACACAGGGCGAGCATCTCCACCAGCAAGTCCCACGCCAGGTGGCACAGGAGCTAAGTCTCGAAAAAGTGGAATGGTGCACTGGTGCACTGGCCAGCTTCCAGTCCTAGGCCAGCAGCGCTCTCAATGTCAAGGAGCTACAGGAAGTTCGGCGACGCCGGCTGCAAAGTCCGCAACGGAGGCGCATTTCCAAAAGTACGACGAGGACCTCTCATCTCTTGCCAAACAAGCCTACGGAGGACTCACAGTAACAGGGAATGTGGAATGTTGAAAGCGCCCAACGAGGAGCCGGAAGCTGGGGCGGAGGAGTCTCTGTCATAGCCTTGGCGCTTGGATGCGCTTGGCATGGCTTGGCGCATCTTGGCAGATCACTGCTTGGATTGCTGCTTGTCCTGCTTGTCTTTGTGAGCCTTCTCGAGGCGCCAGTCTTCGAGGTGGCGGCCACAATCTGCAGAACCTCCCAAAGCAAGTGACCCAGCTCTCGGCCAGGACACCTCTGGTGTCGTGTGGCAACTTGTTGTTAAGGTCTGGGGAGGAATCAAGTCTCCGTGGCTTCGTGCAACGCAGGAAATTTTCGAGGCTTTGGAGCACTACCAACCTCCGCCTCGAGGGGTGCGCCAAGCAGAATGATCAGAATGCGGACCTTCAAGCTGAGCAGTTTGCGATTTCTGCGACAGCATGAGGTGCCAGCCCGCGAGGAGGGGACCACGTCAGGCGGGCCCCTTATGCTGCTAATCTCGGCTGGCTGACTTGATGCAATACCGGCCAGTCGCTGACTTCGATCTGCCGCCCGCAGAGCTGGAGCACGGTGCTTGGATGGACTAGCACCCTCATCAAAACTGTGCCATCCTGGCTAGCGGTATCCAGTTTCACTGCTGAGCTGCGCTCCTTGATGTTCCATGCACATTGGCCTCGAATCTGGCCCAAACGTCCCTGAGTAGACCTACATGTATACTAATGATGCATGCCGCAAGATGGTAGCGGCTGACGTGCCGCTCGAGCACTGTCTGAGGCTGCATGGTTCAACTTGTAATTTCCATTGATGACAAGGCAGGTTGGCGTCAGTCTTTGGCAGGCAAAAATCGACATGGGTGGGGTGCGGCCGGTTTCCATATACTGCTGCGCCAAGTTCACAGTAGCGACAGCATCCTGGATGCATGGGCAAGCAACGTGAAGGGTGCTTATTCTTCTGTCATGTCAATGCGAATGCAAGGTCCTGACTCTGTCATGTCTCCTTGGCTTTATATTCCGCGCTTCGCATGACTCTTCCGAGAGCTCCCGACCTCCGTCGAACTCTGGCTGCACAAGACAAGAAGAGTGCAATGTGACTCGAAAGTGGTCTCATGTGTTGGGCATTCAGGTTTTTGCAGATGACATCCTCGAGGCATTCCCGCTGCACCTTGCTTCGTGCAACTTGCTGATCGGTTGCCGGCGTGCAGGACACGTACTTGGGGCAAAGCTCAGCTGCGAAAGGCGCGCACGAAACTGAAGGACGTGATGGCTTGAGAAGAAAATTCCTGTGTTGCAAGGCGAGCGCTTGCCCGGCAGAGCTGCAGAGCAGACATCCTGATTGCAGCCTGGCAATATCCATAATCATTATCCATACCGCTGTAGGCACGATGGCTCCTGGAAGCATCGCAGTGGGCTTGGAAGCCAAGGCCGAGTAGTCAACGTGCGAGAGACACTCCACTTGGGCAAGTCCATCAGGCTGGCTTCCCGTGGCTTCGCTACTTTCGTTGGGTAGAGGCATAGCTTGGGATGTGCAAAGGGTGTGCCATTGCAGGCCCAGGGAACACACGGCGATGGTTTGGAGTGCTACTTGCCTGAAGGGCTTTAGTCTGCAAACAGCAATTCTCACTACCACATGCCCCCCGTCGATAGTCAGGCACTACACCCAGCCTTGTCGTCAGCATCCTGCCCGCATCTCCAGCACCAGAGCAGGCCATGCATTTGTATTGTGGCCCTTGCGCGACCTTGCTGGCGAAATCTGGCTAACTGCCGCCATGCCCATGGACCTAAGGAAAGGGACAGCATCATTGGGTTTAAGCCTGCAATGCTGGACGTGGAGTCCCGCTGCCCTGGTGAATCCAAGCAGGCGCTGCTGCAAGGGGTGAGCTCACGGAGAATCACCGTCAGTCCCACTCAGAAGATGTGAGGTCAGCTTGGTGCACCACATCAACATCTATGCTTACGATGCCCCGACTCCATTGTCAGCCGCAGCTGGAATGATCTTGTCGTAGAGACGTTTCTCTGGGTTTCCCTACAAAGGCGGTGTGATAGAGGTCCGGACAGGGCGACTTCTTGCTCTCCGCAACCAAGGGGCGAGCTTATGTTGTGGATGGCGAGGTTCCGGAAACGCCTGTTGGGATAGACGAGAAGTCCATGCGCATGCTGGCATCTCATGACAAAGACACTTCGGCAACAGAATTAGAGGGGTTCATGCCGCTCGCAGAAATATCTTCGTGGAGGCCGGCATGTGTTGGCCGTAAGTCAGGAAGCTGGAGACTACTTTTTGCCAGACGGCTATGGCATCCCCGTCGGGAAACAGATGCTCGGTTCCGGTCGTTAGAATGTCTAGTCATGCTATGTGCTTGCTAGACAAATCATGCATATCACTATGTCACTATGGAATGGCACTGGCCACACTAGCACAGCACCTGTACCTGGCAGCGCGCTGATGGAGCGACATTTCCTTTTCCCCAAATGCTGGGACTACGACGACGAAGCTTGGCTTCACAGAGAAGAGACCAGCACACTCCTTGTCGTGCCCAACTTCTACACATCTCCAAAACGAAGCGCTCACGATTCCTCACCCTAGGGTAGTCTACGAACTTGTACTTTAATGATACATCTCCCGAAGATGTCCCAAGGCTCGAGTGGCTTTTTTTCGCATAGCAGAGAGTGCATGCCTGCCTTCTCGAGTGAGGACATTGTTGAATCCAGTGGCATGGATCTGCCGCCGGTCAGCGACATTGATCACATGTCATGTGTGCGCGATGATGCCGTTGGTTCTCTTTTTGGACACGTGAACCCGAGGTATGTGACTTCTTCGCATTCCCTGAAGCCGGCCGCTTTGGTAGGACAGCTTCTCCTAATCAACTAAATCAGTCAGAACATTTACGTTCGAAGGCTAACGGTGCGAGGTCGCAAGCCCTGAGCTCCAAAGCAGCTGGAAACGGGGGAGTGGCACTTAGTGGGAAAGCCCAAGCTGTGAAGGGAACGTGGCAGCGCGGGGTTTTGACCAGAAAGGAATGTTGCAAACCCTGAGCCCTCAACTTAACCCTCAAAGGAGAGGGACTTGCAGGAGGGGCTCGTGCGAAGCGAACATGAAGCCCGAAACCCTAACAGGAGTTCTTCAGGGTGGCAACAACAAAAGGAGTCTCAAGTTCGCATCCCCGCCCCGAGAGCTGGAGGAGCACTCAATTTCAACATGAACGTCCAACCACAGCAAGGGCCTGTGGAGTGGATCACCCGTGTGTCTGCAGAGACATTGCGGAGTCTTATCTCCGACAACGAGGCTCCTCGGTTGCACAAGGTTGCACAATGTGGCCCCGCTCTGGAGGCACATGATCAAATGTTGACCGTCGCGGGAGAAGTATCAGACGCTGATTAGACGAGAAGAGCGCTGAGGAAGTGCGAGTAGAGAGATCAACGCATCCTCACTTGTTGCTCTGGACATCTCTGGACTCTGTCACGGATACTGTCGGTACATCTGGCAACAGACTAAGGAATGGCCTGAGATTTTGGCCGTGCACCTGCACACGCACGATGTGCCTCTGCTGAAATTCGGCCTGCTTCCATATGACTCCAATGCGTGTAAGATCGAAGGTCGCAAGAAGGAAATTTTTCGAGATCCTGCTGCCCGGCTGGCTCTGGGTTCCGCTTGGCTTCAGCATCCAGCCGATGAGTCATTTTTGCGGTTCAGTTCTTTCAGTTCTTTCGACCTGAGGAATGAGGATGGTTCTTTGGCCTTCCGGTCGACAAATGAAAAGGCGGGCTATGGCCTGCAGGCAGGAAGGTTAAGCTTGCTGGTGCATGCGATTGCATGCGCGTCGAGGTACCTTTCGGCTGCAGATATGAGATTCGAGGGTTGCCCGCGCTGCCTCCAGGAACAATCCTTTTTCAACTTGCCGGAGAAGGGCTGGCCGCGTTTACAGATACATGCTGGGCAACAGTTGCTCCAGCACTGCTTGCTGCTTGGCAGAAAGGGGACTAAACTGACTAAACTGACTAAACCCGTGCCTGCTGTCGCGCGACGTGGTGTTCATCGTGTCCGCCGGTAGCTAGCGTAGCTACTAGCAGGTTCGACTCCGATCACCTAAAGGAGCCCGTGGTGTACGGGCTTGGTTGGGGACAAGAGATGTGCGCTCCTTTGCTCGTCATTGGTGGTGTGCGAGACCTGGCTGAATCGATGACAGGGGCTGCCCCTTTATCCCACTACAGTCACTACAGTATATAGCAAGCAGACGTAGCAGCCTCAGGAGGTTGCAAGGCTCGAGGTGGAGACAGGGTCAACTCCTTTGACGTCTGGAAAGAACGCAGATAGCCGTATGGCCGCATAAGGGTCGAGTCATGTACCGAACTGCATTATCCACCACAGCCACCAACAACCCCGAGAAGGAGAGGGTACACCCCAATCACCCCAATCGCCCCAACCGCCCCGGAACGCGCCACCCGACTACGCAGCCTCATCATACCCGAAAACTGAAAGCCAGATTGTTTGGTAGCTCACGAAACAAAGCATCGCAAGATTGGTGGCGTATCGGGGCCTAAAGGAAATCATCTTGAGCGGAGCTGCTGCTGCCGCCCGCCGGACATGACTGTAAGAATGATTAGCTTCCTGCGAAATGGCAATAACATGGATTCGCTGCAGCCTCAAAGGTGTGCTTCCAAGCCGCGTGCGATTCCATTCAAAAACTCACACAACGACGGCGGGTCTGCTGAAGGCCACACTCTTTGCATGGCAGGCTCAAGTTGCAAGACTCACCGGCAGTTCAGTCCAGAGTAGTGAGTAGCCAGCATCGGACAGCAGAGTTCTCCTGAAGAAGAAAAGTCTGTTTGCAAGATTTGAGCAACTTCGCCGTGGGCCATGTTGCTGGGCGCGCTAACCTTGTGGATCCTGGCCCCGATTGCCAACACCTGCGAGGAGCAGCAAAGGGCAGTCATAGGCAGTCTTTCTGTAGTCGAAAGCCGAGCGCTCTTTCTTTGTTTTTGCTCCACTTGAGTTCCAGTTCTTCTACTTCTGCACACTCGCTCGAAGGAGGGGAAGGTCTTTGTGGTCGGCGCTGGGATTGCTGGACTGGTCGCCGCCAGCTCGCTTCAGAAGTTTGGAGACACGGCCGAACTCGGATGACCTCGTTGAGTTGAGTCGAAAGGCACGGCCATGCACGGCCTCTGACTGAAAGGCCGGAACCGCCAATGATCCCGCATGCAGCACATGTCTGTAAGCATCCCACCGCCACATGTGTTTGTCTAAGGATGTGACGTCACCGTGTTGGAAGCGCTGGACCGCTTGGGTGGTCGAACCCACACCTTTCAGACGGGTGTGTTCGCTGGCACGGAGGAGGGCGCACACTGGATCCATGGTGGTATCGACAATGTACCACTATCCACCTTGCTGGATATGTACAAGGTTGGACAAATCCGTGTCGGAGGAGACGATGACTATGAAGGGTCACGAAGCAGATTGCTGCTGCTGTCACCTGAGAACTTGCCACTCAGTGCAGCTGAGCGGGACTTATCTTTCGATCTCTTTGAGTCTGCACGGTCGGCCACTGATATCTTTGCTCGAGACGCCTGAACGAAATTCTCAGCACGCTTCTGAGGTTCCAGGAGTGTTCCGTAAGGATCCAGGAATGTTCTAAGTGTGGGCGACTTCGGCAAGTGTAGTTGAAGTCAGGCTGATAGCTGCACACGGCTGTTCCTGGCTCCAGGGCACGCTTTCAGAGAAAGATGTGGGCATCTCTGTGGCCGATGTGTGGCATCGAGCGCTGAAAGTCAACTACTCGGCCTATGGACAAGCCATTCTCGACTGGCACCAGAAAATAGCCTATGAGCAGGACTGGCTCCTTGATTGCGTCGTGCGGGCATCCCTTCCCGAATCTTAGGGTCAATCCTGCTCTGCATTTTGTGCAAGGACTCCGGCGCCTCTATTCAGGAGCTCAGTGGCTGGCAGCAAATTTTGGCTAGCGCTCAGCAGCTCATGCAGCTTGCGGTTACAGTGGCGATTTGGCTGCCATCTCAGATCGTAAGGTGCCTTGGGCGAATATGTGGAGGACTACACGGACTTTTATCCCAACAGGTCGGCCGGTTTGGAGAAGCACGGGGATGCCTACGTACAAGGCTGGACGTGCTCTTGTGAATACGGCCGCTGTGACGCTGTGTCTCTGCGTGTCGGCCGTTTAGGTGGCTACTCCACATTGGTTCAGCGGTTGGCTGCTGGCTTGGACGTGCGCTTGCAATCCCCCGTTTCGCGCAGCTCGGTCGATCTGCTAGTGCAAGAACTTGCCACCAGTTTTGAAAGCTCGCAACCTGCAAGGAATTAAGTACTCGAACGAAAGCGTGGCCCTCATTGTGAATGGGACTGAACTTCGAGGCTGGACTGGAGCAGCCGACATTCTCAGGCAGAGGGGCCCGTGTTGTCCTGCTGACAGGTGCATCGGTCATCCTTACAGCCTCAGTCGGAGCATTGCAAGCTGATCCTTTCCTTATTCCTTACACCAGTCATGATCCTTTGGTTCTTGCCCAGATCCAATGACACGCATGCGCCCACATGCCATGGTCTCTGAGGAGAACATTGCTTTCGAGCCCTCGCTCCCGAGCTGGAAACGAGAAGCGCTGAAACGCCTGGGCATGGGGAACGTTGCCAAAGTGCCCCTTGGACGGCGACTAGCAGTACTACTAGAACATCCCAACATGAGCAAAGGCACTTGCACGGCCTCGTAAACATGTTCAAGCATTCGGAACATTTCGCCGACCAAGAGAAGCAAACACTTCCTCCCGAACTCGTATGCAAGCCTGGGTTCGGCATACTCCAAACACTTGAGCTGCTCATCTCACGGGTTCCCTCTCGTGGAGCCCAATGGGGGGCGGTCAGGGCATCAATTGTCTTGCTCCCTGTTCACTTCCCTGTTCATATGTTAAGACTTAAGACCGTTAAGAGTTGAGACTCAAAACCTCTGAGCTGTCCAGTGATGCCGCTGACAGAAGCGGACGGCACCGTACTGGCAGGGTGGGCGATGCAGCAAGGGGGAGTACCATTGCAAGACGCAGCCAAGCTGAGCAAATACACGAGCAGGCAGGTGCGGACAGCATTACTTTCCAATGTGCGACCTTGAGTCATATTATGAAACGATGTAAACTTAGACTGAGTGTCTCACACTTTGGTGGGTGTGAATGGCTCCTTTTTGCCTGTCTGTGTCTTTTGCCTTTGTTTATTCTTCTGACGCTTGGTGGCTTGAGGATGTTGCTGGCATCGGCAATGTTTTTCGTTCAAGCATTTTGAAATGTACTTGGTGTAGACTCTTGTGATCAATTGACAGTCATGGGGCATCATGCAGGGTCTGCTGCCAGATGCTTCCAGGCACGTACATCATAGAAGTCTGAGGCTAGTCAAGCTGTCGCAGCTTGTGCCAAGACTTGATGGAGTGTACTCCTTGGGGCGACTGGCTCCACGAGGCGAGGGAGGCCGAAATCTGATATCCTACTGTATTTGGGACGAGCTTGAACATTCCAGACCGATATTGGAAGCTTGATGAAATCCGTAGCGGCACTGTCACTGACAGTCTGTGCAATGCACTGTCCGGTGCAGGGTCTGCTGTGTGCTGCCATGACAAGGAATGCTTTCTGGGTGGCCAGCAAGCAATCAGCGCAGAAATGATGGATGCTGAGGCTCTGAAGCGCAGCTTAGCTCAGCAAACAGCTTATGAGCCGTTGCATGCCCTGCCGAGCACGTGAGAGCACGTCTGTCCCCAATCACCTGCAGGTCAAGTCACATCCGAGCTTGATGCTGCGATTGGATCCTCCGTTGTGGAGGAAGTCATGATCACGAAGTGGTCCAGCAACCCTTTCATCAGGGGGGCTTGGAGTTATGCTCGAGTGAACTCGTCTGCGAAGGACTGCTGCCGTGTGTTCATCAGTGAAACTGATACCTGTGCGGGTGGCTTCATTACATGCCAGCAGTCACCACCGGAAAAATACGTGAGGACCGGTCTGAAAAGTTTCGAAGAGCAGACAAAACAAGGGAACAACTTTGGGCACCAAAAAGCAGAGCAACTAAAGGCAACAACAAAGGAACATGAAGGGAGTGGTGTTTGCAATCAACGGTGGTCTCAAGACTTCGCGGCGCCGGAGGGGGGGGCGGACCCTGCATAGCAGCCCCCCCCCCCTCCCCTCCAACCCCCCCCCTCCCGTTTTTGATCGTTGCTGTGTTACGTATTTTGAAGCCTTACAAGCCTGCTTTCTAAAGGAGAGCTTGCCAAGCAAGACGCCTTTACATTGTGATATGAAAAAACTCCATGTCCGCTATGTTTTGTAGGCAAACACGAAAGCCTCCCTCTGCGTAGCCACTACGCAAGAAGGACATGCCCCGTCTAGAGATCTACTGGAGACTTTGGCCGGCCCAGGGGCGGGGATTTCTGGATACAAACAGAGGTCTCAAGGCTGACGCCACATAGCAAATCCTAGGGTTTCCCTAGGTTTCGGGGGGTTTGTGCAGCTGTTGGGATTGGTGTGGAGTTTTGCCAGTGGTGAGGGTGGGCTGAGCTGTCCATGCAGCGGGAAGCGCCCAGAGTCATGGAGCTGAGCTGCCCCGCGCTCCCTGATGGGCCAGGCGCTCACCAGCGCGGGGCTTGCCACGCCACATCTCCTTTTAGAGCTTAGCGTTGGTATTCGGGTATCTCTTAAGCGACGGATTAGAGTTTGCTTTAGGGTTTAGGAGCAAAAAGGAGTGGTCGCGCCGCGATTCCTTATGCGGAGACTGTAAGGCTTTCGGGTTCTCAGGGTGTTCAGGAGTTTTGAGTTCAGGTTTTTTTGGTTGCACTAGCTGACGTTGTAAGTTGACACAGTGAAGCCGAGCTGAAACCCGGCGTTCAGAGGATTTTGATGCCTTGGCGCACAGAGTTGGCAAGCTGCACTTTGCCGGAGAGGCGACTTGCAGACTATTGTGGGGTTGCTTGGCATTGCTTGGCATTGCTTGGCATTGCTTGGCATTGCGTGGCATTGCGTGGCAGCGTTTCGAGACCATATTCCCCCAGTGCCGAGGGCTAGGGCCGCACGCCAGGCCCACACCTCGGTTACCAAGATTTGCCCCAAGGCAACGTGCATGCTGCTGTCGTAAGCGGAGCTCGCGCAGCACATGAACTTCTGCATCTGGAAAGAAATGCAGAAGAAAGCTGGCCACTCTTTAAACATGACCCTTGGCTTCTCAAGCTGCGAACGACTTTCTCTCCAGGATTGTGGTCCAGAGTCCGGGTTGAGGGTGGTCTGTTTTTTTGGCTTGGTGTTGGTCCTGGTTGTTGACTTAGCCGATTGAGTTGCTGGGTTTGGGTAGCCTCCCCCTTTCGCCAGCAGCGGCTGCTTCTTTAAATTGTCTCGCTTCAGGAAATCCTGCAGCTGTGCACACACTGCCCGGCAGGTGACAGTCAGTGCACTATGTGAGTTAAGCGTCTGCAAGCCTCTGAAGTTGTGCTGAAGTGGTTGCTGCATGGAGGCAGCGCTGCTTGCCAAGCACGTGCAGATTTGAGAAAAGCCGTCGTCTACGTCTGACCAGCGCCTTGTGTCTGGGAAGCACACGGGGAGGACATGAATTCTCAGCACTGTAGTATGGCAAATTTCTCCAGAAGCGGGGTCATCATGTTTTTTCGAGCACACGTCGAGTTTGTATGGTAGTTGTGCGATGGCAAGGCTGCGCATTGCCAGAGCGATCCTGCCACAGCTTCGACGAGGGGAAGCAGCACGCAGAAAGCCAGCATCGAGAAGGCTTCAGGGGTGGCGGGCTTTTGCTTTGTGCCCCAGCTGCGTATACGTAATTAAGTGTGGCGAGCGTTGCTGAGCAGGTCTCCTTCGGTGGCACGCGCGAAGTTTGACTGACTTGGCAAGCGCTTGCTTGTGCAAAAAGTGATCGTCGGAAAGAAGCACCTCTGGAGGCGCTAGCGGATAGCGTTGTGATTCATGCTGAGGGAACTACAAGCAAATGAGGAAAGGGAAGCGGCAAGAAATACAAGGTCGTAAGATAGCAACAGAATTAGCGATAACCTTTAGAATCTAGAACATGGTGAACGAAACGAATTGACTTCTTTCACCTGCATTTTGTTTTTTCTGTGTGCGGTTGGACTTCGCGAAAAGACCCAAGGACCAATGCCGACCGTACTGAGCTCCTTGCCGGTCTTATGATCTCTGTGCAGTGGAGGCACAGATGTCATCAGGCAACACTGATGTTTAAACACATTGAGGTTCTATGGACGGTTACCTCTCCCGTTTCCATGTGACGTGGATGCAAATGGAAAAGAGGTCGTTGCACTGTAGTGTTCAAAGTAGTGTAGGACAAGCGCAGCACTCAGGGCCTTTGGCAGGATGTTGTGCGCGACATCAATCGACTACTGTCCGAATTCCGATCTGAGCTGGGGCACCCTAAGCCTTAAGCGAAGGCTGTAAGCCTTTGGCACCATGCCTTCGTGCAGAAAAGCAGCGTGTGCATTCTCTTGGCCTTGCATTGCTACGTGACGCAAGACTGATGCAAGTGTTGCCGCCAAAGTGTTCTTTATCCATGCGTGGTCCAGTGGTCCATCTACTTCAATATGTCTCTGGGATTCCACGTGTAAGGCACCCCGGGGCAACCACATCGCTCGCCTTGCTGGCTTTGAGCGCAAGCCAGGGGAGGGACTCAGTCAGCTGCCCTCTGCCATTCCGTCCGCTCAGCCTCATACCTGTCAGAGCTTAGCTTGTGACTCTTTGAGCCCCAAAAGCACACACACATCCACACATTCACATACATGCCATCAGATGCTATCAGTATGCAGCACGTGCCAGGCTGGCATCGTGCTCTCCAGCCTCGGAGCAGCGTCCAGACCTCACCAATGGGTGCAGGTCCATGTCGGCTTTGGCTTTATGGTGGGCCGCTGTTTTTTTGATCAGCTCTCGGTCGACACGAGCACCTTGGGACGTGCCAGCCACACTGTCATGAAACCTGCACGCTCAACAGCTGCTGTTTCCGATGTTCGGCAACACCTCACAACCGATGCCATAAGCCCTGCAGCACAACAAGTGTGTGCACAGAAACCCATGGGGTCTCTTCCAGAGCCTGGTACGCTGCCTTCCCGGTCCAAAGCGGTGGCTGCTCGGACTTTCAGGAGGAGGTTTTGAGGGCACCCACAAGCGGCCCGAATCCTTCACCATCAAGTGACTTGATTTAAAGTCAACAGGGTAGTCGCTGATATTCTGAAAGCCGAGGTTTGACAAGAGCAGCTCGGTAGGATGTAGGCCGTCAGTTCTTTGGTGTCTAGGCCGGCGGGCATCAACCTGTGCTACTGGCAGCTGTGATGGTCGCGTGCCTTCAGTTCACTCTGTGTGTGTGTGTGTGTGTGATTCTGGTGACCTGCACAGTACTTGGAATGCAGCGATGAAATATGGGCAGCTGGCATGAACTGTTGCGCCTCATTCCTAGGTGGGCGGTCTGGCTTGGGCAGGACGGGATCAGTTGTCACAAGCTTCTCTGACTCATGTTGACTCATCGACCCCATGCGTTCCGACAGCATTGCGAAACGCAACCAGGAATCATACACAACACGCGCGAGTCCCTGTCAGGATTCAGCTAGGAGGCGAACACGATTTGCAACATGCTTTCCAAGGAAAAAGACAACACTAAACAGGAGGTGTGGAAGCCGGTGAGAGCGAGTGGGGGGGGGTGGTGTGGTCGCTAATGAGCCCAAAAATCAGCCAGAGTCCCAGGGACGGAGCGCGGTTACGTTGGCGTGTAGGAGGTAGGGGAGGGGTGGGGGAGGCGCCATAGAGGAGAGCCCCAGGCAGATAAAGGGTGCGGCGCGCGGAGGGATGGACGAGGTGAAACAGCGAGGTGGGGGACGGGGGACGGTGAGAGAAAGAGGCAAGACGAAGAAACCCTCAAGGTAAATCGGCGGGTTTTAGGTTCCATGACAAAATGGCAAGTTTAGTTTGGCATGCCAGGCTTTTCATGATATCCAGAGTTAACCCCAATTATGTTCGGCTCTCCCAAATGCAAGTAGTTTACATATTTTATTCTTCTATTTTAATACATGTGCATAGTTGGTGACTGATCTCAATCGGGTCTCGATTGTGCAGGCGCACCATGGTCCAAGGGCCAAGGCCTGGCTGCCCAGAGCAGACCGTGCAGAAGCAGGAGAGCTGCACAAGCCGCTGCGCGAGCAAACCGTCCTCGGAGGCAGGATGCTCAGGATGCGCTAATGAGAAGCATGGAAAAGCTCTCGATGTGGTCTTTTGCCAGGATAGCGATGCGTCGTCTTCATAACATATCATGACACACACACACACACCCGCACACACACACACACACACACACACACACACACACACACACACACACACACACACACACACACACACACACACACACACACACACCCACACACACACACACACACACACACACACACACACACACACACACACACACACACACACACACACACACACACACACACACTCAAGCAACCTTCCTGACAGCCAATACTGGTACCGCCGATCTGCGAGCCACATCAGCTTAGACAGGCTAAGCCTGCTGTCACTGAAGTACATCATGCTCCTGAATACCTCTGATGTTTCAAACTGGTGTTGACATTGCAATCCCAAGGGTGTCTTGGGGCATGAAGGTGAAATGGCGATTTTTTGCCAGACAGGCCAGACACAAGGAATGGCATGTGCAACCTTGATGAGATGATGCAAACATGAGGTAGGGTCCTGCCTCGCTGTACCAGACTCAGAGGAATGGTGCAACACGAAATGAAGTGGACAAAATGAGGGTGAGGGCCCTGCCAGCTACTCTGTACAGAGTCCAGGCACAGACCAATGCAGGTACGTTTACCTGGGGTGTGGGGGGGAGCTTCGATGGGCAGAGCCACCCCACACACCCCCTCTGCCCCCCTGCACAAAACAAATGAGGTCGACGGTTGAAACCCTTGGTTACAGGGTTGGACACACACAAGAAGCCAAGAAGACCAAGGATTGCACGTCGACCGTGCACGTGCACTTGTCGAAAAGGTTTTATTGCGCCGGGCGTGCATAAGCCCAGAAATCAGGGTTGGAACTGCATCGGCAAAAGAACGAAAATGATGTCAGGCCGAGTTTCAAGCCTAATGTTTGCCTGGCCGTAGCCAGCACTCTGCCCGAGGCTAGATCTGTGCCATGGACCCATGCGGCCCACTCTGCCGGCGCCTTGGGCGGACCCGGGAAATGCACAACAGGAAAAGCCAAAACTACCGCTTCCAACGCCGGCGTTTAAACGCATACGCTCGACGTCTGCACCTTTCGGAAAAACGCATCCCGCTCACTGAGTTCTGATCGTCCTGTTGCCAGCTGTCGCACCAAGAACTTTTTCCACTCACGCGGCTGCTGCTGTTGGGAGTTCCAGTTCTGTCCAGACCAAGACATGCTTGGAGAACAAAGGACGGGATCTACACTACTCGAAAAAACGTCAACACCTGATGGCTGCAGGAGGGTAAGTCATAAAGACCTCTGATCTGCGCCTGAATACCACCGTACAACAAACAACAAACAGCAAACAGCATCAACTGCCCTGCACATCATCCAAGTCTGCAGGATGGGTCCCTGCTTCGTCATGACAAAATCTGCAGGATACTGCACGGGCAACCCCGCCGCAGGCAGCGTTCTGAAAGACGTAGGGACAAGCCCTACACTGCCTGGAACACACTCAAGCAACCTTCCTGACAGCCAATACTGGTACCTCCGATCTGCGAGCCACATCAGCTTAGACAGGCTAAGCCTGCTGTCACTGAAGTACATCATGCTCCTGAATACCTCTGATGTTTCAAACTGGTGTTGACATTGCAATCCCAAGGGTGTCTTGGGGCATGAAGGTGAAATGGCGATTTTTTGCCAGACAGGCCAGACACAAGGAATGGCATGTGCAGCCTTGATGAGATGATGCAAACATGAGGTAGGGTCCTGCCTCGCTGTACCAGACTCAGAGGAATGGTGCAACACGAAATGAAGTGGACATGAAAATGAGGGTGAGGGCCCTGCCAGCTACTCTGTACAGAGTCCAGGCACAGACCAATGCAGGTACGTTTACCTGGGGTGTGGGGGGGAGCTTCGATGGGCAGAGCCACCCCCACACCCCCTCTGCCCCCCTGCACAAAAGAAATGAGGTCGACGGTTGAAACCC
>CAJNDS010002495.1:78357-103113 GCA_905221605.1 Symbiodinium natans | reverse complement strand
CACACGCGCGCACGCGCACGCACGCACGCACACGCACGCACACGCCCGCACACGCGCGCACACGCGCACACACACACGCACACACACGCACACACACGCACACACACGCACACACACGCACACACACACACCCACACACACGCACACACGCACACACGCACACGCACACGCACACGCACACGCACACGCACACGCACACGCACGCACACACACACACACACACACACACACACACAGACAGAGAGACGCAGATGGAGACGCAGACGCAGACGCAGACTTTTCGGCACTTCGTCATGAGTCTCAGGATATCTCAGGTCAGGTTGAGGGCCCGCGGCAATGCAAGTGTGCGGTTTGCCGATGGGGATCTGAATCAGTTTGGGCAGTTTGGGTTCAATATTGGTCGCCACGCGCGATTCTCGTGGTCTCCCCATTCGGGGGCCGGTACCAAGCCTTAAACCCGATTAATCCTCACTGCAGTCACGATCAGCCTATCTCACAGCGGCGGTTCTGAAGAGCCGAAGCTTCGGGCGGGAGGCGACAAGTCCGATGCATTCTAAGTTTACATGAACGAACAGCTTTGCGCCTCACCCCCCCCCCCCCCCCCCCCCCCCCCCCGCCCCGTCCCAACCCCGACCTGCCCCCGACCCCGCCCCGACCCCGCCCCGACCCCGACCCGACCCCGACCCGCTTCTTTCCGTCACTTCTGAGTTCCTGGGGAAGGCCGCCGAGTTCTTGCGACGCGTGGCTCCGGCCTTGGACAACGAGCTTGCGTACAAGGGCCAAGGCGCGCCTTTCCCAAGTCGCGCCTGAGAGGAGTGGCGTGAGCTGCGAAGCTACGCGAAGCTGCTTATTTTCAGTACTGAGAGAAGCGTTCTGTGACACATCCCCTGAGTTAAGTCAGGCGGGCGCGTGGCCATCCTTGGCGGCTCGAAGGTCGGCTGCGGCATGATGGTGTCAATTGTTTGCCGATGCAAATAAACACCAACTTTTATAACGCTTGAGAGGACTACACAGGTGCTCCCTACTACGCGGGCATGGCCGCGCTTCGGACTGGGGCCGAACTGGTCTACGTCTACACGGCGGAGGAGTTTGAGGGCTGACCCCTCGAGTCGGTCTCTTTTTTTCCTGGGCTTAGGGAGGCAAAACGACTGCCGACTTTCCCCTACAAGAGCTGGTTTGATTTTCGGGCAGACCGATTTTAAGTTGAAGTGAGGGGGTTCAAAGGTTCGGCTTGCGGATTGGTTTGGGGTTTCGATGAAGCTTTCGAAACTCTGATCGGACTGAGGAGATTCCTTCATCGCCCTTCGTTCGTCTTGTAATAGAGTTGCTTTGGGGGTCTCATTGCGGAGGGCTCAGGGCATTTCAGGGCCATTTCTCTTTGTTTTTTCTGGGAAGGCGGGGGCTGAGAGTAGTGCCATCGGATACCCAGGAAGCTCCAACCCGGATCTCCCCTTACCTCTCAAGAAAACGAACCAATGTTCGACCTCCCCCCGCACCCCCAAAGCATACCCTAGAACCCCCAAAACAAAGCCCTTCATTAAATGACCCAGAATATGTCTTCAGAGGAGGCAGCCTTGCCCATCAAGTCCTACAGCCCAGAGCTGATGGCCGCTCTGACTGGACACTCGGAAATTGGGAACGCGGCTTTGCCTCAGCCGGGACTCCCCTTTGTACAGCCCAAGTCCGACGCCCTTTGGAAATGAAGGGAACCTTCAGTCACACACCTTTCCACACCGTAAAAAGCGAGCGACACCCTTCAGGTCACCCCCATCTACAGTGGCGAGCCATCTGCAACGAACATCGTGAAACAGGCAATCTTTGCAAGTTCGGGCAGGCATGTGTCGGATGGGTTCTCGTTGTAACAGCACTTCGTATTGATTCCATGTACATACATATTTCATTTTCCGAACAAGCATACGATGCATGTGTGTGTGAATATAAATATAAGTATAAATAAATAAATATATATATATATATATTTATTTATTTATATACGTACACAACTTCTCCCTCATGTTTGTATTGTTCTGTCTCATACACTATGGCGGTCACCAACCCAAACCTCCATACCCAACCACTCAAACTGTCAATCCCGACGCAGCAAACCCCATAGTTAGAGCCTCAAAGCACTGCACACTCCTGCAGCGTCTGTACACAACCCTATGCCCAGCACCTACCCAAACTGTAAGCAGCACACAGCATCCCAACTCTTCATCTGCCTCCGAATCAAGAGCAAGAAGTGTACCTTCATTATGGTGTGTTTTGGGCCTTTGCCTTAAAGCTTTAAGTTGAAGCTTTAAAGCCCTCCCAAAACCCTGAAGTTGAAAGGTCTCCCCACACTTGGGTCGCCTGCACTCCTTGGTGATCGGCTGTGGACTTGGGAGACATCCGGGCATCCTGGAAGGAGCCTTGAGGAGGTTGAGTTCTGATCGCGCTGAGGGTTTAGGTTGTGGAAGAGCTGCTGTGGGGTCTTCGGGGTCCGAGGCGATTCTCTGAGAACTTGGAGTCTGCTTGGGATGTGGCAGCATTGGGAGAGCTGAAGCCGCAGAGCTCCTATAGGCTTCGCATGTCAGGTTGAAGCAGAATTTACAGCGTCACATTCGTGATGCGAAATGCAGCAACGCAGCTCGGGATGCTGAGCTTTCTTCACAGGGGGTCCTTCCTCTACGTGAAGCTGTGGTTCTGCATAAGCTGGGAGCTCTTTTCACACCTTAGAAAGAGAATACTTGAGCAGATGCCGCTGGTGGGTTTCAGAAATCAGGAACTTTCGAGTTCAGGAAGACATACAGTAGGATGACGGCAGCGAGGGTTTGGGGCCTGTCCAGCCTGCAGGAGCCATGACTCTTTTGCGCAACGCCCATGATCAGGGACTGCCTGTACCTGTGCGGCAAGAAGGGCTCCCGCACGATGGGCGTGCGTGCGCAGCAAAAGGGGACCATCGAGCTCGAAAGACTTTCTGGGTCTTTGCATGCAGAGGTCGCAAGCATGTTGTCTTGTTGTTGCTTGGGGCTGAGCATTTGCACACCGTCATATGACCGCAGTCTGAGCTTGGCGGCGTGCTGTTTCTCGTTTCTCACGAGGTTGGCACATTCTTTTCTCATTGAAGCTCTGGTAACAGCCTTCCTGAAAGAGCTGGGTTTTCTGCGATGCGGTTTGACTCCGACCTTGGACTCTGCTTCCAAAGCCAGAGAAGAAACCCCCCGAAACCTCGGATCAGCCTCATAGGCAAGAGATGCCGCGCGAAGAAACCGAAGCCTCGGCGCAAACTTCAAGAGCTAAATACAGACCACACACTCCAGCCTCCGAATCAACACGGTGTGGCAGTTTTGGTTGCATGGACCCGTCTGAACCCCCCTAAACACAAGACCTGGTCTTGCGTTTAGGGATGCCTGGGGTCATTCTTTCTTCAACTTGGATGTGTGGGGCGCTAGGACTTTCTCGAAGCACTGCTTAGATCAGGAGGTTCCGAGCTCTAGAAGTTCTACCCCGATCTGCCGAGGTAATCGTGGATGCGGATGGACTGCAGGCTGTGGTTAACAACCCCCAGGCTGTCACAGGTGCAGATCGAGTGGTGCTGACGCCCAACCAGGCTGAGCACCTCGCCTTCTGTGGAAGGTTGTGCACTTATACATGTTGCTGGTCGCGAAGCAACGATGAAAGAAAGTGACATAATGTGACGTACTTAATGACAAGACCAAAGATTGCAATTTGGAATGCAAAACGCTGTTGAACCACACACTGATGCCAAAGATGGATGAGGATTGTTTACGCAAATATTTTCGATTAAGTGATGTTGCGGTCTACATCAGCATCCTCAGTTTAAATGCATCTTCGGTTCCGAGTTTAGTTTCACCGTTTTTTTGCGACTTGAAGCAAATTGAGCACCAGAACTGATTGAAGAAAATAAACTATTGTAAAGTTTCAATCAGCCATGTTCTAAAAACCACATAACAGAATGTGGAGTATTCTGTCATTGCAGGCAAGCTTTTAATATTCAAGCATCAACAAATTTGTAAAGCAGCAATACAAACAACAGCAACAGCAGCTACAGCTACTGCAACAGCAACAGCAGCAGCACCACGACCACCACCACCAACAACAGCAACATCAACATCAGAAACATCAGCAACAACAGCATCAGCAACAACAGCATCGACAGCAACACCAGCAGCAGCAGCAGCAGCAGCAGCAGCAGCAGCAGCAGCAGCAGCAGCAGCAGCAGCAGCAGCAGCAGCAGCAGCAAGAAGCAAGAAGCAAGAAGCAAGAAGCAAGAAGCATGGAAGCATCTAATCGTTAAACAAGGCATGTCTGTGCAAGGGAGCCTTGGGCGCTTTGGGAATGGAAGGTGTATGAGTGTATGAGGTGTGTATGAGGTGTTGCGTTGTTTGTCAGGTTTCGGCGGCTCCTGGCAGCTGTGGGCGTGGACTCTGATGGAGCAGCAGCATCTCTGAAGGTTGCTGGGGGGATTCGAGGGCAATCAGAGGGCTCAATGACTCACGCCACGAGACCCATTGCGTCGTTTGCGTAGACGCAGACCGCACAAGCCCAAGCCCGAAATCCTGGGCAACCAGCCACACCGTAACGCCTTAAATCACATTAGTTCTGCATGCTTCTACAATCTTCTACAGGATCAGCTGCATCAGCTTGTGGACAAGCTGCACGGCCCAACAGTGCTTCTCAAGGCCAGATGATCACCTTGTCAGGCCTGTTAGGATAGGCAGTGCACGGCACCGCAGGGAAGAGTTATCAAATAAGAGTAGCTTCCTTCGGATCCCCCACCGGTGCCTCTTTCATCCGGTGTGTACGCTTGCAGGGCTCGACAGATCTCGTCGAGCAGCCAGGCCAGAAGGTGACCAGGGGTGTGCTTATTGATTTTAAGGACAAAGTGGCACGCATCATGTGACACGACGCAGTCAGGATAGTACAAGGACAGGACAGTTGCGAGGCAGGACAACCAGTACCAGATTCAGGACAGTGCAAGGACAGCAGGTAGGACAGGGGGGCTCAGGCGTGCAACTGGTTTTTAGCGGGCTGCCATAGCAGAACTTTGGGGGTTAGTTGAGCTTTTGAGGGCATCAGGGTTTAGGGCATGTGTGCTGCACAGGGTCTTGCACGTTGTGTTGCACCCGGGTCTTGGACGTAGTGCCCTGTCCAATAGGGTTGACAGGTTTCGGATTTGGCTTCGGGAGGTCAAACGTCCCCAAATGCCATAGTCGGAAAGGCGACCTAACTAAGTTCATGAATTACTTCTGTCACTTCCACTTGCACTTTCCACGCCTCCCGAAGGAGGTCCTCGAGTTTCATGAGAAGGGCTGTCCACGCCGTAGCGGTGGCTTCGGGGACGTGCTGGCGGGAACATTGGGCACCGTGCCCCCTGACCAGAAGGCTTCGGAGGCTTCAACAAAAAGGGCACAGCACCAAAATCGCAAGCCTGCACAAGGCGGAAGTCCTATAGTGGGCTTAAGCATGCTTAAGCAGAAAGCAGGGCCTAGTTGTACTCTGACGAAGGGTGTCAACATGTATCAACATCCAAGTGACTGAGGGAATGGCATGGTCGGAGTTTGTCAGACCTTTGTTGACCTTACGACCTCGTAGCATTGAAATCAATCGACCCTAAATTAAACCTTAATGCGCCCGCGGCCTCAACCCTGGACTTCTTAAACCGTGTAAATCGCCCAGCGAAACCCAACCAAAAGTTGGACGACTTATTCCGTGAGCACGTGGCTCAGGGTCGCGTGGCTACGTATCCAGAAAGGACACTTGGACCGGTGAGGTTGATGAGACTCGGGTTCAGGGCTGTCATTCGGCAGATGCTTCGGATGTGGTCGTCTGTTCAACCCCCCAGTGGCCCCAGTGTGTGGAGGAAGCTATGGGCCCCTGGCCCTGGACGAGGCTGCCGGCGCCGCCTCCACGTTGGTGAGGCTGCGTGGAGACGGCTGTTGTACCGGTCTGGACAGCTAGTATAGAAAGTATAGTTTAAAAATATGACATCGTATAATGTAGATGATTATATACATATATGTATACATGCCACATAAAATATAAGACCCCCGCACTCTCCTTCGAGAATTAGGTGGCAGCCACCCCTAATTTTCGTCGCACCCCTCCCCCTCCTGAGCCCCTCTCTCCCAACTTAGCCCATACCCCCGTTAACCCAGCCCAAGCCCAAGCCGAGCCGTAAACCCTTTCACTTGTCACCCTACGCCTCATGCTCTACTACCCGAAGCCCCAACCGCCCGAAGCACTGATAAGCTTCAATCCGAACTTCGGATGTAGGGCGTAGAAGGCTTAGGCTTCAAGCCCTTATAAACCCCAAACCCAGCACCTCGAGCATAAAACAAGGTCCATTAGTCTGGGGCCTCGATCAAGGAGCTTTCAACACTTGGTTAGCCCGTAGCGTCTAGTATCCTTGGAGCACCCAGCACAAGAGAAGCCCGCAAGAGTCCCGCCGAGTATCCCTGGAGTGCCCAACCTTAGAGAATTTCGTGGAAAGCGGAAGTATCCGAACATACCTGTCCGAAAATGGCACAATGGCTCCCGCATCAGGTACTGGTAGCTGTAGGGCGGGATGATGATCGAAGTAAATGATCCTTGCTCGGTAAGACCGAAGGATAGGAAAAGGGAAAAACACAGAGACGCTCACTCTTCGACTGTGTTCCTCCTTCCGCCCCTTCGTTGCTTATTTCTCTCCTTTGTGTCTGCCTCTCTAGCTGTTGCTTTGTCTCTCTCCCTTTCTCCTTCCGCTCTTTTCTTTCAACATTCTAGCCTTTGATTTCTCTCCATCCTTTTCTGATTTCTCTCCATCCTTTTTGTGAGTATTGAGTCCTGTTCCTCCCTAAGGAAGCCGGGGGCCCGTTTCGGGGCCTCCAGGGTCTCTGGAGAGGGCTGTAAAACAACGGAGCCTCACAGGCGCAGCTGCAACCGAGCTTTTCGTCTCCACTTCAGAGCGACGACGGCACCGAATGTACTTGAGGAACTGGGCCCCGCGTTTCAGTCCATTTCGCCGGCTGTGTAGCCTTTCACGACCAGTGGCTTGGAATTCAAGGGTCCAATAGAAAGCTCCTCCAAAGCCAATTCTCGGTTTCGTTATTACGTGAGTAAAACCTATTCTACGGCCGTGGAAGCCAAGTGTTTTGGCCTGGCTACAGTTTCAATGAGACCGAGTCGGCTAGAATGAATCCCCAAGCACCCGGACCCAAGCACTCCAAGCACAACCCACGAGTCTTCAAAATGTCTTCAAAATTCTTCAAACACCCCAAACACCCCAACTCCATGAACCCGCTCGGCACCAAAGCCCCTAAGACTCTAAAGATAGCTTCTAACAATCAGAGGGCCTTAAAAGGTTTCAACGTAGAGGTTGGCAAAAGAAAAGTGCAAGACCTGATGCAACCCTCGCGGAAAAAGAACATGTGAATGCTATCGGTCGCGCTGTTGTATGGGCTTGTGGCTGATTTCCAGCATAGAGATGTGGCAGAGAGGCCGGGCGACATGCTGACTAGGGTGACCTCCGGCACATTCCCCTCCGCTAACCCCCAACGAGTTGGTACCCCATAAGCCCATATACGAACTTGGACAACTGGGCGGTTTGGGCCACCACCGAGCAGCTGACAAATTGTATGTCAGCAGCTAGGACGTGTAAGCCCTTTCAGTGCCTTTCAGTTTACACTTCCCTAAACGCTCTCATTTGAACTGCCAGGACGCCACGAGAAAGGCCCGAAGGCTTCAAACATCCCTGAGCCCTCAGAGTTCTGATGTTCGGGCCTCTCCCCAAACCAACAAGAGTTAGAATGACTAATGGCCCAAGCGGGCCAAGCATGTCCCAGCATGGCCCCGCTTAGAACGTTTCTGCTGTGCACCAAGTTGTAGAAATTCCTTGCCCCAGCTCTGGGCTGTTTGAAGTGTTTGATTGCCGCCAAGGAAGGAGGCCGGGTACCGCTGGATGCTGACACAGCGCACTCAGGAGACAGGGGCAGAGACAGACAGGGACGTTGGCCGAAGGCTGACGTAGTGAGGATTTTTCTGGGATTGTTTCAAAGCTCGGAAACAACTTGTTTGACAATCTTGGCCTGGGTTCTGGAAGGGAAGAAAGTGTAGCTTTGCAGTGCTTCGCAGTGCTTTGGAGTGCTTTGCAGGAGGTGTAAAAGCTTGGGGCGCTGACCCGATGTCTTAGAGGTTGGGACTGCTAAGCATGCTGGTCTTTTTGGGACGGTCAGCCGCTTAGTTCCCCGACCACATTTTGTCGCCGAAGCGTATCGATCTCTGAGGATCGCCTCGGCTATAAGTGCCGAAAGAGTAGGGGGGCACCCCTCTTTCGGCAATTAAGTTTCGGCAGTTGTGGTCTGTCAGTGTCTCTGGCGTCTGTGCAGGGTCTGTGCCGGATCTCGATGGGGGGGTCGAGAACTGCCTTTGGCATTTTCCAACCCCCCCTACCCTTAATCCAAGGGGGATCTCTGAGGAGCCATCGGAGGGCTACTCTGCTGTGTCCCCAGAAGAACCGGCGAAGCCTGCAGGGTTCAGCGGAGGATTGCAGGGTTCAGGGCTCTTCGGTTGCTTTGGGTGCTTGTGAATGGCTTTTCGGGAAATCCTCCCCCGTGCAAGACTCTGAGACTGCCTCAGCATGTCAATTCGTAAGCGCAGCAGCACAGCACCAGAAGCTTCGGAGCTTCATGCGATAAAAAAACCCCAAAAACAGAAGAGTAACGGAGAGGAGCCCCGTCAATCCGAAACCCATCGACATGAACCCCATCGAGACCCCGTTACTGCAGATGTCGTCGCTGTCGACGGAGAGCTTTGAGACAGTGGAGGTGCCCCTGTTGCTGCAAAGGGCAGATACGGGCCTTTGCACAGATTATTAAACAAAATTACGGGTGGGTGTGTGTGTGTGGGGAATATGAGTATGCGGGCTTCTAAGCCCACATCTCTACATGCTCCATCATCTAAATTTAGAATCTAAGTGCTTTAGGCTCTTTTCTTTAGCCCTGTGTATCGAAGAGCAAGAAGAAGAACCCCAAGCTCTGAATCCGTGTCAGGCCATGTTGGAGCCAGCGGCCTACGGAAACTCAACCGCAGACATCTTAGGCTTCGGGGTGAGAAGTTTAGAGTTCGGGGTTTAAGGTTTACATATAGGAGTAGGCTGGGCTAAAGACGACTTTGAGGGTTTGGTTTGTGAGGTGAACTGCCGAAGATTCCAAGAAAACAATCGCCTCAATGTCACAAACCTATCCAAGGACTGCTGGCCCGGCTTGTGTCGCCGTCGCCCGAGGGCAGACTGCTGCTGGAGGGCGCCACGTTCGAGTGGGTGCCATGGATCTTTTGGAATGTCGTTGTGCGAAACCTACATTCTTACATATTCTTACCCAGGTCTCCCACTAATTAGTCCCGGGACGTTGAGACTGTGAGGCGCAGCTCGGCCGCTAGGCTAGATCAAAGTATGCTCTCATGGCTTGGCATTGTTTTGAAGCTTTAAGGCGGAAGGCTTCGAGGCTCCAGCTCAGGGATCCAGCACATCATCGCGGTTCAGGGCTTTGATCTGGGTTTTACCGCAATGTTCTGCGGTCATGTCCCTCCCAGTTTCAGAAACTCAAAAACTGACTGGGACGCGGAGAAACGTAGAAGCCCACTCATAGGCAAACCACGCCCACACCCCAGCGGCCCGAAGATTATCTTTTGAAGCTTCGGGGCAAAATGAGTAAGAATAAGCAGACAGTATAGGGATTCACAACACAGACATACGTTCACCTCCCATGACCAGTAGTGCTCCGAACCCTCAGGTGCTGTTGTGGGATCTGTATCTGAAGTTCCTTGGTGGTGGAGACAGGCAGTTGGAGTGAGATCGGGGTGATCCATATCATGTAAAGGCCGTTTACAGGTGGAAGTGTATATTGATTCGGGCTTCAAGAGGGAATTTCTTCACTGCTAAGTGCTTTGACATTTCTGTTTTGGTACTGGCTCGGCTTTAATGGGGAGCGCTGAAGATGCCAGAGTTGTGGGGCTTGGGGTCTTCACCACTTGGGCTTGAGGTTCAGGATTGCCTACTCTTTCATTGTCACGCCTTCATCACCTGCGCGGGTTCTGCGATGTTTCGTGGTTTGGGGCTGATAGCTTTAGCTTCTGAGCTTCTGCGATTCGGCCTTCAGACCTGCAGCGTTGATCTCGGGCCCACCAAAGAAGACTCAACCCACTGCCTAGGATGTTAGGGCAACACGCCAGAGCATGAAAGCCTCAAAACAAGCAGGTGGCTGGCTTACGATGCCTTGGCTGCTGGCTTCACGTCGCAGGGCCGGCGATCGGCGATGTGGTCGTCGATGACAGGCTGCACTCCCCCCGCAAAACTGAGGCCTAGTAGGGCAAAAACAAACACCCAAGATCTGAACCCACACCTGGTGCCGTTTTGGAGTTCAGTCAGGCATTCACTGTAGTCACCGTAGTCCTAAAGCTCCAAAAACCTCACAAGGCGAGCAGATCGTCGAGCTGCTGGACGGCATTTCGCTCACCCCGGAGGCCCGGGCTTTGACTCCGGAGCAATCTCCGGACTCTACGAACTCTACGGATTCTGCGGACTCGGATTCTACGGAGTACGGAGGACGGAGTTGGATGAAGGGGATGCCATGAGGCGTCGGGCTGTGGTTCGAATGTGCAGTGCGGGATCCAGGTGGTGCTGCCGAACCTGGAGTTCAAACCCGGGCACGCTTGCGCGGTCTCGGGGCGGTTTCGGGGCGGTTTCTCAAAGTTTGGGGGGGAGGGGGGGAGGGTGGCGGGACTAAGGCTGGGGTGCCAGGTTGGTGTTGAGGGAAGGTTTCATGCATTGGGAAGGGCTTCAATTGGTTTAGGAGCAGGTCAATTGGGCTTATGTTGTGGGATTGGGTTGCTGGGAATTTGGGGGTACATGGGTACATGATGGTACATGGCCTTAGCATTCCCCACCCCTTTGATAGGTACGGCTACGAAGCCCAGATCCAGTTCTTCAAGGCGGTGCTCGGGTCGTTCTCGGCTGAGGACGCCTGCTCCTCTGGGATGTGTAGCTCTACACATCCAGCGTAGTAGGTTTAGCAAGGACTGTTGCGATTTTGCGACATGTTGCAGTCTTAATAAGGTTCGGCACTGTTCAGGTGGATACCATGTCGTAGCACAAGCCTCCACCTCGATTGTTCTCACTATTTCTCACTCCTCTCCTTTCACTTCCTGTCACTTCCAGATTCTCAAAACAGCAGCGCTAAGAGTCGACGGGGTTGTTGCCGAAGAGCTGCGTCCGCTGCAGCCTCGCATGTTGGTGTCACATCTTCCCGAGTAGAAAGCGGCTTAGGGTTTCCGGCTTTTCCAACCCAGTCATACTAGCTTCGGGTGCAGCCGCAGTGGATATCGCTGCTGACTCCACTCGTCGTGGTCGGCCGCCGTCATAGAGCAGCCTGGAGCGAGGTCTGGCTTTTCAGCAGGCCGGGCCTGCAGTAGAGACCAAGCACCTGCATGTCCCTAAATTACCCTTTATACTCGAAGATAGTCCCGTTTAGTATGATAGACGTCGATAGACCCCTATATAGACCCTATGGGTTTTCCGATAGGTACCTATGCCGTCAACCCATTCTCAGCACACTAGACGCCTATGCATAGGCCCTGTCCCCTTTCCTATAGACCCCTATGCATAGACCCTACCCTTTTTGCCATAGACCCCTATGCATAGACCCTACCCCTACCTATACCAGCCCCCCTATGTCGCATAGGCCCCTATGCATTTTTCCATAGGCTCTAATGCCCTCAGAATAGACCCTATCCGGAAACCTATAGACCCCTCTGCCATGTCAATCCTTCTTCTTATATAGCTACAAGCCTTTCCATGCATCCCTCAACACCTTCTCGGAACAATGACTATTCTTGATGACCTCCATGTGTGTTGTGTTAGGGGTTCAGGTTTTATAATAGAGTTTAAGGTTTTAGGTCTTTTTCTGGGGTCTTGAGGTTTAGGGTTATTTGGGTTTAGAATTTAAGTTTTTTTGGGTTTAAGGCTCAGGGAATTTTGGGGTTTAGGGGTTTTAGGTTTTTGGGCTTTGGCCTTTTAGGGTTTAGGGCTTACGGTTTTTCAGGGTTTAGGGCGTTTTAGGGGTGTAGGGTTTAGGTGTTTTTTTTTTGTTTTGTTTAAGGGGTTTGGGGTTTAAGGGCCTTTAGGGTTTTGGGGTTTTCCGGGTTCAGGGTTCAAGGCTTTTTTTGGGTTTCAGGGCTTTGGGGGTTTTTAGGGTTTAGGGTTTAGGGCTTTTCAGGGTTTAGGGCGTTTAAGGGTGCAGGCCTTGGGGTGTTTTAGGGTTGAGGGCTTAGGCCAGCGATTGATTGTGGTGGAGTCCGGCTTGGTGATAGCGTGAAACCACCATCTTGCACTTGCATATATACATATATACATATATACATATATACATATATACATATATACATATATACATATATACATATATACATATATACATATATACATATATACATATATACATATATACATATATACATATACATATATATATATATATACATATATACATATATACATATATACATATATACATATATACATATATACATATATACATATATACATATATACATATATACATACATACATATATATATGTATATATACATCTATATACATATATATATATATATATGGATACAGGCAAAAAAAGTTCCTAAGCTACTTTGCTCATTTCAGCCCCCCCCCCCCCCCCCCCCCCCCCCCCCCGGACTTCAGTGCGCAGATCACGAGGCAGATAGCAAGTGCAATAAATGTTCCCCGATGTCGAAGCTAGACGTCTCCACTCGTGTGACCGTGGTGCACGACGGCGTGCGGCAATAGTGGCCTTGTTGCTGAGCCTGGGCTTATCGTGTCTAGGAATCCAACGAGCACTTCAGTTGGAAACAAGAGATGACTTCTTCCAGGTTGTCATGGCCAGGGACGACTCTCTTCGTGTCCAGCCGCAAACGAACGTGCCAGACAAGCAAATGGAGCGCTCAGATTTTTTGCAATTGCAAGGTCCTTCACGTGCTCCGTTGGAGGCAGCTGCGAAGCTTGAGGTGCAGATTGTGCAAGAACATCGAGATTGGCAAGATGCTCGAAGTTCGTCTTTGTCCGACTCGAAGGAAGTTGCAGAAGATGGGGAAAGCGTCGCAGCAGGTGTGGAAAAAATTGTGGCTCCAAAAGTGTGTTTGGCTGTCATTGCTGCGACTACTTCCAACATTGAGCTGCAAATCAGGCTCGTACACTTGAGCAACCAGCATCGGCAAAGCAATTTCACTCAGCGCTACTTAGTTCTGAATGGTCGACTGGTTGACGACTCAATGATTAATGTGGCACGTTTTCTGCAGCAGGAACGCTATATAGATGAATGGGTGATCTCGAACTACTCATCAGAATACCTGCTCTCGGTCAACTCGACGGCCAACTTCGGAGGATCATTTGAAGTCCCACGGTCCTCGAACGGTGACATCTCACGCAGGTCTTTGGATGCGGATGCGCCCGGAATTGAGCTGGAACATTACTTTGCCATCGATTGGTGTAATGCAGACTATATTGCAGTGGTAAACTCAGATGCGGTCATGTTCAGTAAACCAGGGTACTCATGGATCGAGCAAGGCATCAAGGCACTCCACCTGAATACCGACATTGCATTGATCATCCCACCTTTTCCAGGAATGTCAAAGCGCAGAGTCCGCAAGCGAATCACCACCGAACCGATGCCGAAGCCGAATCACGGTCACTTTGCGCAAGGTGTCGCGCTCATTGACACGACCTGCGAGTACCCTTTCTCTTTGCCAGTCACGGCAGCCTTGCTGGATATTCATCGGTACAAACAGCTGGCACCGCGTAGTCAGATTATGGAGCATCGCTGTGCTGGTGCGCTCGTTCATGGGAAACCCTGTCAAACGTTGCCGTATGTTCGGAAATGCGGCGGCATCCGGACTTGGGCGGCTTCTCTAGAATGTGTGATTTGCAACAGTCCAGAGCTTAGGCAGGTGCACCTAGCTGAGGAGCGGCTGTGCTGGCTGTGGCACGCTCCCATCAGCAGTCTACGCTATGACATGGGAGCACTGCGCGAGGAGATCAGAAAAGCTGAGGCTTAGCGCCCGGCCGTGCAATGTTTGCTCAATTGTCAGATGCAGCTGAGCGCAGGCTCAGGCAGGTTAGGTTGCCTGACCACTGGCTTGGGCACCCGCTTGTCGCCCAATCCCAAGACTAAAAGTAGCCTTCCTAGGCAGTTGACAAAGTTCTTGATGAGGAAGTGTACTTGCCAGCCTCAAGGGTTTCTGTTCCATGTCAAGAGGACCTGGGATGCAGACTTTGGCATGCTTGCGAGAACAAGAGAGAGCAATCTGTGTCTCGTGAACCGCGAGTCGCCGAAAAAGGGGTTGCGGGATTTTTCTCGGGTTTAGACCCTTAGGACACGAAGTTGAAGGTGTCATCGGTAAAGTTCTTTTGGGCACGTTATCTACCAGCATCAGAATCTTCTCGGTTCTTCTCGGTTCTCTGTCGACAGCTGATTGTTTGCCTCAAACGACTGGGGTCTGAGCGACTGGGGGTTTGACATTCAGTGTTGTGCCGTTCGTCACATGCAGCGCCCTTTGGCGGTGTTGTGCTTTTTCACACGTGCGCTGCCTTCACCATGCCTCCCGGTATCTTAGTGTTGATGGAAGGCAAACATCCCACTGACTTCACTTACCTCGATACCCTAAGCCCTATAAACCCTAGTTGCCCTAAACCTTGGCCATGGTCGTCATGGCGACGAAACGCTTATGCAACCATTCAGACTGAATCATGTGGAGCCGCCGAAGTGAAGGGCTTGTAGGGTACCCAACTCCCCCTAAGCCCTAAACCACGCCCTGAACCCTAACCCCTAACCCCTTCAGTCTGGTCTCCTAGCTGAGCCGAGCTCAGAACCCTAGCGATTCAGAACGCTAGACACGATTAAACACCATGACAACCCATATATGAACCCTACAGCACCATGCCGTTTGCAACAAGAGGAGCTTTCTATGTTCCTCCGCTTTGCCACCGGCATCGGACGGCTTCCCACGAGCCGTCGCTTCCCTGCGGGGCCACTGGGACGGCAGTTGAGGCAGAACGGAAACCAAGGACACCAAGGACACCGAGCCAGATCCGATGTCATGAGAATGCCTCGTGATTCTAGTGGAGGATAACGTTCGAAAGCTGACAGTCCGAAGTCTGACTCCTTTCTGGGAACAAACCCCCATACCTCAGGTACAGGAATGCACCGGAGCCTAGATCCCTCAATGAAGACTGTCAGCTGTAATTTAGGACTTTAACAAGACCCAGAAAGCTAATTATGTCCTGAGGCAGAAGCTGGCCATCCGGTTCATGCCGACAGACAACCTGGACCAACTGCCCTCGGCTCACACTTGCTGCTTGGCCTTCGCGTCGGGCTTTTCTGGCAGGGTTCTTAGGATTTCTGCACCAGAGTAATCCAGATGACTTGAGGTGACTTGAGGGTTTGGTCCTAGAGTTTGGCTTCAGGCCTGCAGGCCGGGTACAGCTTGTAGTGACTGTATTGCCCTTACTGATCTAGGTTCTTGACGTCGGGCAGACGTCCTGAGTACCCCTAAGCCTAAGACTGTAACTTCAGAAGGAAATGGGCCGTGCATTTTCAGCAAGCAGTCGCACAGTACGTATGACAACATGGTCCAAGGTTTTTGGGTCGTGGACGTTCCGCCATACGAGGACACCTGGGCACTTTGATTTTCTGGCAAATCGGTTCTTGTCTTGTATGCTACCTCAGTCTCCTCCAATCCTGTCAGCATCTGCACTGACTCTTGGGAAGGGCTTGGTTTATGAGTTTCGGGTGGGTTGGGAATTGAATTCAGGCCTGAGGATATTGCAATGTGGGGCTGTGAGCCTGGCCACGCGGCCAGGATCAAGAAGACATGGCCAAGAAGCTGCGCATGTCCATTGCCGCGCCGCAGCCATTTGCTCTGAGCTAAAGCAGCTAAATCTCTACCGCGTCTCTCACCTGGCCTCCTTGGCCCTTCCGACACCTACGGCTGTGAACCACAGCCCATCGCGGTTTGTGCGGACTGCGGCTACTGCCCCCGCGGATCGCCAGGAGAGACGAGCACCGATGCCATCATGGCTGTACTTTGCATGGGCATGAGCGCCAACATCGATGATGGGTTTGCCACTCAGACAGCGTGCTCTGATGTTCGTCAGAGGATGCCCCATCACCTACCATTGTAAAAAATTGTAGAATCCATTGCCTACGTGCGATCGGAGTATTATTTGGCATCACGGTAGGCCAGCACTAGTCACGAGCCATAGAGAGTCTCCAGGAGTTTAAGTTCAGCATGGCGCCGTCAGGATCGACCTGTGGACGTAAAGTTTCCTTTGGTTGTTGAAAAGCAGATGGTGCCACCCATGCAAGACGAGGGTCCTGTGCGATGAAAGCAACAGCCCCTTCCTGGTCCCGACCCTTAGAGGGCTTGCCGGAAGGCCTTTCCCTTTCCCCACCTATTCTTTAATCAAGTAATGTGGTCTGCTGATTAGTGTTCCCTTTCTTTCAACAAATGGATCCTTCTGTTTAGTGTGTGGGGGGGGGGGGGGGGGGGCGGGTCTGGCTTTATATGATTTTAGAAGGGATGAGCTTGTATGATTTTAAAGGGATCCATACGATTTTAAAAGTAATGAATATTTAAAAGGGATCCATATGAAATCAAAGGGATCCATACGATTTTAAGAGGGATGATTTTATGTGAATTTAAAAGGGTTCATATGATTTTAAAAAGGGATCCACATGATTTTAAAAGGGATGAGTTTATACGAATTTAAAAGGGATCCATCTATCCCAACCAAGCCAGCCCGCAAACAAATATATAATTCCGGGGGAGCAAACGTTTTATATTATACGGCATTCGGGCAGCTGCTGGACTACCCCTTTGAAATTGGATTGCCTGAAGGATACAACATTAAACATGTAACAAGCATACGCACGCATACATACACATATCCGTGCATATTTATTTATTTATTTATTTATTTATTTATTTATTTATTCATATAGACACATATCTATATACACATATATGTATATATATATATATGTACATATTATGTATGTATGTGTGTGTATGTGTGTATGTATGTGTGTATGTGTGTGTATGTGTGTGTGTATGTACGTATGTATGTATATGTATATGCATATGTATATGTATATTTTTTGTATGTGTATGTGTATGTGTATGTGTATGTGTATGTGTATGTGTATGTGTATGCATAATCTTCAAAGCCTTTACAGAAGGTTGGTCTAGAGAGTCGCTGGGCTCATTCCTAGGGATCGAAGAAAACAGGGGGAAAATGAAGGAGTGGCTGGGTGGAGGTGGGGAAACATGGGAGGCTGAGGTGACATCCAATGTACAAACTTCTTATAGGCTTACGATATGCATAGCTGTAGAAGTGGAGGACACAACCCAACGATGTTCCAGATGAAGGTGTTCACCAGTAAGCCTCCAACAGATCAGCCAACATGTTTAAAGCCTTTTTTCCAGCCACGGAAAACCCCAGACCCATAAAACGCCAGACTCTCCGCTCAATGGCGCAAGGCACGCTTTTAATTCCTTCGAGACTTGTTCTCACAAACAGCCCAAGCTGTACCCCAGCCTTACAAAAGTTGAAGCTCCTAAACCCTCAACTCCTATCCTCGAGTGGAGGGAAAGGTCTGGCCGTCCCCTCCCTCACCTAGCCTTGAGCGACCAACATGGCTGGGAGCCGAAGAAATAGGCCTATATGTAGCACTAAATAACCAACGTCTCACATTGTCACATGGCGCGGATGCGGATGCGCCAATGCCCTGAACTCCTAAACTTTGCCATGCGAGGCATGAGATCGCCCTGTCAGAGTATAGCCTGGTCCTACAACTTCCTGGAGCTCCAAGTGCCACATATCAATAAATTTGCTATCTCGCTCCACTTATGCTTGGGCGTTTGCGCATTTGCCCAAAAAAGGTTTCGGGGGGAGTGTTCGTTTCGTTTACCTGTGCCTTAGAAGATGGATCCAGGGGACAAATTCAGGGCTAGCAATTATGCTCAGAAGGGATTGCGGACATAAGGCTGAACCCTGACTTGCTCTCCGCTGGCTCCACATGCTCTCCGCGCGAAATCTGAGTTAAGCTGAAACTAAACCTCCAAGCTCCCCAAAAGATCTGTGCGCCTCCCCCCTGAGGCTGCAAAACAAGAACAGAGGATGGTAGAGAGACGCCCAAACCTCCATGATAAGATGACCTTTAAGATCGCAAACCGTGCTTAAGCCCCTTAAAATTAGCCCAACATTAGCCCAACTCTACTCCTTCGAGAGCTGCTGCCATGCTGGAGCTCAACTCGCCCTCCAACGATGTGGCCCCAGTGCAAGGCTGGGTCCGAAAGAGAGCGCGCTTTTTTGCATATTTCGTGAGACTTTTGTGAGAATTTTAAACGATTCTTCCAAAGGATCTTATAGAGTCCATTACAGAGCTCAAGCTTAGTGGGTTCTATAGAGGACCAGAAAGGCTCAGGAGTATGCGTTGGCATCGGCATCCGCGTTGCTTCTGTAAGCCATCACCCTACTCCCCACTTAAAGCTTGCCAGTTGTGCAGCTGGAGCGCACGACAGAGAATGAGGCGGCTCAGGTGCCAAAATGCAGTTCTCATCGCGGACGTATATAAGGCGGTCACGAACGGTTAGAGTCCAGGTTTTTAAGGGAGTTTAGCATGCTTAGCTAAGACCGTCTTTGCCCAAAAGCAGCCTGGGCAAGAAGGTACTTCTGAACCAATCTTGACCAGGCCATGCACAAACAACGCGGGTTCGCAATCAACGTCGTTGCCAGGTTTCAGGCTTGGGGTCGTGGGGCTGGTAGGACGCAGGTGGCTAATGTCGGGGACAGCTACCACCTCAGAGTCACACTCACCACGAGCTAGCGACGTGGGCTTCGTCTACTGTAGTTTTCAGACGCAGTAGGGTGCACAGCTTCGAATACAAGAATACAATATTCTATGCACTCATCTACAATCCCGCAAGTGAGCTCACCACTTCTACCGATGCTACAAAACAAGCCCTGGAAAGCAGAGACGGAACTTGGGGGGGGGTCTGGGGGGGGGGGGGGGAGGAGGGGGGGGGGAGGGAAGGGGGGGGGAGGAGGGGGGGGGGGGGGGAGAGGGGGGGGGGGGAGGGGGGGGGAGGGGGGGGGGAGGGGGGGGGGAGGAGGGGGGGGGGGGGGGGGGAGGAGGGGGGGGGGAGGAGGGGGGGGGGGAGGAGGGGGGGGGGGAGGGAGGGGGGGGGGAGGAGGGGGGGGGGGGGAGGGGGGGGCGGGCAGGGCTTCCATTTCCTTCCATCTCTTTGCTCTGCACATGCCCAAGCCTATACGTGACATCCAAGCCGGAAACCCTGCGCAACGAACAGGCTGCCACAGTCCTGCCAGATGTGGACGACCAGGTGCTGGGTGCTGAAAACTGCGATTGTATGTTGGTGAATGGCGAGGTTGTAAACTTTGCAGTGCAATAATCGCTTTTGTACGCAGGGTCTGCCGTCGTCAGTTCTGAAAGGCTGTTTTTGGTGTGGTTCTGGCTCGACAGCAACGGCACAACGGCACAACGACACAACAATTGTTCGCCATCTCGGAGTCGCGCACGTTGTACATGTTGTGCATGTTGTGCATGTTGTACATGTTGTACATGTTGTACATGTTGTACATGTTGTACATGTTGTACCGGCTCCAAGATTTCACCAAGGCTCAGAGGCTTGTGAAGACAAGTAGGTTCTCAGAAGACTGGCAGCCATGCAGGCTTTGGTGTTGCTTGCACGACCACTTCTGAGCACAGTGCGTTTGCTGGCTGTAGTGCCGCCATGTGCCGCCTTTGCATTGTATCGCGCTCTGCAGTTCAATCGCCTCAGCTAAGACCGTGACATTGCGCTTCTTCACTGCGCCGCGTGCAGAGAGGCACAATGTCATAAACACGTGGGCCAGAGCTTCGTAAGAAGGCATTCCAGGAAGATCTCCACTTTGGAATGTCAGATTTGGAGGCGGCATTACAGATCTTACAGGCACAGAGTATACTCAGTTCAGCGATTCGCAGTGTCGCGCAGGTCGATCAGAACCACACGTCTGAGGAGGATAAGCGGGAGGAGGCAAAGCTATGGGGAGATCGGCCGGACGCAAAAGGGCAGCCTACTTACCGAGACCTGCGAAGGCCGGGTAAGCCTGAGACGGCAGGGCTCTCTACATGGCTTGCGGCCTTTGCATGCGATTACTGGCAGGGCTCAGGAGGATAAGCTGACTTGAGCAACTTCTTAGCTGGTGATGTGGTGGTGTCCGTGGCCGCCGTCTCGGCAATGCTGGCTGTGCTCCTGGGATTCGCCTACTCCCTGGGAGAGTTGGCACGGAGGTGGCTCCCCCGCTTGCCCCCCATCCCGCCTCCCCCCCAATCCCCCTCCCACACCCATCCCACCCCGCCAGCCCGCGTCGCGTGGTTTTCATGGGCTCTCCCGAAATGCCCCTGGTTTGTCGACTTCGGATGTGTCTTGGGAACACTGTCTACCACCTAACATCTCGGCACCTTTGAAAATATGTAGACTAGAGTGAACTCAGCTCTGCTGCAAGGCGTTTGCCATGAATGAAGGGCCAGCATGGAAGAGGCCCATAGCTGAAACCACCATAGCGCATGTGCAATACCATGTTGCTTTGTAGGCATACCTGTCCTGCCAAGCTCAATCAGCAATGGAAAAGGTTACTATCCTTAGACTTAGTCATTCAATACGTAACTTTGTCGCAGTGGCTTTGGGCTTCAGCTGCAGATGACCTCGCATGCTAGCCTGCTGGGGCTCATTGGCCCTGCCACTGTTAGTAGACGTCTTCAGCTTCATACAACTCGCTTTCAGGTCGTCTAAGACGGTGCTTCATGGAAAGTGACTAGAGCCACATCGCTGAAAAAGGCCTTCAAGGTCACAGTTGAGCCGTTCGTTGGAGGGAGGGTTCACACTTCTGCTAACAGGTGTCTGCTGAGTAAATGAAAATGGCCCCCGTGGTCGCGGATCCTTTTTTAGGTTGGCGCGAAGTCCTAGAGAGTCGTGGCAAAAATCGCGGATCCTTTGTCGTAGTCCTGGATGATCCTGGTTCTCTCGGGACCTGAAACCCGAGCCCTCAGGCCTCAACAAATCTAAACCAGCTTCAGTCGCAGGGCCCATGCCCTTAACCATGCAAATGGGGGGTGGGGGGGGGGGGGGGGGTAGCCGGTAAGCAGGTGCCCGAGGGTCCCATGACCTTTCGCGCCGGGATCTTGGATGAAAGGACTCAGGTATGTTTGAAGCTTTGTGAGCTTTGTGATGACAAATCCTGCTGCAATGTTGCCATGAAAGCTTTTAACCCTCATGGCAGATTTCAGGATGGGGCCTTGAGCTGAAGGTGCTGTAGGGAGCCGTGTTCACTTTAAGCTGATGGCTTTCAGAAGCTGGATCCTGCATACCCGTGCAGTTCCTTTGCACAGGATGTGCCTCGCGCAAAGCAGGTTGCCATCCTCGGTTTTTCAATCTCAGCAAGCTCCCCCGAATGCTCACCTTTAGAGTTGTGAACATTTGTGAACGTTGTCACAACGTCAGGCTCTGACCCATGCATGATCAGCACGGGATTGAATTCGGAACGCACGGACAGTGAAACCATGTGACCGAAGCCACTGAGGATCACCTCTGGGATCGTTTCGAGCTCCTTTGGGCCCGGCGTGTGACGCCCTCCCGCAAGATGCTCGAGGCCAGAAGACACCGCAGAGCCATCCTAAACTTGGTTCGGAGAGGTGTGGCTTGGAAGTGGAATGTATACTTTCTTATTGATAAGTACAACCAAAATTTTCTGTTGACTCAGGGTGCCCGGGCTTGTCGGAGGTTTGGGGCTTCGTGGCGAGGGTGGTTGTGGACAAAGCAGTATGAGTTTTGCAGGGCTAAGGCTATCAGACTGCTTAAGACTTGAAGACGATTCTTTGAAGAGTTTTGGACATTGTGTTCCAGTGCTGCCTTTTTTTCCCTTTTTCGCCCGACCTACTTAACTTGCTTGTTCAGCTTTCTTTGACAACCGCACATCGACAAGTCATTTGAAGTGGAGTGCGGGGGTTTTCCTTGCGTGGGCGGGGTCAGGCCTCCCTGTGCTTGCAGCAATCATGTTTTGGGTTTCCACACGGGGTGGGGGGGGGGGGGTATCCCCGGATGCGACACGTGCCCAGGGGCCCAAGGGGCTGGCTGTCGGTTGCAGGTTGCAGGGAGGAGCTTGGGGACGCCCCATGCAAGCGGCCGGAGTTCGAAACATGTTTGTGAATGTTGCGCATGTGTGGGTGCCTAGGTACACAGGTATGATATGTGCATCAGGAACAGTGACCAAATGGAGATTCAGTGTGTTGCCTTTTTGGCATTGGGAGATCTATTTCTTTCACTGTTTCTGCTCGCTGTTTCACACAAACAAACACGAGTTCACACCCCAAATCTAAGAAGAGGTGCCCTTATGGAACAGGGTGGAAGGTTTGTGGTTTCAGAGTTCAAGTCTGAAGCTCCCAATTGTCAACATCAGGGTCCTATAGACAACCGGCCCATGCGTCCGCCTGCAACCACAGCTTCCGTGCACTGAAAGACGTCACACATCCCATATATGACTTCCCCCTGCATCATGCCCTGCAGGGCTTCGTGGCGTGCATGCGCGAGCGCGCGCAGCTGGAGCGCCAGTACGCCAGGACTTGGGAGCAGCTAGGGGGCCTCAGAGTTCTTCGCAGAGTGAGAGAGACAGGTGCTTAAGCAGTCCGCTTGTGTTTTTCGATAACTCGAACTGGTTGGTGACATTCGCGAACGTGGGGAGTCTCCCTTAATGTGTTTATGAGGGTCTATCCGTTGAGCTAAGAGCCAAGCGTGGTTGCTCTGTGGATCTGGAGTAATCTCTTGCCCTTGCGATAGAGCATGTCGCTATGTCGCTGATACCCCAGAGATTCTCAAATGAACTTAGCTTGGGGTGCCTCTTGGGCTGTGGAGAGGCAACTCACCCCTTTGTCATCTCGAGAAGGACCCGAAAGCGGAGACTGTTGCAATGTGTTGAAATCCTTGAGGAGTCCGTCTGGAAATTGACTTACTTACTGACTTCGTCGTTCTTAGTAGGGAACTTGGGGGTTTATAGGTTCCCCCCTCAACAAAAATGTACAGAATTGCGGAAACTCGCAAGGTTAAGCACGATTTCGGCCGCGCAGGGGCTTGATGCAAAGTGCGGCGAAACTGCAGCAGACGACTTCCGAAGGGGCCACCAGCCTAGGCTCATGGCTGGGGTTGGTGCTCAGATGGGTTGCCTAGGCGGCTTTAGGGTTTGTAGGGTCAGACATAGATCAGTCTTTTTCAGTCAGGGTGCTCAGGGTGCTAGTTCCATACAGGGACGAGAGTTTGTGTCGGACTCTGTCGTGCCAGCTTTGTTCGTTATACGAAGTGTAAACCATCAACCTGTGCTGCACGAGACATGAGACTTGGCCAGGGCCCGCAAACTCCGATTGGAGCCTAGGTTCTCAGCAGCTTGGAAGTTTTTCCGTCGAGTTCACAAATCGAACCATGCATAACCATGCGCACGCCACCATAAATTCTGGGTTGGTTTACCTGTGTCTTCGCCACTGCGATAAAGCTTTCAGGGGCTGCACGTGTTGGTCGATGTGTGGCGCAAAAGGAGTACAGAAACCATCACGCCGTGACATCACAAAGCTAAACATCTGAAGCCTTGAGGCCTCATGCGGGATCATGTGTAGTACTTCGCCCATCAGACTTGGGGCCATGGGCCCTTTGAGCGGGTCCAAAGTCTAAAGTCTAAAGTCAGTCCAAGATCGTGAGAGCCCTGCCGTTCTTCCAAAACCTCAAACGCGATGCTCCTATACCATCCTTGATCCCAGAACCCGCACACTGAAGCCCTCTACCCAGGCCGTGCCGCTGCCTTTGGAGGCCGTCGTTAGCAACCTCACCCACCGAGCAGAACAGCGCCTGGGGTTTGGCATTCAGGTTTGGGGCTCAAGCTTTTTGGTTGTAGCAGGCGGGGGGGTGTCATTCAAGTTGGCAAAGGTTGCGCCGATGAAGTGTTGAGTTGCGGGCTTGATTTCAGAGAGGCATCTCGGGACGTGTAGGGTGGAGTTTTGACGTCTTTGTTTTTCTTCTAATTCGGCGTCTGCATTTTCTGACGAAGGACTTCATGTGTTTACCCTAATGTCATGCAGCGTTGTGTTGGAAGTTTTCTATTGGACAGGCGCCCGTCATTTCCTAGCCGAGGAAGTGCTTGGAGTGAGTATAATTGACGGAAATGAGAGAATCGGCTGCTACCCTCAAATCTCAACCTGACATTTTGTTCAACTCCGAGGTCTTTAAGTACTCTGAATGTGAAGCTTGAGCTCCAGAGTGGCAGTCGTAACGGGACGTTCGGCTGTATTTTTGTGCAACCACCTTCTATAGGTACACATCCCCTGCCCTGCTTGTTTAGGTGCGCAGAGCTTGCAGAGGAACTGGAACAGGATGGGAGAGTCAATTCTTGCCTTTGCCATTCGGAACCTGTGGCTTCGAGCCCCCCGAATCGTCGCTGCAACCGTTACAGGGTTTGTTGTGGAGTGTGTTTGTGTGCATTGGTGTGTGTGTGTGTGTGTGTGTGTGTGTGTGTGTGTGTGTGTGTGTGTGTGTGTGTGTGTGTGTGTGTGTGTGTGTGTGTGTGTGTGTGTGTGTCTGTGTTTGTGTGTGTGTGTCTGTGTGTGTGTG
>CAJNDS010002495.1:0-72500 GCA_905221605.1 Symbiodinium natans | reverse complement strand
GGGAATACCGGAAGACGCAGACAAGCAGCTCCCTCAATCCTTTGTGAGCTACAGACTTGCGAGCTGCCAGCGAGATCATGGGACTTGTACTCTTCGGTGGTGCCCCCGGAGCTCTGATGCCCAACGCCCTCGAAACCTTCAATTGGTGAAGCGTAACCCCCACCCCGAACAACGCCCTCCAGCCAATAGAGTCGGGGGCCTAGCTTCCCGGAGTTGAAGCACGGAGCTTTTTCTGACTTCAAGCTCGCCTAGAGTCGTGGGCCTTGAGCCCTGAAGCTCCTCCTGAAGAAGGGTGCTTGTGATATGGTAGGGTGGTACAGGCTTTCCATTGAGGTGTCCCCTGGACACCTGGACAGGAAGAAACCCTGGAGACATCTTAAACCTTGAAAAGGCTCAGGAAGCCTTCAAAGGTATCTTAGGCTTTTCAGGCTCAGAGCCTGAGGCAGCGCACAAGACTAGGAGTGGAGCGCTCGCTTGGAGCTGCAGGTGGCTCTCTGTCCTCGCCCGAAAAACTTTATTGACACGGCTGCAAAAGCCGGGGGTGGTCAGAACTAGTTTCAGAATCCAACATTCAGAATCCAAAGTTCCGTATCGAGCGCACACTAGTCATGAAAGAACTTGGTTGGGCTCTGTTGGCTTATGCCAGTAATCTCTACCAGTATGGACGATTCCGTTCTCCAAACATCGACCTCCCAACTGGCCAAGCCGGAACCAAGGTATTGGGGAAATGCCAGATCTCTGCCGTTTTGCTTGGCCGGCCATTTGGTGCCTATGGCTGCACCGGGTTGTTGCGGCATGTTGCGAGATTGAGGAGCGGCATCCAAGGCAAGGCACCTTAGAGGATCCGTGCGCGAGCTGCGCACGCGCAGTGCTGTCGTGCAGATTTTCTGGGAGACGTCTCCAGTTCCAGGCCTTCGAACCTATGGATCAAAGTTTGCTAAACAGTGAAGCACACAGGGCTTGGCCCCAACATAGCACCTCGGCAGGTCAAGAGCCGCAACTTGGCCCTGTGATTGGGACCATCCGCATGCAGGCCAACAGCAAGCAGCCAAGCATTCGAGATCTCCCACATTCCCGTTACGCAATCAGAAGGACCTGCTTGCTGCGTATGGCAAAACACACCCCCGACGACAACCACGGTTGCTTGGCATGCATTGCAGAATGCAGGGAGAGAGCATGAACTTGCACGCGCAGCGTGGGGGCAAACCAGCTTGAGAGGTGCGAGGACTTCCTATGTGAAGGCCAGCTGGTTTGTGTGAATGTCATTGGGGCAACAAGCACGGCTTCTCGGCAGAAGAGACATGAAGAGACCACCAGAGAGTGGGGAGTCAAAGCACACTACTCAGCACTCCCTATGCAATGCTTGCAAGAGGTTAGGAGGACAGACCCCGGTCAATTCCATCCTAGAAGATGATTGCCGCGGGATGCTTTGGCAGAATGCTTGTCTTTCTGCTGAGAGGTCCCCACGGAAGCAGTTGCACAGGAGGTGGCGCGGCTATGGTAAAAGTGACAGAAGTACCAATGGAATCTCAGGCCAATGAGCCGGCCCTCGCCCTCGCGCTCTCGACTTACCAACCGGCACTGTCATGGTCTCCACCCCCGCCCTGCGCAGGCCGAAGATTGCTTTGCAAACGGCTTTGGTCCGGTGCGGTGCACGATGAAGCTTGCTAGCGCTGCGAAGCCAGGGCGTGCGCCGCCGGTGGAGTGGAGGCGTTTCCTTGACAAGCACGGGCTTGTTGTGGAATCTGCCAACCTCAAGCAGTCTCCGGTTCCTTGCCAGCCTGCAAGCAAACTTAGTAGGACCATGCGCCCAATTTTGCGCAGTAGCAACAGCATCACAGTGGTGGTATGGCAGAGACAGGGCGTGCAATTTGAGGCTGAAGCCATCGAGGTGTTTCGAAGAGAGTTCCGTGGCAGGATTTCAATGTGATCACAACTTGCAGCAGTGACAGTAGCAGTAGCAATCCTGAGGTTGGGGAGCCAACGCACCCCAGCAACTGAGACACTTGCTGCCACAATTTGGGAGCTGAAGCTTGGCAGCACTGTGGAGATGTCTGCTGATAGTGCGAACTTTCCGTGGCAGCAGTTTAACAGTTCTAAGATGTTCATTGAGGACTCAGACGGGGCAAGACATGGTGGTGTCTGGCGCTTTCCCAACTGCAGCATAGCAGCACACAAGTTTTTCTGTAACCTTCTGGAATCCCGTCGGCTCTGGGACTTTTGACGTCAAGATGCTGCGTTTACAAAAGGTGCGAATAGGTCGGCCAGCACTACTCTGTGCAGGAAGAGCGGCTGATTCTTCAGAGTCTCTTGGCTCTCCGGCATGTGGCAGCCCTACCGCGAAGCCCCTCTCGGCAGCCGGACGTCTTGATCCTGTGCAGCAAATCGTTTTCCGAGAGGCCTGGCCGCAAGTCCAGAGCATGCATGTGAAAGGTTGAAGCACTTTCTTTCAAAGCACATACTTGTCTTGCAAAATGACGGCAATGCATATCATTTCCTGCTAACTTGTGCCGGGGGATACAAGTTGCAAACCCCCTTCGTGGCCTGGCCACTGCATCCCTCTCACGACCCTTCGGCATCAGCACAGCAAGTCAGAAATATCAATACCTTTGAGACGTCTTCTGCTGAGAAATATAAAATTGTTGATTCATCAAGGTCATTGCAATCGTGCTTTGCGTTATGCTTCAATGGTTATGCTTCTTCATCTTCTTCTTTGCATACTTGGTCTTTCATTTATTTCCACCACCTTGCTTCTACTTGTACTATAGTTTTTCACTACCATACAATATCATTGTATTGTTTTTGCTTCTACGACGAATTGCTACTACGACCACCACCACCACCACCGCCACCACCACCACCACCACCACCAGCACCACCATCACCACCACCATCACCACCGCCACCACTCTGCGACCGACGACGACGACGACGACGACGACGACGACGACGACGACGACGACGACGACGACGACCACCTCTACCACTACCTCTGCCACTACCACTAGCTAGCAGCCTTTCGTGATTTGAGATAGGCTGGAGTTGCTGTGAGACCTCGACTTGACCCTGCGGAGTGGGTGCCGTTGGCAAGTGCAGTGCGGGTGGCAAAAAGCTACCACTACAACCTTCCCCAACCCTACCACGTCTATCGGACTATCGCGCGCACCTCTCAAGTGAAGGAAGTTCTCTGGATAGACGTCGGGAACACTCTTCGTCATTTATCGAGTTTGGGGGTCAAGTTTCTTGCTTCATGGGTTTTAAGGACATTTTCGCGTTCGTTCTTTCTGCATATCAAGAACTTAGACAAGCACAACCCCGAACACTTGGGTTCGCTTCGCTGCTATAACCACCTTTGCTGAAACCTGCCGCGCAGTGCAGGTTCAGAAGCACGTGTCGGCAGGGATCATCTTCTGACGGCCAGCCCTGCAAGCGTGTTCTGAGACAGATCCTTTGCTGATGTCAGCCGAAAGAAAGAACTGTGCAGAGCTTTCGCTGAATGTCATAGATGAATCATGTTCACGTTGCAAGGACGCTTTCAGGCACCACGTCTGAGATTCTCCGAAAGGCAAGGCCGCCTGGTTGTATTCAGTTTTGTCGTGCTGCTCTTTCTGGTTGGGCGATTTGGGCGGTTGATTCGCAGACTTTGTTCGGGCGCATTATGCTTTGAACCTCCAGACCGAGGCTCAACCCTGAGTTGCTTTCTCGGGTTTCGCTTGTCATTGTGGACATGAGCCTTGACTCAAGCGGTTTACTTGGGGTCTGAGTGCGATGCGCGGCACAAGGGACTCTTTAGAATCTCTCTGAACTGAGGTTGCCAGCTGCCAAGCGAACATTAGAGCAGCTAGAGAAAGTGCTTGCCTTCATGCCGAATGGCAGACGCCAAGCTTGAAGTAAGGGTCTTCGTAGACAGCTTCTTTCTCACATCAACCTGAAAGTTTTTCTGTTTCTATGTGCTTCGCGAAGAAATCGCGAAGGCTCCGGAGCAGCTTAGCCCAGCAGAAAGCACCCCAAGCACCCCCCTAGACCATCACTGCAAGGACGTTGGGGACCCAGCTATGTGTTTCACCGGGAGACCTTGCCGGCGAACGGGACTGTGGCAGAGACTGCGCTGGTCGACGCCCCCGCTCGCTTGCAGCTTGGACTTCATCGAGCCAAGAATGGTCCCTTTCATTCCCTTTCCCTGATTCAACAGGGCGGCACACTGCGGCACATGCGCTGAGCACGCGCGTTGGACAGGCAATTTGCTAACGGCCTCTGCGGCGCCAGGTTCTCAGCAAATGCACAGAAGCCGGAGGGCCCAACACAAAATATTACGAGCAACATCCAACAGTGCAACCTAAGTGCGAGATAGTGCCAGGCTCATATCCGCATGCAGATGGTCAGCGATGACAGCGCCAAAGAAGCGGCTGCATTGATATCGCAAGTGCACGCCAGGCGGGCGCCTTATGGCATGATATGGCACATCCGCTTCATGTCGGTACCTCCCCCCCCTCCCCCCCGCAGGGTTAACCCCCCACCGTCTCACCACTACCCTACACCCACGTTCGGTGTTTGGCTCGGCGGGTGGCAAAAAACCCACCTCTAAGACTCCACACAGGGCATAGACCAGTGGTGGGGAGAAGCTGTCACAAGAGCCAGTGGTTTGAGCGCTTTTACGACACCAGGCAAAGCATCCTGGTGTTCACTCATGAAGAATCGGCTCTGCTAGATGAGCTGCGCAGAGTGGTTTCAGCGCATGCCCTGAAGTCCGAGAGGCCGGGTTCATGTTGCGTCCAGCTTGCGTCCATCAACAGCACATGCCGAGTTATGAATTCGACTTTTCGGTAAGCCATCTTGAAAGGCTCCGTATCAGGAACAGCGCCACGCCGTGGAGGTTGGAACAGTCTCAGAGTGTGAATCCTACTGCCTCATCAGAAGAGACCCCCATCCTTCCTCCTTCCTCAGAAGGTCCAGCGCAGTGCTGCTCCGCTTGATGGGGTTCGATTCTAAGGCTTCGATATCGTCCTACACGTGTCCCCTCCACCGAGTGCTCGCGAGTATCTTCGACGTTCGCGGCTAAGACTGTCGGAAGTCGGAAGGTCCCTCTCCCATCTCCTGCCTGTCCCCTCCAGCAATGGTATTGGCTTTCAGGCTTGGCTTCGTGCTCGAAGGAGGCCATCTCTCTGGTGACACGCTCGGGCAGCGCGGGAACGCCACGTCCTTGGTTGGAACAGCCTCTGCTCATCCCAACAAGGACAAATCCCAGCCCAGGCTCTCACGCAATTCTGCGCATTGAGTTTGAGCTACCCTTCTGCTTCAAAACGGTACGTCAAACAAGCTTGACAAGCAGGTCAACAAAAGCTCGGGCTTCGTGCACGAGACCCGGAAAGAACCCCGCAAATGCCCATCCCTCCCTTTCACAAAGCTGAATTCAGAAAGAAACCCAAAGCGTCAGGGGATGATGCCCAGGAAACTTAGAGTTGGATGTTGTGTGAGGAAGCCCGTTCACGTCGCAGCATGGTGCAGCAGCATCTTATTATGGCGGCGTTGCATGTTCCGAGCTTCAGGTTCGTCATTGGTTCATACCAATCCAATTCTGATGCCTGCAAAGCCCCTAAGCTCGCTGAGGGTTCACCAATCTTGGGCAAAGCACGTACTGGACTTTGCGACAGGCCGGTAGAAGGAACCGCACCGAAGCACGTGTAACCTGGTCCACATGGTCCGCATCACATGGCTCCGGGAAGCTCGTAACAATGGTTTGTGAACCTCGGCTGAAAGCCTTCAGATGCGGAGCTGGCCAAGCTGCAGCGCCTTGCTCCGCTCGACAGGCTGGGGTTCGGTAGCGGGAGCTCGTGGGACTTCGGCGGTATTGACAAGCTTGTGTTGCAGTGCTGCTTGTGCGTGGCTTGGTTGACGTCGGGAGTCGTGGCTCAGCTTCTCTTACAGACCCTCCTGGGCTGCCAGCAAGCCAGGGTATGCCAGAGTTAGCCAGATGCGCAGGCCCCGTGGGCAAGGCGAAAATGTGGAGAATGTGGAGAGCGAGCAGCTGGAGGCGGACAAAGGCGTAGACCCTGTCGAGCTGCAGCTTGGATCGCAACAATTCCATTTAGCAAGTAGAGTTTGCTCGATCTGCATTCACCTGCCAAATGGGCATGGCAGCATGGCCATACGGTTAGTCCAAACAGCGCAACACATTGCCCTGCGGGCTTTGCCGGCTAACCTCGCGATGTGTTCGACTGCAGCCAGTCGCGGGGGCTCCCACAGCGGGCTGCAGCGCACTCAACAACTTTCAGCCGGGCAACAACCAGACCAAAGCTGACCCCAAATCATAAGGATTATGGATTGGAGGGATTGGGGAACAGGACTAGCACATTGAAAACACAAACTGCATCCTTAGTGTTGGCTCAGCCTCCTGCTGCGCTGAATGTCCCCTTATCGTTGCTACACCTGCTTCATGACAAGATCTGCAACAAAAAGTGAACACTTCACTTGCCAACATGTTGTTAAGCTGATGAGTTCAAGACAGACACCCGAGACTTACACGCGCAGGGTTTTGGGGGACTGCTTTGGCCCCAAGCAGACCCCATTTTGCTTTGCTCCCATCCCCTACCATTTCACACTTCACCACAACACCTCCCAAACATGCCCTTAGCAAAGGGGCGTCTTGATGGTGTCTTAAGGCTTAGGATGTTTCTTGATTCCTGAGTTCTTTAGATTTATTCGCCCGTGTACCCAAACCAGGCACGCAGCGCCAATTTGCCGACTGCTCTTGAACTTTCCGCCTCTTATGGTACTTGTGCTTTCTCTCTAGAATGAGCAGAAAAATTGCAAAGCTTGCGGTGGGCGCTGCTGTGGAGTTTCCCGGCGAAGCGTTTGGTTCACTGCGAAGTATGTAGCGTCAAGCGCGGCAACAAACTCATCCTAGACATCACTTCGACGAAATAGTGGTGGGCACAAATATGCTGGCAATCGGAATTGCAGCTTCATTGCAGATGGAGGGCACCAATGATGTGTACCTTGAATGCGAGTGTGGCCTGCGTATTAGCCATTTCCGGAAATGGCCCTTCCTGTTGTTCCAGAAACTCAGCAACCCCTTCCGCTCGCATCCAAAGATGGTCGAGGAACGGTGAAAAGAAACGGTTTCTCAGTTTCCATTTCTAGCTTTCGGGCCAAGAGCCGCAGGGCTGAGTGGAGGGAGTTTTCGGGGCTGGCCGCTGAAAATGAGGAGCCGGAGGCCGAATTTTCAGAAACTGCCCCCCCCCCCCCCGTATCCTAAATCGTTCCATGTCCCCTGTCCTGCAACCCTAGTTTCTTAGACAATGGTTTATACAAGCACTCACACCTAGCTAGGGTCTGATCAATCTTCCGAAGCATTTTCTTGTGAAGTCTAAAACTCCACGCCGAAGTTCCCAGCCAACAGTGCATCATAGTGCATCTTGCCTGAACTTGCAGGTCCCACTCATTCCAGAAGGCCAGTGCATGCGTTTATTTGTGAGGTGCCGCAAGGAAATCGATCGGGATGCAAAAGAGGAATTCGAACATCAAGTAATCAAGGGTTTGCATCTGCCTCAGGATTACAGTCTCCACGCAGGAGAGGACGTAGAGCCGCCGTGCCCAGAATTTCATACTGATGCATTGGTGTCATATCGCAGCTTTACACGTACATGTTTTGCCTCCCAGGGTGTTGTGAGCCACCCAGGTTGGTTTGGCGAGCCGGAGCAGAGACAGACCTGTTTGAGGATGGCTTGTAAAAGCTGCTGCACCCGCTTTGCTGTTGAGACGTTAGCTTTGGGTCAACACTTTGTGTTCTTTTGCCTATGCCAGACTCAGCCTCACTCTGCTCCATCAGCTAGAGGTTCCCGCACGATCTCGGCGCTGACAGAGGCAGGCAACGGCAGGGACACAGATCCGGTGCATGCTTGTTAAGGCCCCATGAAACAACACCCGCAGGGCCGCTTTGCTTGCCTGGCCGCAGCCGTTTCAGATCATGCTTTGACTGTGGAGGGGCCTGCACCAAGCGCAGGCGCTGGAGGGAGCCTAAAGTACCTTGTGGTCTGGTGCATCATAATGTCACGGTCTGCCGGTACACGCACATATTGTACACCAAGCAGCATCAGAACGACTATGCCAATGTAGGCTGGCCTCAAGTGTTGTGGGATAAGCAGTTTGATGAGAACAAGAAGCCGAAAGACAAGAACTGGGAAGCGAGGCTGCTGCCATTTCACCAAATCAAAACTCCTCCTGCTGCTGTTGCTGCTGCTGCTGCAAGCATACCGGGCTTGAGGCACATCAGATTCTGCTCAATTAATGTCAACCCTGGGTAGTGTGCACACCTCAGACAGCAAGGCTTCAACACATGATTCTGACCTGACTTGCAGCCCGTTAATAAAAACAACGTTTTGGGGCTCCAGTGTGAGAGTCGAAGCCGAGCTGAGGCTCCGAGCTGAGGTCCCTTCCGGCACCTCTTTTACAGCTTCGCCTGAACTTTCGCGGGGCCTTCGGGCCTAGTCAGCCCCGAAAGCTTAGTCGCTTCAAGACCACCGAGCCTTACTTCGAAGCCTTCATTTTTCAGGATCTCTTGTTCTTCCCGCCAAAACTTGCCGTTCGACACCTCAGATGAATCCTGAAAAAAAGGCCCGCTGACGCCGCCCCCGCCCCCAGAAAGCCTCGGCCTCGGAAAGTGAACTGGAAGAGGAACAGCTTCAGAATTGAAGGCCTCAAAGTTTAAAGACTTGGGAAGCCAGAGTAAGGGTGTGACCCTCAAAAAATGACCCCAGTTAGCTCTTCACAGCACAGCAGTGCAATGCCAGGCCCGATGTCCCGAAATGAGTTTTCGGCTCCTGCTGTTTGCGCGGGCGGGGTTTTACATCCAGTCACGAGCAAAACCAAGAAGTACGAACTTGACGCAGATCCTGACCCACCGCGCTTCAAGCACGGTAGGGCGTCCTTGCTTGACAATGCCCGCACTAGCCGTATCCAGCACAAACCGACGGTCCTACTATCAACCCAGGCAATCCAAGCTAAGGCGGATTGTACATCAACGAGTCCTGCAAAAAGTAGACGAGCTGTAGCCAGAAATGGTAGAGTCAAACCTGCCTCGTAGTTCAGGCTACAATCACCTCCAACTACCTCCAATACCTCCATGATCGCCCCCATAACGCAAGCGTGCCACTTCCACGAGCGATCTCGGCATGGGCCTGGGAGGCATGGAGCTTCGAAGGAATATTGGCAATGACGGGGAGGCCTTTCCGTGCCTTGATATGCCTTGCACGCTGAGTCAGCTCACCTGCTCATGAGAAGCGCGCTCTCCAGACATCTTCAGCCTGCACATGGGCGCACGTTGCACACAGCAGAAGCCAATGCTGGGCCGTAACTGCGCTTGCAACTCTTGCGACCGTGTATTTCCCATCAGCACGACAACTTCGACGCAGCGAGCAATGATCGGCTAGCGCATGGCTACTTCATGAAGCCATGGAAAGGGCCACGGAACCCCGCCGGGGGCGCTGGCAGAAAGCCTCTGCTTTGCAGCCAAAGGAAGGCAACACGGACAGTGCCGAGGAAGCCAGGACCGCTCGGCTAAAGAGTTGAGCCGTTGGCGCCGTTGAGCGCTCATCTGCTTCGTGCGACGTTGCCGCCATCATGTGCATCTATGCTTGGAGCTTCGGAGGACTGCAGTGGACGACAGCGATGACGAGGGCCCTTTGGTTGCAAGGTGTGGCGCGGTGCTATTGTGGTAATCATAGCTTGCGACATTCTTGTAGTTTCAGAGGGCCAACCAACGAAATGCTTCCCAGCTCGAAACTAAACACGAAGAAGGCGCTGTTTTTTGGTAGCGCAGCAGGACATATCTGTATGGCATAGCTCAGAATGTGCCACATCTGATCGCCGATTGCTCAGTGGCACGCGGTCTGACGGATCGTAACGACCTCAGGATTCTGGGGCACGCTGCCTCCAAGGGAGGAAGTCCCCAAGATTGCAGAGGCGGAGCCAAAGGAGCCCGCAAAGCCCGCGCATGCCCGCTGGCAACTGGAGCAGCCTGCCTATCGGCAAGCAGATCAACGGCAAGACCGGCTTCGGGGCCGACTTTCTCAGAAACAGAGGTGGGCAGCTCTTGTGACACGAGCATGGCGCAGCAACCAGCAACTCATGACACGCAAGCTCAGGAAGCAACAGTCCTGGGAGAACCAAGCTTCATCAGCTGTGCCGAACGTGCAAGCCCGAGAGTGGACATGCACCTACAGAGGGGATGATGACTAATTCAACCGTTTAGACTCCGTCACGTCGGCCAGAATCTGTTTGCGAAACGAAGGTGAAGAAATCCCAGGGATACACTGAACCAGATGCCATCGACCCGCCAGTGCGGCTGCCCCAGAGTGGTCAAAGTTTGTGTTCGCTGGCCCATCAAGGACGAGCATGCCCCATGCCCCAACACACCTGACACGCCTCCTCAAGGCCTTCAAGAGCACCCGAAGCACCTCGCCAACCGCCGCACGAAGCACTTCGCGAAGCACTGGAAGTGGAGTTAGACCCAAGAGTGGCGCTCAGCATTGGCCGGCTCAGTCAAGCTTCCGCACGCTTTTGCTTTACCAATCTTTACCCTGTTTTACCCCCGCATCCCATTTCCGTATCGTAGGTGCTGATGACGAGCGATCGGTGCTGGAGGCGATCTACGGCAACGAGTTCGAGAGCCTGAGTGCCAACGAGTGGAGGCAGATACACGGCCAGCGTGTGGCTGGTTATTGATTGTGTCCTTGTGTCCACTACTACTTGCGCCTTTGATTATAAAATGAATGGGATTGGTTTGTTCGGCCCGCCGATCGCCTTCTAAAGGCCTACAGCCCGTCAACGGAATCCTAAATTCGCCTTTATGATGACTAGGCTCTCCAATCTATTAGCCAGGTGGGAAACCTCTTCGGCAGACACGAGTCAGAAATATGTGAGCGACTACTTTTATTACGTTGCAGGAGGTCTCTTTTGGCGGAGACAAAAACCTTATGTCGTGCCTGAAACCTCGGAAAGCGATAGGCCCCCCCCAAAAGCGATACCCTGAATCTTGAATTTAGAAGTCGTTCTGCAACCATGTCATGATTTCGGGTGTTGGGTGCTATTCCAGAGCGATACTGAAAGCGATAACCCTACGATACCCATTTGGCCACCCGAAGAGCTGGGCAAAGGCCCTGGCCCAGGTTGAGGGTTCGAGGTTTAGGATATGGATTTCTGATTCGAGCGGCGAGAGCTCCAGCTCCTGGAAAAGGAGCCCTCGCACTCTTTGATTTATAGGTCCTAAAGAAAGGAAACTGGTTTAAGAATTCAGGAGTTTTCATGGTAGGGTTGCAAATTTCGGGTCTCATATGCAGCAAAGCGATAGGTTTTCGTAGCAGCATTGAGCTAAAGTCCCATAAAGCGATAGGGCCCCCCCCAAAAGCGATATCCCATGATTTTTTAATTAGCATTTGCATAAGTTTTTTTGCGGGTGCTCATGTAAGTGGAATCTCCGATGCCCCGCAAATCAGAAATCTGAGATGACACCGATTACAACTTCGAGGCTGTAGAAATCCCACTCAAAACTCAAAACCGTCGGTCTCAATCGAAAGCTTCCTTGCGTAGACGAAGAACTAAACCTTTTTGGTCCTGAGTCATTCGCTGAGAGGCCTCTGGAGCCTCTGCAAAAAGCTAATTCCAGAAATCTCCGAGGCCCCGAGATCAAAAACCGAAGCGGTCTCCGCTTAGAGGACGGGTCCTGAAACAATGCTGCTTGGGGGGTAGCCCTAAGGCCACCGAAAAGGAAAAATCAATGCGTCGCAATAATAACTTCGACCATTGGTGGTTCTGCTCTTGTAAAGTAGAAGAGTCGCCACCACCGTTGTTACACCCGTTGACGAAGATGGAGGCGCGCAGGGTTTTGGCTTCAGCCTGTATGCCCGCCCTAAAGCCCTAAACCTCATCCAGGCTCTGGCTCAGGCCAAAGGGGGGCCGGGCAGAAAATGAACCGTTCGGGCCCTGGAAAAATCAGGCAACGCAACTTGTCAGCCAGGCTCCGGCCCATTTGGGTTTCGAATCATCTTGGTGCGGAGGCCCGGAACAGGCAAAAATGAGTTTTGGGCCCTGGGCGAACAATTTTTTAGTTGGGTCTCAGGGCCGGAAAAAACCACTTTGGCACTCGCTCAGCTCGGGCTGAGGCCAAGGGAGGAGAACGGGCAATCATTTTGCCACCCGTCAGCCAGCTTCTGGCTCGGGAACCTACTCCACAGGGCCGGGAGAGGCCGAAGGTTCAGGAAGATAACTTTGGGAAGAACGGTTTGTGTTTGGGCCGGTTCCAAAACGATCCTTCCACGGCCTCAAAGGAATAGTGTGGCCTTTCCTAGCCCTCTGCAAACTGTCTTTTGCCGGTCTTTGCGTTTGCCTTGCGCAGAGCCTAAGTTAGCTTGAGCCTCCCTTCCAAACTGCTTGGCAACTCTTTTCTGGCCCCGCACGACCTGGTTTCCAGGCAAAGATCGATAGTTAATTAGGAATTCCGCTGCGGACCGAGGCAGCCATTATTTCAACCCCTCCCATGTGTTTCCTCTGGCCTCGGCTTGTTCCTCATCCTTGGGGAGGGTGAGTGGGGGTTGTAAAATCGAAACCTCCCATTGCTTGTAGCCAGGTCTTTGCAATGCTTGCTTCCACGTCCAGGTGTGAGAGTTTAAACGTGTTGCAGATGCATTGGGCGGCAGGGTAGTTTTGCCTGGTACAGCTGGTGCTCCTTCAGCGGCCGTTCGCTTCTTGCTCCCAGCAGCCTGCCCGCACAATCTTGGTCGAACGAATGCTCGCACAAACGATCACTAAACCCAGGCTGGCTATCCTCGCTCGGGCGAGCCGCCTGTGCCATTGTTCGACTGCGAAGGACCATGAGACGCATTCAGGAATCCAGGAACATTCTGGGAATTGTCCAAAACTTGATTCTCACATCGTGAAGATCCGTGTCGTCTAAAGTTCTCGGCTTGTGCGCCACTTGGCCTCTGCACTGTCGCCGCAGGAGCTTCTCAAGGTCTGCGCCATGCAGCCACAGAAGCCCTGGCAGAGTTGGTTGAGAATTGGGAACCGCCGACAGAAGGCGAAGGTTGCATCTACCAGAGCCTTTGCAGCTGATTTATCTGTCTCATGTCGCCTGCAAAGCCTTTGCTCTCACTTCCGTCTGCTTATGTGAAGAGGTTCTGAGATGCGCGCAGTGTGTTCGACGCACCGTACGAGTGCCGTACGCCAGAGTTCTCTTTCGTGTGATCGACCGAGGTGGGTGGAGCGCATACGCGAGTGCCTGGAGCCGGCGCTGGCGGCGGAAGTTTTTCAAAGGGATGAGCAGCTTGGACGCCCACAAGACGAGTTCCATCCGAAAGGCTATTCTGGATCCCCATTGCCCCTTGAAGAGCGCACCAGCAGGATGGACACGGCTATTGCCAAGTCCCTAGCTGCAGCAGAGGAAGCGACGGTACAGGCGCCGGTTTAGCTGCCAGTTCCAGTCCCTGCTGCTTTTCGCCTACTTCAGGCAAAGCATGGCAAGTGCACACCGCACACATCCGGCCTGACTCAGGCTGCCGCTTCCAAATCTTTCACGTTTCTGCCTGCAAACCCGCAGTATGGACCGATGTTGTGGCAACGTCATTGGTGCAGCCTGTCGCCCGTGTGACTCGAAGACGCTTGGCTTGCTTTGGCTATCTTCTTGGATGCCTGCAGGACAGAGGCGCCGCGTCTTTGATGCGTCCAGCTTTGATGATGCAAATGCGGTGGAAATTCTTCGCGGCGAGTCTTTCGTAGAGACTTGGCTTCACGCGATCTCGTCGGCTCTGCCCGGAAGCCGCACGCAAGCCGTGCCCGCTCAGGACAGAAAATCTACGTTTCAAGGCTTCGCAGCCAAAGTCTCCAACCAGGGCCAAGTAAACTGGGTGCCCCAACTCTTCATTGGAAAGTGCAGGATTGCATTCTGGTTTCTCGAAAGACCGCCGCGATTTGTAAGAAGCTGCTCCTGCAAAATGCTCCTTCTACTCGCCCGAGGTGCTGCGCACTCTTCTTGAAGATCGAAAAATAGCCGTGGCGACTCACAACATGTTCGCATACAGGTCCTTGCTGCAGCTGCTGAGAACATTGCTGAACGCTCTTGTGTGCATCTGGCCCAGTCTCAGTGGACGGTAGGATTTGCAGTTTCGAGGTTCCGTGACGACGCCCGCAACATCCAGGTGGCAGACAACGAGGATGATGGCGAGGACGCACCTGGCACAGATGAACAAATGATGGAAAGACCCTGTCAACCTTGCGATGAATTGCGGATGCCGAGAGGATGGTGCAGGCTCAAAGCTAGCCGAGCTCCTGAATCTCGCAGGGTGCGAGGTGGCGTGCTTGGATTGCGCGCTTTTGCCCCCAGTGACTTCTCATCTCCCGTCACTTTATGGGCAGGAGGTGTTCGTCATGGTTAGCCGATGGTATGGAGGCATTCAGTTGGGTTATGCCCCAAGTGCCGTTTGAACTTGGGATGGCTATGTGCTTGCTTTTCATTGCTTTTCTGCAGTTTTCCGCAGCTGAGGGCCGGACCGGTTCAAGCACATAGCCCGTGCGGCATCAGTGCTTTTGGACGAAGCTGGCTGGAGTAGCCGAGGCATGTGCTGTTAACTCGATGGTCGCTGCTAGCCCAATGTCAGAGGTGATAGATAAGACAAGCCTTGCGAGCGGAGGTCGTGGTGCAAGCGGAGCGGGACAGCGGAAGAAGAAGTGAAAAAAAGCACCAACAGATGTTTGTCATCAGCCTTTTGACGAAAAGTGTCTCATGCTAAGCCGCGTGCATGCGGACTTTGGGGCAGGTCGTCTGGCCGCTAGTACACGCCAAAGACGCGCGATGCCCAGTGGTGTGCAGCTTCAAGTAACGGAGTAGTGTGAATGATGTTGAGCATTGGTGATCGTGCAGTCGTGGTATGGCCATCAGCTTTGGAAGTTGCAAAAACTCTTATGGTCTGCTTGCGGGGCTCAAACCATAGCTGGGTGCCATTCCCGGCAGCCCTTTGTGGGCATAGTTGGTGCACGTGAGGGCAGGACTGCCGCCATACCTTGACATGTGAGTTTATGAGAATCTGCAGCTTGTTGGATGTTCCGTTTGCGACATACGAAAGACTCGGACATGGATCAGGACTCTGGCGTCAAGCATGGTTGAGGCAGAGGAAAGCATTGCCACCCCAATCTCTCCCTCGGTTCCGGGTCATGTGTGTCTCTGCCCAGCTGAACTGGGTGTCGCAGTTGGGCTGTGCAAAAAAACAGCAAAGAGACTTGTTTTGTTAAAAACTGCAGCTCGCCCTTGGCAAGCCATGTCATGAGACCGGTGGAGGACAAGTTTGCTGCACTTCGAACGAAGATTTTCACCGAGTCCATTGAGAGCTCCAACGAGCCAAGGCCTTGACCAGGCAAAGCTGCATTGGTCGATGCCCGATGCCTTCGCAGGTGGGGCTACTTTGGCATACCGGGCCCGTTGGCCATCGGAGACAACTCGTACGCACCAAAGTCCTCAGCCCAGTCTGAGACAGTGCATCACTGGGCCCACTGGGCCATCCATCAGAGGTTCCTCCAGTGCAGTAGCAGCTCAGTAGCTCAGTAGCATCGCAAGGTTGGTCAAAAAGCCAGTGGCAGAAGATGAAGAGGACGTCACCAGGAACATCCAAACAGCCCCGACAAAGACTCTCGGATTGAGCCATGTTGAGCCATGTTGAGCCCTGCTGAGCCCTGCTCAGTCTCAGCTGTTCAAGAATGGCTGCGCTTCAGGAAGGGAACGACACCAGATGTGTACTTCAAGTTCGAGACACCATTGGGCCTTGGGGATCCGCACTTTGAATGCAACCCAAGATAGGTTAGATGTGCTTCGAGAGTGCTTGGCAGTTTGAGGATGCCACACTTCGTTCGCGGGCAGGTATACAGATCCCGGAGCTGCCATGAAGAAGGGGAAGATCTGGATGTTGGATCCAGACGCTGCTTTCAAGCCTCCAGGAACGGTGAAGACTGGCAGCTCGGCAGCACAAGTTACACGCTGAAGGACATGAATGCAGGGAGCTTCGAAGCTTTGCAAGAAGGGGGTCAGAAACCAGCACGTGACCTACCAGCCGCTAAGTTACTTGAGGCTTGCTCGGAACAACACTCATGTCATCTGCGCGGCATGAGTATCAGGTATCAACAAGCTTGGCTATGAGTATGCCTCAGGCTTAGCGATGCTGTCACACCTCCACAGCCTGAATCGCTTACCAGCGTTTCGGGAATGTCGAGCTCAGGTGGAGCACTGCGACCAAGTCAAAGACCCCAAAGCGATCAAAGACAAGCAGCCCGGCGTCGACATGTCTCTGCAGAAGCCGCGGCGGCGGCCGTTCGTGCGAAATGGGGTGGCATACAGAAATGTGACAGCAATGATCATGATAAAAGGACGAATGTAGCAATCTACGGCAAAGGAGCAGTGGTGCAATCTACAATCTGTGTTTCCAAGCAGGATGCGCAGTTGGACAATCCAGCAGCACACGAATCTCCAACAGATTTTGCCTTTTCAACAAGCCAGCTCTGGGTCCCCACCCCATCAAGCATCAAGGACAACGGGGCAAATTTTAAACATGAAATTCACAGGGCTTCTACTCGGAATCGCCTCCAAGAAGGGGCCCGTCATGGTCCAAGAACCTCAAGCCCAGGCTTCGGGACTACGCTGTGATTCGAGCTACAAGTGTTGGGCCCTTCTGGTGCCCCAACAGAGACCCTGTAAACGGCGCAAACGCGGACCAGGGCCCACAGAAGGCAAAGTCAGCAGGGGAGGGGGTCTAGTCGAGGGCCCTGGAGGTTCAGAAAGGTCCTTGCGAAGCCAAAAGGCGTTTGGGCCGTTTGGGTCAACACTTTTCGCCTTATCTCTGTGTGGGGTAAAGAAGGTCCTGCCAAAAGGGCCATGGGCCTCTGAACCGACCATTCCGGGACACCGGGCCGAAAAAAATTGGGTGCTAAACAGCCACTTGAGGCCTCCCGGGGAGAGGGATACAGAGGGACTAAGGAGGGTAGTTTGTTCACCAAACTCGAAGGCCTGCCGCGGATGTAAATCAGCCTTCCTGAAACTCGCGGGGCTGGGCTGCTGGCCAGCGGACTCCTGAACATTTGCTCGGACCAGATATTCTGGCACAGAAGCTTCTGTCAGTTGGGCCAGGCAGCTGTGGGGCTAGCACGTGGCTTCTTTGAAGGGCTCAACGGGCTCCCTTCTAAGTTGTAGTAGTCCTCAGACGGTTCGGAACCGAACGCGTAGTCGTAGTCCAAATATCGCATTATCTCATATTATGTCGCAGTGATTCGCATTGTCGTCACTGATGCATCATGTCGCCAGGCTTTGGCAATGCTGTTTTCAACTGCGTCCTGCTCACATGCAGTCAGTGTGTGTGTGTGTGTGCGCGCGCGCGCGCGCGGGTGTGTGTGTGTGTGTGTGTGTGTGTCGGTCGGTTGGTCGGTTGTGCCGACACATGCCACCAAGCGTACCACCCCATACAATGTTTTGACCTGCATGTGCATCTCACATCGCACGTGTTGCATGAGGTATGCAGAATGGACTCCTCCTCGCAACATTTTCGGGGGGACCTCGAAGAGAGGCCAGCATAGTCCCGAACAGCAGAAATGAGACAAATCTCTAGATTGCCGCTGGCCCAGGCGGGCCTGGAGTTCTCACCGGAGGAGTACTCTTTGGCTTCGGGGACCGCTGTGGCAGAAGTTTCAGAAGTGGCAGCAGTGTGACATACTGGGCAGTAGGCCAGGGGTCAAGGCGCTTCTTCTACTGGCTTGTAAAGGAGCCCGGGGCTTTCCCAGAACATGTTCCAGATGACTACGATGCTGCCAGGCCAGGCCACAGCCACTAGCAAAAGTTTCGAAGATTGGATAGCAAAGATGTGGTGCGCTCGCGGCTCGCGACCGCCGCATCTGTCAGCCAGCCTTGCCGAATGCAAAATGCGACGGGTCAGGAAGCAGCGCAAGAAAGAGCTGGAGGAGCATCACAGCGGGGCGCTGAGCATGGAAGCGGAGGTACAGGCAGGCCAGGACAGGCTTGCTGCGAACATCATGGCGGTGTGCACAATGCTGGCGACGGTTCAGCATGGCATCGCTACGACGAGGCAAGGTCCAAGAGCAGCCGTTCAAGGGCATCGACTATGGTAACCGGTTCTTCCAGAGCAATGAGGATGCTTTTGGAGGACGATGTTCCACTCATCCTCACCCGTCTTTTGTAGACAGCATACTCAGAACCGCGGCAAAAGAAGAACGTGCAGGTCAGCTTGCGTTGATTGACGGATGGCAGCACAGGATACGACCAGCCCACCCATGTGCCTCGCGACCCTCCACCTGATAAAGCTGCGCCTTGTCATGACAATAACCATGCTGACCATGCTGTTTGCATTGCAGCATGCCGCTTGAACCAACATGTTGTTGCCAGAAGAGCTGTGGCAGTTAGGGGCAGCAAAGGCGAAGTACCCGCATGAGTCGCCCTTCCGGCCTACAAACCCAATGAAAAGAGATGCCGTGGGATGTCTCATGGGTGGCATCCCAGAGTGACTCGGCGCTCTCCTTCGCCCCAAACAGCATTGCATCGCTCATCTTTACTAGCAGAGTGCTCAAGCACCCCGTGTACAGATACTCGTCGTACTGCTCGCAGTGCAAACCCGGAACCAGCAAATCTGGAACGAGGTATCTCCCCTGTCCGGAAGAGCCTCTGAAACGAAAGCCGAAGGCATGGAAGCTGTGCCACAGTCGTTTTCAGCCGGCTTGGGCTGCTTGGGCTCCAGTGTAGTGCCTCAGGACGAAGATGCACCACCCGCCACTTCTCAGCACCAGCTGCTCTTGTGAGCCATGAAAAAACCATTCCTCCCTGAGGCTTTCAAGGTGGGTGCTCCGCGGCATGTGGTAAAGCCAACACCATCTGCTCTTGGGCTGCGCTTGGCAAGGAGTGCCATTGCTGGTAGCAGAATCTTGCACGAGGGACCCTTCGTGAGGTCACCACGCTCACCCGCAACATGCGGAATGAACGCCCCTCAAGCTTCATGCGACCGACGCTCGTCTGAACATTTGTTGAATCCGCATGGTGCAGGGGGCTCACACACCACGTTGCGCTCAGGATGCTGTGACACCGCTCCGGCCATGGTTGGTTTCACTATGTACCAAGAGGGGCACCTCTCCTCGAACCTAGTCTCAACCAAGGCGAAAACTGCCGCCTGGTGGCTTGCTTCGCCAGAAGGGCGAAGCGATGCATAATGTTTCACACCAGTGGTGCTGCATGCAGGTTGGTAAAGCCAGACAAGAACTGACAGAATGGAAGGCAAACCAAATTTCATTGCCGTTCGCTATCCAAAGCGCCAGCTTTCTTGCGATGTGCATGTCGCATGGGTCGAAAAGAAAGAGCTCGCTCTCAAGACGAACCGCCCATAACCGCCCGATGCTGTGCGTTGAGAAGGACAGACCCTGCGTCGCTGCCTTGTAGCCAAGGGTCGGCATCCGGATCTTCTTCTTCGACTGGCCTGAGATCGAAGCAATTTGGCATTAGGGCAAAATTCCAAGGGAGTGTGGCCACGGAAAACGGCTGAGCATCTTGTTGCATGGAGCGGCTTTTTGGCCGTTCATCGAAGCAACCCATCATGCCGAATGCCGATGTCAGATCGGTTCTCGCAAGAGTGATCGGATGTTGCAGGCCACGCAGCTTGCTGACACAGGCCCGCTTCAGTTGTCAGGTGGCACGTCGCGCTTTTCACTTCTCGACCTGCTTTCTTATTCAGTTTCTGCTTGGCGTGAGATACTCCGTAACGATGGAGGGAAGCGTCAGAAGCCAGCGGTTGAGCTCGATGCAGCCATGGTCGGTCCAGAATGTGCACGAATGTGAGCAGACAATGACTAGCAACCGACACCAATGAAAGTGATAGGCAGCACACAATTTTCAATGCGTTTCAAGCCAAGCTTCTACACCCCAGAATGCATAGAGAAGCCAGACCCGGAAAACTCATCGCACAACTGTTGTGACAAGATGACCTGCGCAACGTAGCTGACGTAGCTGCCCAGTCTCAGAATAGTGAGGCTTTGGGACTCGATGGCGGAGCCTTTGCGGAGTCACTAGTGTGGTGTCCGGAAGACAACGCACGGATGGCTCTCCTTTACGCGAGGGAGCTGAAGGATGCCCTTGGCCATGGACAGGTCACTTCGGTCAGCAAGTTTTGCAGATTTGCGGAGCGTGGTCTCGTGCACCCAAATTCATAGCCCCCGATTTCTGACAGGTGGGGAAGGCCAACAAGGACCAGCTGTAGACAGTCCTAGCGGCTTTGCGAACTTGTGTGGCTTTCTTGAGCCGCAATGTTTAGAGTTGAAGGGTACTTGCATCTTGAAGGTGAATGTGAAGTTCACCGAATGTACCAGTAGATGCAGGGATGAGCAACACCGCACCGCCGTGCACCACCGAAAACGAGCAAGGACTACGCTCGCGTGTGGAAGGTCGCCATCAAGGCTGTGGGGGCCACTATAGGGCGATGTGGGCTCCAGCCGTTGCCAGCAAGTTGAAAGGCCGTTCTGCTTGATTTCGCCAGGCAGTTCGAGCCATGCTCAGATTCAAGCGCGGGATGAAAGGGTGGTCAAGGGCACCAGCTAGCAACTTGGCAGCACAGAACTTTAGGTGCAGCCGTCCATGCACCAAGTACAGCGTTGACCCCTAAATGTTCGGGTCTTCGACTTCAGAAGGCTTATTTACGCCGTGCTTTATCCCAGTCATGTGGCAGTGTGTGATGATGATCCCAACGTTACTGTATGTCCCTGACATGTCATGATGCCTGTACTTGGCAGAGCGGAGGTGGTGGCGAGCCAGCAATAGATCACACTTTGAGAGGCAGAGCCAACTGCTTTGAGCACTGCTTCCTGCTTCGTCCTTGTCCTGCTTTTTTTGTTTTTGCTCTTTGATGTTGCTTTTTTCTCCTTCTCCCACACATGCCGTAGACACATGCCAGGATTTCATTTCCTCCCTCCAACGCCTCTGCGGCGGACGCAGAAGGAGATGCCGCCCGACACAGTCGAGCCTCTGGGCAAGCATAGGAGGAGCTGTAGGCCAGAAAGGCCAGAAAGGCTCAGGCCCTTGACATCGCTGCCACAGCCGGAGGCTAGTCCTGCACGGGTTGAAGGGAGAGCTGCTGATGGGGTCAAGTCCTGAGCGGAAACTGACAGGAGTGATAGCAACAATCTTTGAGGCAGCCTTGCAAAATCTGATGAGCAAGGCCTGATGTCGTTTCCTTGGGCGTAAGCATATCGCAGATCAAGAGGCGATTGCTCGTCCACTCTCGCCAGGAGGCAGTGCATTTCAAGCAACTGCTTGAAATGGTGTGATGAGTCTTGAGTCCCCTGCGACGCAGTGAAGGTGATCAAAGGAAGCGTGACCCGAGCATTGCAGCTGTACAACTTCATAGCGCTGGGTGCTGTGGTTCATTTCTTGCACAACCGTCGAGCAGTTGATGACATGGCACTTTGGCTGCAGAAGTTTGCTGCAAGGTGTGTTTTTGTCCAGGTGACTGTTTTCTGCGCAATAGCAAAGCATCTGCCAGCTCCTTGCTGCCGGTGGCCGTTGCGAATTTACCCATGCTTTGATTTTCAAGGAAACCTTGCGGACTTTGAGACTTGATGAGCAGCACGAAGGTGTGCAGACTGCAGCTGGCTGAGGGCACAGAATGCACGGGCACGTCATACTCCGTCCAGGTACCGGAAAATACTCGCCCGATACTTTGGCGTGTCTTGCCTAAAAGCTCTGTGCTACCTGTCACTACCTCTTACAAGTAGCTGGAAAGCATGGTGTCGAGTTGGCAGGCACTTGGCACAGGTGAAGAAGAGCCTCGCAGCCACAGAATCCACAGCACGTCTGCCCGAGCCCCGGGAGGTGCTGGCAGCTCCCAGGACCACAGAGTCTCAGAGCATGAGGCAAAACCCGAACTGAACTGAAGAAATCTTGGCATCGACCCCGAAATGTCTGCAGGATCGAGTTGGTGGCGGTGGTTTTCGTCCACATCTATGGTGTCATAGCCTGGGGCGATGCTTCAGCAGGCCCAGTACCATAGAGTTGCCGTGCACTGGTCGATGTGACAACACTTGGGGCTGCAAGATGTTAACGGTTAGTAGCTACGATATAGGAAAGCTCCATGAATGCGTTTAATTGCAGCAGGTGGCTCTATCCCGCTATCTCTTTCAGACCGCTTGTCTGGTGGAATCACTTTTGTGGTCGGCAACACCCGAGCTTTTGCGGCAGTGTCGCAGTCAGGCACGTTGGGTCAGCCTCCCTCAGGGTAGAACTGCCTCTGCTCACCGTGGCCACCTCCGTTGCAAACCCTGAGATGAACACAGTCGCTCAACGTCACCTTGGCCAGGTGCAGTCACCACTTGGGGGGATCCAGCCTGCGGCGGCAATTCTGGAAAAGTTGCGGATCAGCTCAAGTCGCGGGCCTTTCAGATTTGCTACAACGAGTGGGCGCCACGTCCGCACAATAGTTTCAGCCTCATGCTCCCAGAGTGCTGCCAACTGTTGGTCACGTGAGGCCTTTGCTGCTTTCAGAGAAGGTGGCCAGATTGTATGTCGCTTGGGCTTGAACTTTGGACACCCGTAACTGCCTATTTGGGGGTGCCCAAGGGTTACACAGCACACAGAGTTGTTGCACAAAGGCGTTGCGCATGTGGTCAGGTTGGGGCGACCCGGACGCCGGCGGTCAGCCGTCGGGGATTGGAGCTTCCTTGACCTCCGGTGTAGTGAAAGTTTGCACCTTGACCCTAAAAAAAGAATTTCTGGCAGGAGTCCTGCGGGGATGTGAAGGGTTGTTGGGGGTCTTGCAAAGGACGAAATAGGGCCGAAAATAGTTGCATTCCCTCTCCCACGCTTACTGCTCGCCCTGAGGCAGCACAGAGTTTGCCTTCGCTGCACTCAAAGAAAGTGGACAAGTCGTCACCTGGGGGGATGCAAGTGTAGGTGGCGACTCCAGCAGCGTTGCGTCCCAGCTCCAGAGTGGCATCGTGAACATTTGGGCCAACGCCGGGGCATTTGTGGCAGCAAAGTCGGATGGTTCTTTGGTGATTTGGGGTGACCCAAGCGCCGGTGGGGACATGAATGCGCTCAACCAGGACTCCAGCCGTACAGTTTTTCCTCTGCCACATGGCGAGTATTGAACATGTAAGAATGGCTACTTGAAAGGGTTTGGGTCTCCAGACTCCAGAAGGCACGAAACATGACTTAGCTGCTTGGCTCAGTCATCTTCGTTACGAGGGGGTCCCGGTTCTATGTCCTATGTCCTCCACGAGAGCTCAGAGTCGCGAGTGGGAGTTGAGAGGAGGTGACCTCATAGTTATTGAGAAACGAGGTCAATTGAAAGCTAAGAGTTGCGAGAACGGGGCGCTTGCTTGCACAAGTTTTGCTTGCCCGTGAACATATTTTCAGCCCAACGCATGCTCCCCAATCGCCGAATACGGTCGATCGCGCAGGGTATAATCTTGAGGGCACCGTCGGGAACATCGCTGTGCCAAGCAGGTGTTAGGCTGCAGCACGCATCCGCAATCAAGCTTGCACGCGCAACGCAGCCTAATTTGAATGCCCCCCCTGCCCCCCCCCCTCTCCCACATGCGTTGTGTTTCAGCAATGAGAACTGACCACGTGCAGCGCAACTTCTTTCATTGCTGGTGCTAGCAGCAAGTGAAGGGTTCTTTTCTGCAAAATGTCAGGAGGAAGCTCGTGACATCGAGACCTTGTTCTGCAACATCCGCGCGTTTGCGGCCATTGCCCAAGGCTGGCTAGGCATGTCTTCGGCACCAACGTGACTGCACTGCACCAGCACGACGATGACTACTGACCATGGCCATGGCCCTGGCCATGACCACGAGCACCAACAACCATCAGCATCGTCGTCATCGTCACCACCATCATCACCATCGTCGCCCTCACCATCGTCATCGTCATCATCGTCATGATCGTCATCATCGTCATGACTCATCATCGTCATGACTCATCATCGTCATGGCTCATCATCGTCATCATCGTCATCATCGACGTCGTCATCATCGTCATCATCGACGTCGTCGTCGTCGTCGTCATCATCGACGTCATCGACATCATCGACATCAACCATCATCATAATCATTATCATCATCATCATCATCATCATCGTGTTTTTTTATCGTTTTTCATCATCACAACATTGACAGCACCAACCGGAACCGGAACAATCACCATCGCAAAGGCAGCAGCCAAGTAACATCAAGCAACCAAGACAACCCGCACAAGAGCAAAAAGAGCAAGCAAACACTTGTCTGCCCGCCTACTGCGACTGCGTGCTGCCAGGAGGTCGCGTAGTTGCTTGGGGTGCTCCTGGGTGTGGAGGAGATACTTCCGCTGTTGCAGCACAACTCACAGACATCTGACGGAAGTTATCACATTTTGGCATCAAGAACTTGTCGAGGTTGCAGTCCCAAGTACTCGGCAAGTGTTGACTGAGGGAGGTGTTCGGGACATCCGGAGCAATGGGCGCGCCTTCGCGGCCATCAAGGACTGAAACGTCTTGCATGAGGGCTCAATGTGTTCCCGGCTAATGAAAGCCACTCTCATGTCATGAGGACAATGGAGCTGTTGTTGCTTGGGGCAACCCCGACTTCGGAGGTGATGCAAGTGCTGCAAGGCATTTGATGCAGCACAGCATCGTGGACCCTTCTCGCTGCACTGGTTTGTCAAGAGCCATGAGCAATCTGATAGTTGAGGCTGTAGCGAAGAAAGCATTGTCAGTCGAGGATATCATTCCGAGCTTGAAGGCTTTTGCAGCCTTGAGGGAGGACCCAATGAGTTCCCTGTCCTGAGTTCAGGTTGAACCTACTTCAGACTGCCATCTCCAGCTTTTTGCGTTGCTTCATTGCTTCAGTCCCTCAGGCAATGGCTTCACGGTCATGACGTGGGGTGATGCTCAAACAGGTGGTGATTCGAGCGCGGTGTCTCACCTCTTGATTGGCAATGTGCAGAGACTTGGCCTTTAGAAAATCTACGACAACGTATGAAAATGTAGATTCTGCTGCCAATCTGTGCCGTTGACAGTTCAAGCAGTGCTTTCCTCGAGGCAAGTGGTAGCCAACGATTGGGCATTTGCAGCCAGAAGAGACGACGGCATCGTTGTTTGCTGGGGTGATCCTGCTTCTGGGGGCGATGAGTCTGCCGTGGAGGAACGTATCCGGCAAGCAGGCACGTGGTTTTCAGCAACGGTGATGGATGTTGGGCTTGTTCGTATCCTTGTTTTCCTGTTGCTCGCATGTTCCTTCTTAGCTGGCCGTGGCTGTCGTCTAGTGGCAGCTCATTCAGGACGTGCTGAGAGCCATGGAGGGAGCTTTGTCTTGGTATAAACTTGTGTGAGATTGTACGTTCGAGTCACAGTCAATTTCTGATGCCAATATCGTCACACTGTTGTCTGGGGATGTGAGATTGAAGTTGGAAGCCGCGGGCGGGCCTTCGGTTCAGTGTCATGCCATACATCAGCATGAGCATTCCTTTGGTAGTTTCATGTAGTTTCGTGTTCCCAGTACTGAGTCTCCTGACAGAGTATGGACATTTTTTCTGAGAGTTTGAAGCTTTCTTTTTTCGAGGACGGCTCTGCCCGGGTGGGCTCATGCACGGTCTAGCCACGTATACGTCAACTCTCAAAGTGGCAAGGCGGTAAATTGTTGCGTAAACACTGAAAGAGCGCCACAGGCACGCCAATTGAACCATGTTTGCTGGAGCTTGTGGCGGAGTGCAACCTGTGTGAACTTCATATCTTTAAGCCGGCAGAGCACGGGGGTGAAGGATGGCGGGGGAACGGCTTCGAGAGATCGGAGGGCGGGACTGCGCTTGTGCCGGAGGTGGAGCCACGGCCTTGTACAACACGTCCCGTGCCTTTGCCGCGGTCCTCCAGGATGGCTCCATCTGCGCTTGGGGAGAGCCCAGCTGTGGAGGAGACTCCGCACCTGTGCCTCAGCCAAGTTAAAGGCTCCCTATAAGGGGCTCTTAAAGAAAGACTGCATCAAGCCAGCAAGCCATCAAGCAGAAGGAACAGCAGGTGCGCCGCGCGCGAGTTCAGTTGATTTGGCGCAAGTTATGTTTCGCCGCAACTTGACGCGAGGCCCGTTTCTTGCCCAGAAGTGCAGCACGCACACAACAAAACTCACACATCCGCACGCACACACACACACATACACATACATGATTTCCAAAGGTGCGGCTTAGAGGGGGCAAACATGCCACGCCCTGATGGAGAGGCAGAGTTTGAGCTGGGAGACCAGAAGGCTGGTGGTGCTAGAGCATGCTGTAGCCATCGGATGGGCCAGATGGCTTTGTGCAGATCCTTTTCTTGCCAGGTCCTGGACATGTGTGCAAATGATTATGCATTTGCCGCTCGTACTTCGAGCGGATCCGTTGTTGCCTGGGGTACGCTGCTTAGACGACCGGTGCGACGGCAGAGCCGCAGCAGGTACCATGATAGTACCATATACCAGCTTCCCCCTCCGTGCTCCCATTTCCGGCTCCAGTCATATAAAGTTACTGACCGTCAGTTGCCGAGAATACCCGCTAAAGAGCGACTTCGGCGGCCACAGACTCACGTCACGAACCAAACATCCAACAAGCATGATCTTATGTTATGTATGCTAAACTTTGCGGTTGGCATTCGTTTCGTTCGTGACGTGAGTTCGTGGTTGGAGCAACGCAACAGCTCAAGATCGCAGCAAATCCATGTTTTGTTAAGCCTCAAACCATCAAATCTGGCTCTGAGATTACAATGCTACATTCCCAGGGGCCCCTTTTTGAATAGAGTCTGGCAAAGTCTTCTGCCGAGCCGATAAGTTAAGCCCACTCTCTTTTGCAGCCTTAAGATCAAGATCTAAAGTGATAGGCCTTCTTCATAGACAAGCCATTGAACTATCGGGCTTTTTGGTATTGGAATATCCGCACACGTGCAAAAAGGCTAGATGGCAATCTCATCTAGAGTCTAGAATGAAAAAAGGTTCTTACAAACAAGTTTGCCTCAAAAAATGCGCGAGCCCTCGTGCTGAGAGAACGATTTTGGCAGCTTTCCGTGGAATATCCGTATATGTTAAGTTGTTCCGAAGGGAGTCGTCCGCATGAAACGATTGGATTATCTTTGTAGCTTGCCTATACACGCATCCAAAGATGCAGGCCTTTGCAGATGAACTTTTCTTATGGATCCGTTCGAAAGCTTGCCCTGGGATATTCAGGATCTTCAGTCTTCAATTCGAACCAATTCCAAATTTGGACATCTGGATTTGTTCCTTGCATTGGTGAAGGTGGCAGAATTCGTGTAAGATCACAGAAGTGTTGTTGTGAAGGCTTTTCACACGTGAAGCCCAACGGGGGGAGGGGGGGTGGGGGGGGGCAGGAGGGGGCAACATACAGATGTGCATGCATATATATATATATACACATTACAGTATGTCGCAGTAGGCAGAGGCCGGCATGAGAAGGCATGGAAGGTGTTAACAGAGAATCAGCCGTTGCGGAGACTGCCTGAGGCCATAAGCTGTATGGAGGCCACATCGAGGAGGCCACTTCGGCGCACTTAACGGCTTTGCACGGTACCGGTGCAAACGTGAACGTGGGCCTAAACACCACTGCTTTAGTTCCCTACGCTTCTTCTGGCATGTGGCAGTTGAGTGTTGCTAGCCGTGCAGGAGGCTGCCAGCAAGCTGCTGTCGGGCGTCACGAAGATGATTGGCAGCCGGGATGGAATTCAAGTGAAGACCGCTAGCCATAAAGTGTGTGTGTGTGTTAATGGCGTGCGCATTCGCAGTCTGCGTGTCATTGGTTCATTGTGTTCCAAGGAAACAAGTTTTCTTTCCTCGCCATGAAGAGATCGGGCACCTACGTAACATGACTCGGTGAACCAAGTGGAGCCACAAAGATTGGGCTGCCGAAGGTGCACAGACCAAACTTGGGAACCGCCGAAGGCGCTCCTGAGTTGCCAAGGGGCGCTTTGGTGCTTTGGCGCTCTGTGCATCGGTTAATAGATGCATTCTGCATGACGAGAAAAAATTGAATTGCAGGCAAGCTCCAAGGGCCCAAATGTAGATTCGCTTGCTCTTCGTGGCGCATAGCCAGGTCCTCTGGAAGAGGTGGTGCCAGATTCGGGGGGCACTCTGGTGACAGATTCGTCAGGCTCTCGGGAGGCAGCTTCCTTTGACGCTCCCTGCCTGGAGGAGTTGTCAGATTTCATGCAAGGCTTCCGACTGACCAGAAGTTAGATGCCATCTTCAGCGAATGGAGGCAGAAGCTTCTCGGTTCAATCTGGATTTTCTATCCAACCGACACTACGATCACTAATGATTTAAATGGTGAGCCTTCATCAAACCCCTGCCTCTCGATGGCTGAGGTATGCTGCTTTTCAGAGAGCGACACAGAAAGTTGGGGCCCCTTTGGGAGCCGGCATTGCTTCTTTTGTATTGCAATTCTGTTTCTTGGAATGGCCCGCAGCCGATCATGGTCTGACAGTCACAGTCAGCTCACACAGCGCAATAATGACAGCATCATGGCTGGGTCCAGCTAGGGCTCTCCCTCACAGATCTAGTTTCTGATGCAGATGTGGTCAGCGGCGACTGCATCGGCAACATGCTATGGAAGGTTGTTGGTGGTGTTGGAAAAGGCGTAGTACTGTGCTGCGTGTTCTGCTGGTTGAGTTCACTGCTCTGGACAGCTTCTGATGAATGAGCAGGCTAGACCACTTGAGCCTCAACCTGCCAGGAGGGATCATCGCTCGATGCGCCTCGGATGTGGCCTCTGAGAAGCTGGTGCAGCGCCTGGAAACCGGGGCAGTTGTCAAGGAGCGCTCTACCTCGTACCTGCCAAAAGCTACTGCAGACCATGGGAATGCCAACCTCCCAGAATGACTCTGGGAGGGAGTCGGAAGACTTGAGCTTTTGCGTTTTGCAGGTTTGCTCTAGAGTTAGGTCATAAGGTCAAACGAAGCCTTCGGAGTGACAAAGTGCTGTGTCCAAGATCCTTCAACCCGAGGGGAATGAGACAGGATGAAACAGGACCAAGGCCCGACCCAGCTGAAAGGGGGGGTGTCCAGTATCCCATCTGTTTCGGATGGTGCGGGGCCTTGGCTTGCAGCTTGCGCAGGAGTTGACTTTGCAGGGTGATCGCTTGCACTACGAGCTGATTTCTGGAGCTGGTCCGCGGCAGGGCTGGGTTAGTACCAGGCTGCAGGAAAAAGCTCTACTGGAGCCGCTGCCAGATGTGGAGGTGGGCCACGGTTGCATAGAGCATGCCACAGTATCTGGCTCGGGCTGGTCGTGAGGATTTGTGAGGCCTTTTTCCGCGAGGCTCTTGCCAACAAAAGCACATGCCTGAGGTGGACAAGGCTGACATCCAGGATAGCTGTGCAGTTGAAGCTGGTGCTTTAACGCCACTCTCTGCAAGCAAGTGGTTGGCGAAGTACGAACATGGGAGCAAGGCCAGATGCAGGTGGCTTGTTTTGCAGCCGAGAGCAAGAGCTCTGGTGGAATAGGTGGAAACATGCATAATACTTCAGGCTTGTGTGCTTCTTTGGCGCCGGACATGATGCAGTCGGCTTTGCCCACTGGAAGCCTGAATCACATTGGCCCAGTTTGATTGCGTTAGTCCGTTCGTGTTCTGCTGTGATCCTAGGGGCAGCTTGCACGGCAGACTTGCAAAACAGGCAAAGCTACAGTACGCAAGCATGCCTTGTTACGGCATGAGTGTCAAGAGGTCGTGGCTAGGTTGTGCAGTGGTCTGAAAGTTGTTCTTGGAGAGCAAAGGAACCAGTATGTTGCGGAGCATCATCCTTCTATCGAGCTGCTTTTGATCACTTTGCCTGGGCATGGGATAAATCGCCACGTTCCGCTGCAAGAAGATGCGCAGGCCAGACACAGCGTCCGGAAGTTTGGGCCGTTAAGCTGAAATTAATTGCACCATGCTTCGCAAGGGGATGCCCGTCACATATGCGTTGATGCAGGCGTTGGCAAAACTGGCCGCTGAAGAACTGTTAAGCCTCACAGAGCGCCTTGGACCCTTCGGTTTGTTCGGCTTCTCCGTGGGCGCTACTGCAAGTCGGAGCCCCGGCTGGAGATCGCAGTGGCTGCGTCCTGCACCCACCCCCCACCCCCAGAGTCTTTCACAATCCTTCTCATGGTCTCAGGGGGCATTCCTGCTGCTATCACGGGTTCTGACCATTGAAAATATAGGGCATGCCTCCGACCACAGGCTATGCCTTGGCGTTGGAGATGATCTCCCGTGGCCACAAGCCAATGAAGCTCTACCTTGCCGGCAGAGCTGGGCCAAAGGTTCGCTTCCAGCCTCCGGCCCACAAGGATTGGGAGTTACGGTAATGGCAAATTAGTTATCTTTATTTCCACCTTTATTGGAATGGCTTTGTGGAGAGCGTTATATTTACACCCCAACATCAACGAGGTTCTCTTCTTTCTGATTTTCTTCTTTTCTATATTTTTCGATTTACATGTTCTATCTTCCAATAGTCCTTTCAGATTTCCGTTAGATAGCACAGCGGTTTCCTTTCATCATTGATAAAGACTTCTATGGAAAGAAGTTCTTTCTCTGTCTATATCTTCTTCAAGCTCATTTCGGCTTCTCCTCTCTCTTACATCCAAGCGAGGCATGTGGATTTCTTACTCTTCATTTTTTCTTCTTGTTTGTTAACCCTGAACCCGGAAGTTGTAGCCTGAATAACAAAGCAACGGCGACAAAGTTTGAGGCATCTTTGAGAGGGTCGAAGGCAGGGTTCCTGGCACTGTTACGGATGTGTTATATAGTTATTCCACGACATTGTCTTATTCGTTGATGTAGTACTCTTGTTATTCTTCTAGAATGCTGTTAGTACTATTCTGTTTGTGGTTCTTGCCACCTTCCTTTCCCGTTTGCCATAGCCTGGAAGTCTTAAAATCCCAAGTGGGGAATTTTGGGGGACTAGGGATACTTGGTCGTCCCCATCGGCAAAGTCAACAGTTTTCTATGAAAGCGAAAAAAATGTGCTGGATTTTCGTGCTCGGCGTGATTTGGTGACATTCTTGGTATTCTGTCCATGATCTGCACAACTATAGCCGCAAACAGACGCCAAGGATGTGCAGCCCGCTTAGACAGCAAAGGGCTGTTTGCACACATTCCTGCTGGTCACAGCATACACTTGCACTGCACAGAAGGAGCGCCAAAGATACCTGAAACTGTGCGAATGTTGAGTTCAACCTGGTCAGGAGATTTGGGCCTTAGATGCAACTGGCTGGCTGCGTTGGTTTGTCGCGAACTTTGCCACAGATGCGGATGTCAAACGAACGGATACTTTGCTTTGTTCATCCCTCCTTGGTCTTGGGAACGGGTTGAATGCGAGAATGGTAGCTTACGGAAGGAACGGCTAATCCAGCTGTCCGATGGCCCGAATGACGGCCTGTTAAACTCCATTGCGTCCTCGCAGAAAGCGGACATGCTCCTGGGAGACAGCTTGGCAGGCAAGAACAGGGCGCACCAATACCCAGCCATGACATGAGAGAAGAATAGAAAACCCATCAACCCAACGCAGGTGTAGAGCTCCCGGCGATTGACTGTGACTTCTATGTACTCGCCTCACGGGCTGATGAAGTGTGGCCGGCAGAAGACAGTGCAAAGTGTCTTGGCTTGTTGCGCATGTGCATCCAGCAGACTGTCACAGGTGAAGGCACTTGGCGTTTATACAGGCGTTCCAGAATATGCAGACAATGTACTGCAACACCCAGAGATGTTTCAACTGCCTGCCTCCCATTTTGAGCAGCAGGTATGGAGACCACTGCCAACCGCCTTACATGGACTGTTCCGAGACCTGGAAGCCTTTTACATTGGGCTCAATGGCCTTCAAGTACTTCGACCATGTGAAGCACAGTAAGCTGTGTACTGAGTTGCTGCTCGAAGCTGTTTGTCACGACTTGTCGGCCACGGCAGCTAGTGGCGCGTGCAGTGAAAACAGGCAGGGTGTGTGGATCAGTCCGCCAATGCAAGTCCCAGACGCACTAGACTTCTTCAGTCCTAGAACTGTTCTAGACGAGGGCGACTTCTGATGCCGTCGCAAAGCAAAGACGAAGCCATGCAGAACAAACAACGTTCAGGTCCTGGGTGCTGATTCGCCTCGGAGAGCACCCAATCCGAGAAGAACTCCCGGCCTGTTAATGAAGTGGTCCCGCAGTGCGGAACGATGAGGGGCCGTGGGATACGAAGAAGCAACGCAAGGTTCCGGAGCCAGCCATGAAGCGGAGAGTGATGACGAGGTTTCTCTACTGCTGGGATTGCATGCGTTGCGTCGCGTCTTGCTTTCTGATCCTGCAATGCTGCAAGGCTTTCTTGCGAAGGATCAAGCAGGAAGTAGGCGGGAGACTATGTTCGGCAGTTGCGCACACACACACATTAGGCGGCTGTGAGGGCGACGCCGGTCGCCCTAACTAATACTTGCCGTTCTGGGTTCTTCCAAATTCCGGCCGTCGGGATTGTGAAACTGAGTATGATTTTTCCGAGAACGTATTAACGAAGATGGCAAGCTGCTGTCAAATGTCGACCCTTCGCCTTGACGCCCACCTGCCATGCGAACCAGTCTCATGAGCGAACAGGTGATGCTTCTCTGGAGGACAAAGCCGGACAGAGGAGACGGAGTAGACACGTTAACAAATTCAACAAACAACGGTCAGCACCCCAACAGCAACAAACAGCAGAGTCACATTAGCAAACTGGAGAGCCACAGTCACAAACATGAAAGCACAAACATGAAAGCCCACAGCAGCAAACGAAGTCTCAAGCCAACCCGTCCGTACCCGCAAACGTTAGCGTTTAGGCGTTTGCTGAATGTGTCCTTTGTGTTTGCTTAGCTTCCGTTCTAAGGTTGAACTTTCTTAACGGGTTGGGGCGGGAGTGGGACAGTTTTACTCGGGTCGCGTGGGTAATGACTTCCAGCTTCGTCGTGTGCTGAATGTCACTTCTGCATTTGCGGAATGTGGCTTTTTCCTTTGTGAATGTACTATCGGTGCTGGGCAGTGATGCTCCGATCGCGTGGTTGGTGATTTCTACCCTGGTCGTGTGCTGAACGTTGCTTCTGCGCTTACTGGATGTGCTGAATGTGGCTTCTTCAACCGTCGAGTTTAACAGCGGGGTCGGACGGTGATGCGCGGGTCGCGCGGTTGGTACTTTCTAGCTTCCTCGATTGCTGAATGTGGCTTTTGCGTTTGTTGAACACTGTTGTTTCTTACGTTGAGTTTAGTAACGGTCTGGTCGTGATGTAGTATTGCGAATATGTCTTCCTTGTTGAAACTTCAGCGTCGCCCCAGACGTGTCCAGCAAGGCAAAAACTTGCAAAAACTCGCAGCTGCGAAAAATGTCAAAATGTCATCACTGCACAGGCAAGTAACAGCTTCGGCTATTCTCCAGGACTGCAGCGAGCCTTCCGCCTACACATAGCTGATGCACAACGTGTAGTCAAATTCTCTGCGCATCAGGGTGATCCCGAACAAGAACCCTGCATGAACCCTTGATACTCTTTAGACCGACCAGGCTCATGGCTCGTCGATGCAGCTTTCTGTAGGATCCGAACTGGGCCATCCGCAATAGAACAGAATACGGGACGATGGACGGATGTTGCCTACTAAGGCTTATTTGGCTATCTTGATACGGGGGGCCGATGAGGTTTCAAGGTTTATCGAATTTTCATCAGAACGTCTCTGAATTCCCGCCCTGAAGGGCTGTATGCCACGCATGGTGAGGTCTTGATGCCGGTCCCCTGGGGGAAGTTCTTGAACCAGGACCTGGGGCTGAGCAGTAGCTGCATACTTGCAACTTGCAATTTGAGCAGACATTCAGGATAGATAGCTAGGCCGAAGGCCCTAAGCTAGCCTCTGAGATTCGGAGGAAGTGCATCCGGTAGCCTGGTGGCCGAAGAGGCCGTGCTGGGCACGTGCTTGGCTTCAGATGCCCATAGGCCAACCAAGATGCAACAGAGGGAAAACCTAGGACAAACTCCAGAAAGAGCTGCCTCCACCCTCATGTGTGTTGTTGCTAGCAGGAGCCTGCCTTTATTTTACAACCATTCAGCAGAAGCTGCTCGCTGCGGTTGTGCAGTTGCATGGGTGAACCTGAGTACGCGGATGCAGGACTTCTCAAATGCACCTGCACCTGAAATCAATACAGCGTGCTAGAAAAGTATCACCACGCGTATTGCTTCGCATGTTAAATTACCAAGGGTGGTGCCCCGCATCGACTAAGCAAATTCTGCGGAGTGTATGGCGCTGAAACGAATATTGAAGATGCCCGTCAATACTCAAGCAGTCCAAATGACACCAAAACATACCTAAACCAGCCGAACAAGCCTGCGAGAAGAACCATTCAGCCAACTGCACGACACACCAGCTGCGTGGATGACCACCAATGCTTGTGTAGTATTGCGGCACATGCAGTGGATTAAGAACCTTCAGAGCTTGGCACGTAGCATGGCCACGCACTGGCTCAGAAAATTCGTGCACATGCCCTGTTGGTAGCTTATCTGGGCTTGTGAACGATTAAGAGAAGATGGATTTCCTCCGTTGTAGGGAACAGGGTTTCATTTGCCGGCGCCGCAAAGCGAGGGATCTCTTGCAAACATGCTCGGAAAACAGGTTTGGTTACTGGCAAGAATGGAAAGCGGCCTTGTTGTAACATGTTGGTGTGATTCTGTTGCCTTCGGCAGGATTTTCAGCGTCTTGCTGGTCTTCTTGCAGCTGAGCCAGACACACTGCAGGATCGATTGCGCCACCGTCGTACTGTACAGGGCGTCGTCACTGCAGTCGGAACAGTGAAGTGGGTAAATGACATCATTTGACATCATATGACAAGCCAAGTTCGACTGGTTCGACTGGTCGCAGGAAGATGCCGGAATCCATGCTGGAGATCCTGATGAAGAAGTTGAAGACATGGATATGCCACAGGCATTGACCCTTTGCAATATTCTGGCGAGCGAACAGCTTGAGCATAGGTGCTTTGCTTGCGAAACGTTCAATTCCATCCAGAGGCTCAAGCTCCAGAGATTCTCAATTGTCGCAGATGTGTTAGGGTGTGGGTGGGATTGTGAGGTTGTTCAAAAGATGCAGAGCAAGCACGCCCTTTCAGCACTGTACCCCCCCCTTTTTATATTGTGCCGGTTTGTTTTCGAGAGCTTGTCGGTCGCCATGGGCGCAGCAGGGGCAAAGGCTCTATCATGCCAGCGAACATGCGAAACCACGTGTGTGGAACACATCGGGGCTCCCTGGCATGGTGCCGTAAGCTGGGAAGTTGTAAGCATGCAAAGGTGGACAAGTCCAGACGCATGAGCCCACCATTCTGTCCTTACAGCAGAGGTCGACGTCTATGCTGTGACCCAGTGCGTTAGCTCCGGAGGCTGGAGGGCAAGGGCAATCGTTTGAGCTGCTGAGCCGTCGTACGCGACATGTGAGGCCACCCGGATGGAGATTTGGCAGGCACGGAGGCGCCCGCCACAGCCAGCCTCTGCTGTGACAGTAAGCGGCACAGCTACATCAGGCTGATGTCTTCCGACCCCCAAGAACCCGAGCTGGCCCAAGCTTGAAGATAAGAACCGTGCGCAGTATGCTTAGTTCTGGCTGCAGTGCGAATCCGCAGGCCATGAATGTGCACAAGCTGCTTGTGGCTGCCAAAGAGGGCAGACAGGACCAGCAGAAGCTGTTTTGGAAACATCACATGTCACAGCACCTCCCAACTATGATCAGGAGGAGATTGCCGAGCTCTTGAGCCAAGGAGTTCCGATTGATAGAAGGCAGAGCTGCAAAAGTTTTCTTTGCCGGATGTTGGAAGAGCCTGAACTAGTTGTGCTACATTCCCAGAGCACGTGCAAAAAACTCGATGAGTCGGAAGCGTAAGCTTCCTCTAAAGGCCATTGTGCCGAGAATGTGGCCAAAAATTCTAGTGGCTCACGGAAAGTTTGTCTCTGGGTTGCCTGGCTTGCGGAATCCGTCGACACCCTTGGACTAATAGGACTGGCGCCGTAACTCCCACAGTTGAAAGAAACACAGTGCTGTCGACCTGCATCTATTGAATCCATTATTTGTGGCATTTGCTGCCGCAGCTTTCTTGTTTTGCTGTTCTTCTAGAATCCAGCATTGCAAAGCGAGAGACAACTCACTTGCGTCTTGTTTGCTTCCCTTGCGTGCATGTGCTACTACAGCTTCTGCAGGATGTGACAAAGTGCTTTTAAACACGAAACGTCGTCAGAAGCCAAGAAACGGTGAACAACATCTCCCACGCTGGTTTGGTTTCCATGCTTTGCGGATTGCCCTTTCAGGGATCGGGTTCTGTGTGTTGTTGCCATGGCTCTTTCTTGTACTGTCACGACGTGCTTTGCAATGCGACAGCAGAAGCAACAGACAAGCGCTTGCAACACAAGCGAAGCAGCACAGACAGAGGGACCCACGTGACGCCCGAAATGCACAAGCCATGGCCAAGTTGAGGACCCCCCCCCCCCTCCCCTCCGCCCCCATGTTTTCCAACAAGACGACATCAAGCGACAGTAAAGCGGGAACGAGACGCAAGCGAATAGGCGGGTGATACAAGTTGGGAGACACAGTTGATCCCCCAAGTCCCCTTCGGAACCTACTACTTGCTGAGGGAAATTTGAAAGAAAGCGTTTTGCTCCGCAAATGCCTCCTCGCTTTCTTTAAGCACCATGGACTGTGCTTTCGAAGTAGCGTAGCGATCGTGGATGTCGGTATCCCGTGGACCCTTAAAGTTGAAAACTAACATTCCCATGCCACCACGCCCCATCACCCAACTTGTGGACGTCAGTTCAGCTAGGCGGGTGGCAAGAGGAAGTCACGCAACTTTCAGCTTTCAATGTTTTCCTGTGAGCATTGATCAAAATCGCGCGTAAGTGAGGGCGGCCATTCCAAGGACGGTACTCATCTTAGTCTTAGACGTTTCGGACGTAGGGGCTTGAGGTTTTAGGGCTGTCACATTCCAGGAATTGCAGGGTATCTCATCACCCTGTACGTTTCTGGGTTTAAAAAGCCCGAAAACCCTTACGGCTGCTCAAGCTGCAACACACACGGATGTCGTTGCAGGCGACCATTCTTCATGAAGCGAGAGCAAGAGGTCATCGGACGATCTGGCGATTTGCACGACACCCGACAACCAGGCATGACGGCCTTGATGCCACTGAGGCTGCAACTAGATTCAGCAATCGTACCCCGCGTGGCGCACTACTACAGCCTCCAGCAGCATCCCACCGAGGTATGCAGCTCAATCTGGCTACCCTGGCTGCTGTGCCCGGTTGTTGGCCGGGGCCTCTAAGTACAAGGCATTGCTTTTTCGTACTTGTATGTGGCACTTGGCTTATTCGCTTGCTCATACAGGTCGGCAGAGCTAACCCAAATGCCGAGGACGAGGCACACGATTGCTTTTGATCAGGTGGAGCCGTCTGGCTGTGTTTGTTGGATCTGCTTGGAAGGATGGCACCCGACCGCTTCATTTTGCCGCATCTTCTGGCAGTCTTGACGTTTGCAAGTTGCTGCTCGAGTGCCCCACCACATCAATCGTGGAAATTGCCTCTGCTGGTTGAACGGCAAACGTCTTTCCGAGGTACCACGCTGATGTACGGGACTCTCGGCCCTGAACTCTTGGACGTTCGCTATGTGTCCATGGGTTAGGCTGTTTGTCATCCGGTGGGCCCAACGGGATCTCCAGCAAGTCACCAGCGTCTTCCCATCCGAGGCTCAAACCGACGATGGCAAGGCAGCTTTCGATTTTGCGCCCTGTCCAAGTCCCGCTTCCCTGCATGTTCCCTTCGCCAGAGTGGATGTCCGGGGGCTGTCTTGGGGGCTCCAGAGATGCCCAGGTGCCAGATGATGCCATGCCGACAGCGAAACATTACCAGATGTGGGCCAGTGTGCTAAAGCGCAGCCTGACAGCGAAGGCCATCAAGACATGTCAAGACCAGATTCCCAGTCATACACATGAGGTTCCCGCGGTTCTCGGTGTCATGGTTTTGCTATTGACAGGCCGAGGCCGAAAGAGTACCAACCCCTCCGACTCAGACTGACGGCAGTGGTGATGCAAAGAGTGAGCTAAACAGCTCGCTACACGAACAAGAAGCTCAGCAGGAGCTTCACGGCGAATAACAGCCATGCCATGCTAGGCCGCTCAGCTTGTCCAAAGAGGGGGCAGCGGACTGCATGGTCGAACTGTGATAGCAAAGTTTAGCTAGGGCCAATTCTGAATCTTTTCCATCTAGACTGTCGAACACCTTGTCTCACCAATGTCGTTGGCACGAGCTCCTGCAGAAACAGGATAGCACATCAGAACATTCGACAGAACATTCGACAGGACAGGTGGCAGGACCAATGTTTTAACGACCCATTGTGGAGACCACGACATTGACAGAAAACGAAGAAGCCACGTTAGCGTGGGAAGAGAAGCACGCGCGCGTCTGTGGCGTCAAAAGGCCGGTGGAATGCAGCCAGCCAGGTAGCAGTGATGCTCATGCGAAGTTTGATTGAAGCTGCCGAAGCTGCCAGGCCGCAACGCCCAGCTTCCAGATCCGTGATGGCTGTGATGACGCGGCGAGAACAACGACAGGCGCCCCATCTGATCCACTGGAGCTCTCTGTCGGGTTTTCTGTCGTGTTGCTGGACATTGCTGGACACTTCATGTTGGCCATCTTGGGCGCTTGCGCCACTGCCTCAGACGTTGTTCCGGCAGCTGCACCTGAGCCGGAAGATCAGGCTCGAGAGCACTCCAAGAGAGCACGGATGCGACATTCCGTAGTTTGCATGCGTGCGCATGTGCTGCGGGTGCGAAGTTATAGTCTTCTGTCCGCTTGTGTCATGAGTCGTGGATCATTAGAACATTCATTCGGCATTCTGTGGCTTAGTACCTGGCTCCTGGTCCTGCTTGTTGAAGCATTGAGCTGTTCGCACCGAAATTGCAATGATTGCAGCACCATTGCAGATGCTGTCCCGGCTCCTGGCGCTCGAAGCTGAAGTGTCGCGACTGCGCCAAGGAGAGCCGAAAGCTCGACAGCAGCCGTAAGAGTCACGAAAGCTCCTTGGAGCTTGCGGCTTGTTTACAACCTTGTGTTGGGGCAATTCGCGGCTTGACCTGGTATCTTAGGCCCCCCCTGTCACTGTCAGTGTACATTGTCTTCCTGAGTAGGTGCTCCCCCCCCCCCCCCCCCCGACCCTTGGGCCTTCAGATTTTTGCCTCAACATAGGGATGCTGCAACCGGTTTGGCCCTATACTAGTACAGGTTTTGACAACGCCATACCGAAGACGTGTAGATTTTTGGGGGGGCAGTTCACGGGAACAAGCCCGGAGCCAAACTTTGACGAGTGGACTCAAAACATGTGCGGTTAGGAGCCCCGCCTCCAAGCGAGCGGCCAAAGACTTGGAGAAGCCAAGACCGTGGCACTCGTCACTAGCGTCACTAGCGTCGCTAGCAACGAGTTGGCATGATTTGGCATGGTTTGTGGAAGTGTGTGACAGGCTTTCTCTTTCACCAGGAGCCAGCGCCGACAGCCCGAGACGCGAGAGCCTGAGTTGATGCCTTGACAGAGGTCTCAGAGGCCGGTAGAACAAAATTCACGCCCGCGTCTCTTGTTGAGTCTGGGACGACGGTTAGGACCAGATGAGCGAGGTGCTGAACATGGAGAGGCGCGAACTGCACTGGACTCCAGCCATTGAGCAAAAAGGCTGTTGTGCCAGGGCCAGGCTTTGCTCAACTCGCTGGCCATGAGCCTGTTGTCCGGGAGCTCGCTGTCCGCGCCTCACAGCTTTCCCAGATTTTCCAAGGTGAGGTGCCCGATGGTGGCCGGTAAACTCCTGCTGAGGTTTGCTTCCCTGTCTGATGGTCAGACTTCTCCACCTTGGCTCCGAAGCTCTGCCCCAAGTATCCGAGTTCGTTGTTGGTCTCCTGGCATCTCGGAATCACATTGAGCTTTAAGCTGTTTGCTCTACTTTTCGTTGTGCCGAGACGGCCATGATGGCCATTTCAACAAAACTTCAGCGTTGTGCCTGGGAGTTCGCGCAGGCTCCCACTTACATTTGCGCCTGACCACCTGGCTTATGGTTCGTCTCCTTGCTGGGAGGTAGCAGCCTCCATCTATCCCACTTGACCAGAGGGCCTTTGCGGCATTGGACGTGATCGAAATCGGGCGGCGCTCGGTCTCCGAGCGCGGGGCTCGCGCAGGCAACGTGTATTTTTTCGCGCGCCCTCAGCAGCACGGCGGGTTTTCGGCATGAGCACCTTCGGCGCGCACGCTTGGGGCCTGCTGGGTGATGTTGTCACGTCTTGGAAAGACAACTCGCACACCACAACTGCGCGCATCATGAGCATCAGCGGCTCCAACCAAAAACCCGAAATGAGAATTCGCATCCAGCCCATGGGCCAATAATGTATACCTTCCCCCCTCCTGTGCGTGGTGTGGGATCCCGGTGGCGTGGTTGTGGCTTGGTTTAAGGGCTCCTCCCCCCTGGTGTGGGGCTCCCCCGCCTGTGGGCGCAGTTTCTGGAATCCATCACCCGGAACGTAGGACGCTCTTCACTTTTTCGGGTATCCCGAAGACGTGGCAAGATGAGAGCCTGCGTAAGATTGGCATATGTTGGCATTCTGGCTTCGAGGAAGCACTGTCTGGTGTAGTGTCGTTCCAGTCGGAGCTGACCAAGTGCTGGCCAATCGAGTCTCTTGGTCTCCCAGAGCGACCCTCGAAACGTACGACCTACGGTTTGGTGTAGTGCCTGCCCTGCACACCCCCCCCGCCCCGGGCCGACCAGGATTTAGGACGGTCCTCTACATCTTCATAACATCGCCTTGAAGCTGATGCACCATGGCAATCGCTATGCGTGAGTCTCAAAGGCAGCGGTGCCGCTGCTCTGCCGCAGGCCAGACGCTCGAGCGTACTCGAGTTCAATGAACCGTTCTTGTGAATTTGGAAGCTGACAAGATGCTTGCTGCTTGGCGTAGGCTTGTGCCTTTGCGATCCGGTTTCCTTGCTTCTGCCATCTTCAGGTCGCGAGGTAGCTAGGATGGCTTTGGTAGCCTTGCCGACTCATCCCGAAGAGTGTTGCGCCAGTTGCCCAGAATGGTTGCCGCGGCAATGGGGCGACACAGCAATGCTTCAGCGGTTGCTAGAAGCTGCTAATACTCTTCGAGAAAATGGCGGCATACAAGAACGAACCCGGGAGGCTTTCCGCGAGGCTTTCACTATACACATGCAGCAAAATGATGCGATTCACCTTGCGTTCTCCGCAGCTTTACCCTTGTTCTTCGAAGCTCTGAGACCTGGGGATGGTGGTGGCCATGGCGCTTCGTGCGGTCGTGGACAGCTTGTCTTCAAAAGGGACCATGCATCTGACAACATTGCGGCATGCATCGAGTTGTTGGAAATGCTGCAATCTCTCTCTCGATTTGGGGATCGTCCACCGTCCGATTCCTTTCCCCCGGATGCCCCGCAGGATGCTCCGCAGGATGGTGCAAAATGCCCAAAGTGGCAGTACGTTCGAGAGCTTTGCTCCCAGGCAGCACTGTCACTTGACATAGTGCGCCTGGTGTACTTGGCCAAGCATGCCAGGCGTTCCAGGCTCCATCCAAACAAGTCTCAGCCGTCCCTGGGCGATGTGCAAGAAGCATTGGTCCATACACCTGATGCTGCGGACAGACGAGTTGCTTCGACTCAATTGGTCCAGGATGCTGATGGCTCCCGTCCAGAGCCCACAGAGTTGCAAAACTCGCAAGGCATCATACCATCAGGCCCAGCAGGCTCCGGCGACGGAATCTTGATTCCCAGCGACGAAGAATACAGTCGCACCAGGCAGAATTCTTTAGTGCGGGCCGGCCGTTTCCTGAAGGCATTGCAGGGACCGATGGACCAGCTAAAGGGAGAGCGCGAGAGCTCACAGTCGGACCTTGTCATGAAGAATCTTCTCTTCCCAGCCTTTACAAAGTTTGTGGAGCAGCAATTGTTGCCGCTTTATGTTCGCGACCTTACCATTGCCACTTTGAGCGAGGCTTGGTGGTCTTATCAAAGCAGCTTGTGACAGATAGTGAGATAGTGTACTATAGCTGCATATTGTGCTTGTCCTTAGCTCCGCTTAGCAGGTGACGACATACTACTGTGGATTCGCTGTGGACTTCGAGGATGAGCGTGTAGCACGGCAAATTCTGGGCATCGGAGAGCGTTCTGGCCTGAAGAGAAGACACAGTACGACATCCTTGTCTTCAATGCCGGTCCTCCAGAAGGAGCCAGAGCCGAAGCTTCAAGACATGATTGAGGTCCGCCTTTCCACCTTTGCAGTGTGTCATGAGTCAAGTGAGTCATGCGCGAGGTACGTGCCATGATCTGCTCATATCTGCCCCATATACGTAATGCGAGATCAGTTCACAGCCCCTCGTTACAGGCAGCCGGTGCGGCAAGCAAGAAGAAGATGCGAAGCGAAATGCAGACCTCGGTGATTGAGAAGCGGCGCTATGGCCAACCGGCGCAACAGGATTACTTCGTACCAAGGGCCGTCGCTACACCTGCCAATGCCTTTCGGGCGCTCCGTCGTCAAGATGCCTGAATGCAGCCAGACTTGGGGAGGGCAGGGGTTCTGCATTCGGTTTCTGAAGCCCGTCCCGACCGGATTTACGTAAGGCTTTAGGCAGGCAGGTGGGACCTTGCATTTTTGTGCCCCTCGACCAGCAACAAGCTCGGCCAGGATCTCAATAGTTTCATATTGATCTCATGTCTTTCATTTTGTTTCATACATTCATCTCCTTCGGAGACAAAGTCTTTATCGACAAGTCCAAGGAGTCGACAAGCTCCGTGCCGCCCAAGAAGCCAGACCCGACGCCGGCGCTGGCGTCCAGCGTGTCACCACAGACTCCGCCTCGCGCTACGAGGATGGCAGAAGCCCCGGGAGAGAGTACTCCTCCCAGACGTCGCTTGGCTAATGCAAGCTTCCCTGGTTCCTGCAGATCACTAGGCCGAGATGTTTGTTATGGATGTTATGGTAGCTGCACTATAGTAACTATAGTACTATCTAAGGCACAACAATCAAGTCACCGGTGACTTGGGTAAAGGCTCCGCGTGGAGTCCAGGACGCACCATCTCCAGGCCCTTCCATGACAGCTGCTCGGCCCAGCAAGACACCACGGATGAACTTGAGAGGTTGTATCTCCACTCCAGTTGATACCGTTGCATGCTTTTTGAGGCAGATTGGACTCTGATGCCGGAATGAGATGCCTCGGGAGAGAACACTGCTCCAGCTGACTGGCCGGACGGTAGTAGTATTTCTCAGCAACACATGGGTGCACTTTCAGAGTTGCTTGGGCGGGTCAGGAGTGGAGCCGAGTGTATGCAATTCGCAGTGTGTCGTGCGGCACACGTGACGGTTTCATGCGGGATGAAGGCGAACACGATGACAGAAAAGCTGCATGCAGACAAGGTAAATGCAGCGTTTTTGCTGGGACGTGTAGGCATGTCAGCAAGCTTGTCTTAATTTGAGCGAAATGGAATTGGAGTGCAGCTGCAGGTTGGTGCAGAGACACCTACTCAGCCTGTCCGCGTCGAAGCTGACTCCCGGTGCGGTCGACTCGTTCAAAGATGCGGCAAGTCATAGTCATAGCAAGTCGGAAAGCAGATCGTGCCATCGGCAGGCCACAAGCGGAAGAAAAGCAGGCCCCGCTAGATGGTGTCTGCGATCATTCCGAATGGCTTGTGGCAGTAAAAGGTCCAACGGTGGCAGGAATGCATGAGCACATGATGTGGACAAAGTCCGCCCATGTCGAGTACGTTCAGTACTGGAAAGCTCACCTCAGGAAGCAGTCGATCAATCTTCTGCGGCAGTTACAGTGGATTCCGCAGTGCAGGCAGGTCCCCAATGCTGAAAGACTCTTGAAAGCTTGCACAGTCTGTATCTGCCGGTGCTCTGCGATGCCGCACACTCACACCAGGTTCCGGAAGCAGTCGCGGCAGGAGTGCAGACAGACGCGCAAGTCGACGACATTGGGGCAGCGAGTGAAGGGCAGAGGCTGAGCGAGACAGTTCCACCGCCGAGGTCCCCGTTCCCTTCTCAGAGCGCCTGAAGGGTAGAGAAATCGATGTCGTGGATTTGTCACTAACAGCACACGGCTCACCGCATACTGTTCTTTCAAGGACCTCGGATCTTTCAGAACTCTCACCACTTGCAGAGGCCCCGGGGCAACTTCGACCGCCACCAAGAGTAAAAGGGTCCTTGCCAGGCCACCACCGCACAAGTGCTCGCAGAAACTCCCCTCCAAGGCTGTAATACTGACAGTTGGCTGTCCAGTTTGGGCAGGGCATATGGCATTGGCATAGGTGGTTGCAAACGTCCAGGCCATGTACCTCAAGCACAGCCTGCCCCAGCTGTTTCAGCCGGCACACCACCCAACGTCAATCCCGAGGCCAGGGCAATCACGTCTTGCGTACATTGAGAGAGAGCATGGATCGAAAGATGCAATGTTGATCTTTCGACCCGCCGCACTGTGTTGCAGCAACCTTGGTGCCCATATGCTGTGAAAGCTACCATGAGGTAGGATCTGGACCGCTGCCCTCCAGACCCGTCGCAGCCTCTGAGGGCACATGCGGCGCCCGCCTCTAAATTTTCTAATTGTCGATACTTTTTGCGCTGATTGTTGCTGTCGTTTTGATTGTGTACTGCCCAGGCCGCAGCGGCTGCGGCGCAAGCGTCCGGGGCCAAGCCTTCACTTCTGCTCTGGCGAATGGCATTCTTCAGGTCTTGCATTGGCTGCCTTCGGCTGCCTTAGTAGTAGCGGTGGATGTGATTCACTCTTTGAAAACTCTTTTGCAAGACTCTAACCCCAAGACCCCAGTGCTGTACAGCCTTGGGAGGCTTGAGGGTTTAAAAGGCTTCATGGTGCAGATCCCAAACTTCCCAAACCACGGCTGCAGGCCGCAGCCATCATCCTTCTGCGCTGCACGCGTCCCTCGGTTTCCCTTGGTCTGGGACTTAGTGAACAACGTGAGCGCAAGAACTTGCTGCAGGGAGCTTCGGCACAGGTTCCTCAACAGATGCCAGACTGGCCAGTAGGTCTGGGGGAAGACTTTGCTGTGATGGCGCTGCTGTGCTGATGGACTGATGGTGCGGTTGTCTGCCTCGCAGAACCTCCATCACTGCCCCCGCACCTGCCGAAAATGGCAATGCAAGACGGTCCCGGCCCGAGACGTCACTGGCCGCCTCTGCAATTGAAAACTTCAGAGAGGGATCGTTTCGCAGCGCACAACTTCCTTGTGAGATTGCCGAAGTGTTGCCATGGGGCGTTGCCATGGGGCGTTGCCAGGCCTCCCACAGTGGGGCGCGAGTCCGGACCAAGCTTCACGGAGGCCCAGCGCAACAGCACACACATGCACACGTGGTGCTGGCCCCAAGAAATTCGCCAGGCCAGCAATGACGGCCTGGCTCTTAGAATCGAAGGTCAGTGTGAGCATGACAATTTCATGTCCTGCCCGTGACAGGCAGCAAGACCTTGTCCTCCTTCTCCGTTGGGTGTCAAGGTGCGGGCAATAATAAATGTGCACACTGCTGATTGCGATTTCAAGTTTCAAGATGAAGCTCGAGCAGAGAGCATAAGCTCACAGGCATAGTTACCATGGCGACAACCTGCACAACCGCCCCGGCATGGGAGTACAGCTATTGGGAATTCGGACGGCCCCAAAGGTTCTGTCTGACAAGATCTGAGTACGAAGCCTGTGGAGAGCAACAGACAGGGCGAGCAACTGCCAGGGCTCCAACTCTGGCACAATGCAATCAAAGAGCGAGAAGCGGAATCCTTGCCCGTCTTGATTGCTTGGCGGGTTTAAACCGTTGGATGCTTAGGGCGGGTCCCTGCTGCCAGCTTTGACCTTGCTGGTTGCACAAAAGCTCCAGGGTTTGGTTTCAACCATGAGTCATGAAACTGGCAGTTCTGGATGAAACGCTCCCAGCACAGCTTGCTGCAGCTTGTCCCCAAGACAAGTAGTACATCATCAGGTTTTGGTTTTTTTCTAAGAGCGGGTAACATGCCATCGCCCTTGTGCTTCAGGCTTGCGACTCTTGCCTACAAGGCCACATTGCCCATGCTGTGTCTGGATGGCCTTGGCTTGTTTCTTGATGCTTTCAGAAGGTCCTCCGAACAGGGCCGTTTCCAGCTTGGAGGAGAGACAATCCGTCGGGAGGGGGAGTCGAAAGGCGAGCTATTGCGCGTTGCACGTTGCACGTTGCGCGTCATTGCCTGGCAGATTGGGGCACTTGTCGTGCTGCATCGTGCATTAATGTGCCGTAGATCGCTTGCTCGGCTAAATTGGCGTGGCTCTTCGGACTGCGTCGTCTCAAAATTTTTCATGGCGAAGCTGTCATCTAATCCTGTTCGACTGTTCGAAAGGACGACTTGCTGCTCCGGCGCGCCTACGATGTGCCATCCTCGCAACAGACAGCGGAGTGTTTGTTCATCATCAGGGGTTTGAAAGGGGTTCACGGTGCCTCTCAGGTTTACCGGAAGCAACAGATCGATCTGCTCCACCCAGAGCTTTGAAATGGCTTGCGACCGCTTCTCGATGCATGTTCGAGAAGGGTTTTGAAACCCGAAAGCTGGATCACCTAGTAGGACCTAGCATCCCATACCATACGGTTACATTTTTGACCGCGCGTCTTTCTGCGGCTTTTCCTTGCATGGTCATGGCCTTGCACAAAGGGACTGTGCAAGCCCAGCGCTAATGACGTGTGGAGAAGGCTACTTAACCCTTCGACATACAGGTTGATGGACAATGTACAATGTACAGGATGCGACATCCATCATCGCAGAAAGAAAGTTCAGCCAAGCAGCGCATGCCCGCATACTGGTAAGGCAACTGTGTCTCTGTAAGGTAATTAAGGCGAGGTCAAAAGAACGCTTCCATGAGGAACTGTAGCAACTCATTGTCCCCATCCCCTACAGACCCACAGTTCACCTCGCTACGGCTCCCTGAGGGTTACATGCGCTCAGGCGAACGCCGCCCAACTAATGAAGCTCAACATCTTTTCGGGCTTTTGATCGGGTTGAGAGACCAGCAGTCCGCGCAAGAGATGCCTGGTACAGCCACTACAGTATGGTCAGCTGGCAAGCTTCAACATGCATGAGTGCGACCTCATGCGACTGCGCTCGAGAAGCGAAACCAAGATTACGATGACGTATGAGCGCAATTACAAAAGACGAGGAAAGGAAGAGAAGGGAAGAGGAGAGGAGAGAAGAGAAGAGAAGAGAAGAGAGACAGACCGGACAAGGAAGCGGGCCAGCGCAGCCGGGGTTTGGCCTCTTCGCTGAGCAGAAGCAGTAGAAGAAGAACAAGAAGAAGAGAGACCGCGACCCCCCCGGGGGCTTGCCCCCATGGCCCAAGAACGAAAGAAACAAAGACCCCTAGCTGCACCTGCAAGGCAAGCGGATTGCAATGGCGCAACTGTTCAGTTCCGGACGGTTTATTGCACGCAGTGGCTCGACTCACTGGCAATGTGCCACGAGCTGGCGCATGGTTCCACATACATCCTTGCGCACATTGAATACTTAGTATTACTTTGCCTTCTGAAGTGCGAAGTCATTGCAGAAAATGCAGAACAAAACAAGCTCAGCCTTGCACAGCTGACATGGGCAGAGATGCAGCTCTTGGAGGGCAGCTGCCATGATAAGGCACGGCTGCCAACTTTTAACTTTTGTAGCAAACAGTTGCTTCGATCCCTTGGTGACTTGGTGGCCTGTTGCAGGCTCTACCCACATGTTTGCGGCTTACGGCACTCAGTGGTGACATAGTGCTTTCTGAATATCCGAACCGTGCAGTTCCGAATAGGTAGGCACGGGCCCTAGGCAGACAAGCTGCAGAAAGACATTCAGGCTCGCTTCCGTGTGCCTACTGTAAGAGAAGTATAGTTGCTGTAGTCCGAGGAGCGGCAGAGAACTTCAAGGAATTCAGGGTGGTGCAAAACATTTCCCTTGTAGATTCCAACGATCTCTCGAGGAGGCTTTGATAGCTTGGCTTGGGAGAACTCTGAACTCAGGAACTCCGAGAACAGCTGGAGCTGCGCCAACAGGAGAATGAGGAGCAAAGTCGCAAAGCCGTAAAGAAATGCCCCGAAAGCAGCACCAGCAGCCTGAAGAAAGGCGGACACAAGACTCTTAGAGGGGCGCTATTAATTAAGCTTGTGCACAGGAGGAGATGGGCTGGGTCCACAGCTTGCAGAGTGGAGAATTGCGAGAACTTCTTACTGCAGCGCTGGTGCGACGCAGTGGAAGCCCATCTTTTAGAAGAGTGTGCGATGTGCCCCCCGGCCCCAAGGCCGTTTACGACAAGCAGCTGTACAGATTGGTGAGTTGTACGATCAAGTCCACGTCGCAGAGCAGGAGCAGACCGGCACGCCAGACCCCGCGCAGTGTAACTTATCACAATCACGCGTCAAGCGGTTGAGAGACATTGAAAGAGATTTGTCAACAATGGAGAAGCAGTCAACAGTTGACAGGAATGAGGAATGCAGCCACAAATGACAAGCAAGCACCTCACAATGCATCCGTGCCAGGAGGCACCTTACAGCCTCACAGATCATTGAAACAAAGGCGGAGACGCTGCGAGCTTCCGCATTGCCGCATTGCCAAACACATGCCTTCTGTTCACCACGTTGAACGGCTGCGTGTCCCAAGCTGTGCCAATCCGTCTAGCACAACGTAGCTCGACACATGTAGAAGCGACAGGAGCAAGATCGACTTTCCACCGAGCATCACACCCGGTCTTCAAGGGCGCGACAGTGAGCCGGAGCTGCCATCTTTGACGCCTTGTATGGCACATTAAGTCATTAAGTCACCGAGGCGGAAGCAAGCAGAGAGTGAGACAGAGCAATTTCATCATGGAGAGATCGAGGCCTTCCAGGCGCCTAGCCTGCAATAGCCTGCATTCGTCGAGGGAAAGGTGGCAACTGCTTCATGCTTCTCCTACTGGTAGCTGCTTGGACAGGTCAGAACTGAGCTGCTCCACAAGCTGGCCCTTGGTAAGGAGGTCGCCGCACCCACTCTGATCCATCCCGCAGCAACCAATTGACAAGCCACGGAAAGTACATTATGAGAGAGAGAGAGGGAGACTGGGCGATCTTGGGGAAGCCTCCCCGGGAAAGGGGACACTTATACATGTCTCACACCGACTTCAGACACAGACTGGGCGCGCCTTGTGCGCGGAGAGTGCATGCCCGCGCTCTTCAAGCCCTGGAGAAGAAGAAGAAGAAGAAGAAGAAGAAGAAGAGGGGGAGAGAGAGAGAGGGGTTGTGCTTTCCTGTCATCCGGACCCTGCTTGGCAGCTCAATTATTGGCTCGTTTTGGACCTGCACCTAGCTGGCAAAATGTGGCAACAGGAAGTGTGCAGCAATCTCTGTCTCGTGAGGTTGAATGACCAACTCACATGGAACAGCGCAATTACACACGCACACACACACACACACACACATATATATATATATATATAGAGAACCCATGCTACACGCAACAAAACTTGATCTTCAAGGTGAAGTATCCATGGAATAATTATTAAAGAGGGTCCTGCCCGTGCTTGTAGAGGTAAATAAGTCATGGCGCCGCATGTCGCCTTCGTACTACGCCGTGGGCTCTTGGGACGATTGGACAGCGTTTCATTTGCTCTGCTTCGACAAGGCCTCAAGAAACAATTTTGAAATTGATGTCGCACCTAATGCGGGGGGTCGCAGATGGCCCACAGAAGGGATGGCTGTGCAGGACACGGGTCTCCATGGGGCGAAACTTGGTGCACATGTTATTGCTGCTTCTTCGGCCAGACTGCAAGAGGTTGCTAGCACACTACAGTGTTAGTAATGTGTTGCCATGATCTGTCTACGGGCCCCCTGCTGTAGTAACAAACACCTCCGTGTCTGCTGAGGACGATGCCAGTCCGGAGGGCACCCGGGGTAGAAGAGTTCCAGATCGTGGAAGACAAAAGTTGGGCACGGCGTTACTTTCCAGTAGACGGAGGCACCAGCAACTGCTAAAAAGAAACTGCCGAAAAAGGGGGACAGCAACAAAACAAACAGCATGAGGCCGATCGATTGCAGGGCCCGAAGAACGGCATGGTGCCAATTGGCGAGCTCAGATACCCTGCCACTGCCGCGACCTGCAGGCAAAAGTTCTCAGCCGGGCGCACGTCGCATGCTTGCCTATCCTGCGGAATCAAACAAAAGCGCCGTTGAAGGTCACCTGGGATCCTGCAGGTCAACGCAACGTCAAGCCTCTCCACCTGCACAGAGAACCGATGAACAAACAGTCCTGCTTTCGGCTCTGAAGCACTTCGTGGACGATCATGATGGAGCTAAGGTGGCAGTTCATGGACCACGCCGGAAGGCCTGTAGGACGTCCCGTGGACAGTCGTAATTCCTCAACGGCAACATTTTTCCTCATTGGTCGCTTGGTCGCAGTTGTCCAGGTGGCCGCTGCTTTTGCGATGTTTGTTGATGTGGAGCTAGCTGCAACGTTTTCTCCAGAGCCCCGCGATAAACAAGGATGAACAAGGTTTCATGATCCAGGCAACACGTTTGCGTGGCGGTGTAGGGGTGTTCTCGCCTGAGGCTCCTGGAATGACTGGCAGGATTTTGTGGAGCTGCGGCCACGACCGCGGTCACGCAAAGAACCATCAGTACTCAGTCTGTTGCGCGGGATGCCACGCGGAGAAGATGAACGCCACTTTACGGAATTCGACCAAACTTCAGACGAACCCGTAGAGTCCATAGAGCCAGCTGCAAGGTCTTGGCACGTTGGAAGGTCTTCGTTGAGCCCAGGCAGCGATCAGATACATTGCGGCCGAATTCCAATTCACGGAGCGGGTACCGTGGAACTGCAGGCCCGACAGTGCCCGACTGCGCTTGCCTTCAATTCACATGGCGCTTGTGACACCGCTGTACCATGCGTGCGAGGTTGCGCAGGGACGTGATTGGGAACAGCGCTTCTATCCTGCCGATACATCCTCAAATGCCCAAATTCTCGGACCATCACGCCCTCCGCATGGCATGAATTGGCGAATTCATGTTCCTGACCGCTGCTGGGATCGGAGACCTAGTGTTGAGACTCATGTTTTTGACCAAACATGAACTTCACATCATGTCTACGCTTATTTGACCATGCTTGGCTTGGGCACTTTCCGGAAATGAGAGTTTGGGGGTTCTTTGATCGAGAAAGGAACCCTTCGCAAACGGACTAAACCCCGCTAAAACCTTACAAAACCCCACCAAAACCTGACAGGGCTCACTAAAATCTGGTAAAACCCCTCTCAAAATTCGGACAAAGCCCCATTAAAACCTGACAGCGAAAAGCAGCGTGTACATCGCACCAAGTCTTGTCCCTCGTTTTTTGGAGAAAGCAAGATGGAGAAATCTGGGTGCGATCTACGCGCCTGGCTTTTTGAGATAACTACAAGTTTTTGGGTCCCACAAAGTGTTGTCAATCGTTTAAAATCCCCAAACGTCCTGCAATCGAACTCTTCACCCTGCACTCGCTCAAACATCAAGCTGTTCGGGCTCAGCGGGGTTGAAGGCTCCCACGGCATTCCCTATGTTTCCCGTTTTTCGGCCGCCCTCCCCCGTGTTTTCCCGTTTTTCGGTTATACAATCATATACAGTAATGTTATATATGATGATTATATGTAATGTTCAATGGCCATTTTCCCTACGAAATCCCTGGGTTTTCCCATGTTTTTTCCCTCCACTCGTCGGGGGCAGCATGCGTCGGATTGTTTTAAGGCTTTTCAGCGTTTCCGACAGGCATATGGTGAAGGTAAGGAGCCGTCGATCAAAGAGGCACAACGGGGGGTTTTCAAGAAACTTGCCCAGGTTGCAGGTGGCTGAGTATTACCTGGACCTTCGGCAGCAAGGAAAGCAGGAGTTCCTCAGCTGGCAGCTGTGCTTGGCTCTTTCCCGGACCACCCAAGAGACATAAGAAGAGTTCCAAGGTGCTCTTTCCTGGAAGTTCCTGGACCAAGAAGCTAGAGAGATGGATATCTCGCAAGAACTCGACGTGCTGCTCTCAGGTCCCGCAGACATAGCGCAAATTGCACCCAAGCTTTGATTCTAAACTCTGGCAGGCTTCCTTTCAAAGTGACCAGTGGCACATGGTGGCAAGGTCTGGCCAACCCCGTTGATTTTGCCTCAGCCGTTGGCTCCTGGCAGCTCCGGGTTGATTTAAGTAGCCGCATCCAAGACACTGAAACCTTGAACTGCCTAGCATGGCCTTATCTCTTGTGTGATTCTTGTTACGTTGGTTTGTGACAAGTGATGACAAGCAAGCGACCAGCAATTGACAAGCAAGTGGTTGAGGGCTGGAACCATGTAGATGCTACAGCTTTTTACAGCTACTGACGACAACCGGCACAGAAGTCGTCTTCGCGAGCCTTCACAGTCTGCGCCATGAAGCTCATCAGCGACATTTTTCATAGCCACTGCGGTGGAGACGGAAAGGTCAGCCCCAGCACACTGAGGCAAGTTCGGGCATGGAGGATGCCATGTGGTTCTTTTGTAGAAGCGGAGAGAATTACCAGGCTGTCAAGCGTTAGCGGCTCCGTTGTCCTCCCGTGGTAGTGTAGGCATGTGTAAGCAATGTAAGCATGATGAGTCAGTATGAATGGCCTGCCTTTTCCAGTGCCGCGAGTAGCTGCAACATGGCATTGCTGTCAGGGAGCTGCTTGTGTCTCTTGGCGACCACAATCTTGGGATATGGGACACAGCAGACGTCGACACGATTCTGGCGCGATGGAGCGATAGAAGCGCAATTGACTTCGACGAGTTTGTGAGCTGCTAGGTCGCACATACCGACTACTAGCAACGCAATATAGCATGACATGGCACGATGATCCTTGCATATGCTCAGTGTATACAGTTTTTTTTCTGGCTGAGCCATGTGCTCCCTCCCCAGCTCTGTGGAGGTTGGGTGTACCAAGATTGTGCTTTGCTCTCCCCGCGGGATTGCACCGACGAGTGCCATCACAGCCCTCGCCATCTGACAATCAATTTTGACGTGCGGCTTCTTTGCAATGGCGCATGCTGCACACCACAGGTGTTCGTAGGTGTTCGTGCCGCTTCGTGCAACAGCAATGTGAATCGAAGACTCGTTCTCCGCTGTGATGCGGTCTACAGCTAGAAAAAAAAGTAACCTCATGTGGGCTTTATAAGGAACAAGACGCTAGTGATGCGAGACAAGACTGCGGGCAAGTCCGTGGAAGTGGTCATCAACGAGGCCAGAAAAACAGAAAGCGATAATTATTTTACTTCGAACATCCGGGCACTTGAGGGAGTCTCTGGGGTTGGGAATTTCAGGGAGTCTCTGGGGTTGGCTCCAACGTTCTATTCTGGATTCTAAAGTTCCTTCTGTTCAGGTGCTGGCCGAGACCTGCTGGGGACGAGTGGAAGACGAGAAGTGGATCCTTGAGTCTGACAAGCAGCCTGGCATCGTTTTGCCTTGACTCGGAGGTCCTGGGCAGGTTTCGTGGTTGTTTGTCCCTCAACAACCTCCAGCACCACCATTTCATCGAAGCTTTGGAGCTGTGTTGCGCCATGGTTTGTGGATGTTTGGGGCAGAACTTGCCAAGAGCTGGGGTGCATTCAGCTGAGGCCTTCCTCCCTACGCCCGGAGACGTATGTCGCCGGTGGCGAGAGCCTTGCCACTTGCACTCGTACAGTGCTTGCCACCTCATACTTGAATGCAAGCGCCAGGAAGGTGCCAAAGCAAAGCATAGCAACAAAGCATCGCTGCCGCCTGTAGGTTAGCTACGCGGAGTTTCTGGAGAAGACGATGCCAGGAAGTGCCGCTCGAAAAGACCGGCAAAAGCTGAAAGGCTTCAAGCAACCAGCATACTCCATGTGGATTTTCGCATGACAATGTGTCAGGTGCATGTCGAACATGTTCGCAGCCCTGCTTTCGCCAGGCGCCTTTAGCCTGCCAGGGCATCCAGGAGAAAGCATGGAGCATTCTCACAAGGAGTTGTGCAAGCAGCTGATTTATCCAGCCCCCCGGACAAAAACCGTCGCCGGTTTGAAGGATCCGAGTGCCGCTTGAGAGCATTGAGAGCATTGAGAGCATTGAGAGCATGTCCCCAAGGATGGATCGCCTGTTCAAGTGGTTCACGCCTTCTTCCGCTTGCTCGCTGAGCTGAAGCGATCCAAGAGGCCCCCCCTTTGCTGAGCGAAGAACGGCCATGGGCCATGCCCTGACAAGGTGCTGTGCAAGTACTGCTAGAGGTAGTCAACACCTGCTGAAGACGACTCACTCTTTTTTCTATAGTCTCCAAAAAACGTTATGTTCATCTCTGTTCAGGAAAAGCCCAAGATAATGGTTGACACTTGAGACAACATTCTCATGATGGTTCTAAGGAAAGCTGTTTTGTTGAGACATTCTGTGGCCAAAGGTCCTTTTGCCTGATCTTTCGAAGCTTTGGCGAGGCTGGAACTCGGACTAGCTGACCACACCAGTGCAATGTTTGCCACGCATCCATGCCTCACCCCCTCGCCGATAGTTACATTCATAATTTCACATTGTTCATACAGGTTCATACACCATCCGCTTGTCATCCTTATGTTGAGACAGGAAGGCGAAGTGTTGAACGACAGGACTTGGAGCTGGTGGCACGAGAGCTGAACGCATTCTGTGAAGGGAAGCATCCGATGTTTCCAGGACTGTCCGATGAACCTGTTCATGCCAGAGTTAGCCTGCCGACATGCGCTGTGGATGTTGTAGGATTATGCATGGACGGAAGCGACGGCGACCCTGACTATCGGTTTCATCTCACACACCCAGAGCGCTACGGCAACTTCCATGTTGTGCCTGAGCAGCATACGTCCGGGCAAACCCGGGCACAGCCTTGTTTTTTTACTTTTTTTTGGAGGAGTGGAGGACACTGAGATGCGCCTCTTGGGTTTTTGCTTGATACCGCTGCCGAACCAGCGTGTCATGTTGAGGAAGACGACGAGCTGCACCTGGTGCTGGGAACCATCGAACAGCCTGGAGAAGGACGTTTCAAGGACTGCCATCCCCGTTGGATCGCTAGCAGCTATCCTCATCCGGCTTCTGCACGGTGTGGCCGTCCCACCTACACAAAACAGCCGGCATGCCCAACACAGGACGTCGAGGACAAGAGCCTTGCCTTCTTCCAACAACATGAGTTGCCAGTCCAGAAAATCATTTCAGGGACGCGCCGCGCTCAGCCAAGCCGAGCCAAATCCATAAGTCGCGATGTGTGACTGTCCTTGTTGGTTTGGCCAGGTCGGCCGTGGTGGACTTCATTTGGGACTTGTCGTCAAAGTGCGTGACAGCTGGCTTCAGAGACAATTTTCAGTTCTGGAAAGCCAAGAACCACAGCCAGGACTGATAACTGCGTCTGCCATGGCAACATATGGCAACAAACACAAGCGAAGCAATTTCATAGTCATGTGACGTGTGCTTGCTGTCACTCGCTGTCCCCCTGCAGCCTTGCACAGGAGGGTGGCAAATTTTTCCTTTTCGATGCCTCACGGAGCACGCAGCGTCATGAGATGTTCTTTGATGACAATGTGCATTTCGACGACTTGAAGATCGTCCGCCCATTTAACAGGCAGCTCTCAGAGAGCATGAGATGTCGCGGTTTGTTTAAGCATGATGGGGACGTTGTAGTACTTTACTGGTACGCAGAAGTATGGGTCAGCATTGTCAGCTATTCTTAGACCGGAGAGTGGAGATAGTCCTTCAGCGTTCTGCTCTTTAGCTTTTCTCTTGCAAGCAGGCTTCGACAACGCAAGTCCTGGTGGGGCCTTCCGCTGCTGCAAACGCACGTGTGCAGTCCTGAGGGTTCGAGCACTGCCTCATGAGTTCATACTCGCGACAACCTATCCAAGCTACCTTTTTTTGAGACAAAATTGGTTGCACTAACGGCAGCCTGTGACAGCCAGTTCCAGGTGCAGAGCGGATGCTCTCGCCGCTATCAATGACGACTTGTACTTCGTCGCAGAAGTCCAAAGGCCCGTACTTGTCATTTGCGTGGTGCCTTACTTTACAAGTGGTCAGAAAGAAGGATGGAAGCCAACTACGAGCACAAGCTTGCAGCAATACAGCGCTGCAGCAACTGCAGCTTGGCAGTTGGTTGAGTTGCGCTGAAACCCCGAGACACCCCAAGACCATCTGCAAGCCTTTCAGGTTTGCGACGCCTGCCCAAGCAGGGTGCGCAAACCGTTTCAATCCCTGAGCTGCAACGCGATGGGACACTTGGCCATGGTACATGGATGCTCATACTACAGCGCCACATAGCTGCCGCATTCAGCAGAACATGTAAGCTCTGCAAGCCGAGGAATTACGATGCATGGGAGGGCCTCCGAAGGGATGACAGTGTTTTGCCGCTAACATCAGACGCTGATGCAGACTTCTTCTCGCCTACTGCCCTGAGTTCTAAAGGAACCCAGAAGTGAACGCGGGGGTTGAGTTGCTGCACTCATGCAAAAGCCCTTGCAGTTAAAGTTAGCCTTGTGCCCATGTCTTGTGAGGGTCACACCAGGCAGCTTTAGCGAGCCAGGGGCCTTCTGCACAAAAAGCTGGCGTGACAACAGTCGCTGAGCCAAGCTCTTGATAGGCCGTTGCAGTGAAAGCCTCATATATTGAATATATTGCTGATGGCACATAGGAAACTGTAGTGAGCTGTGGGAGTTCATGCGCGGCTGCATGTGCAGAAGGCTTGCAACGACTTTCGGCACCACCATTGCTCTGCACTTGTTCAGAGGGCACATATTGCCTCTGCACAACGGACAATGCGCCATGTACCTTTTCAAAAGGAGTTCTCCGGGATGGCATGGACACCGACATGCCAAGAAGCAATAGCTACACTAGGCTACACTGCCACCCCACTCAGAAATCCTCGTATGCTTTTGCGACTCTGAGCTCTCAGTCTCGGCGTGAGAGCTGTCACTTCCTCTTGAGAAGCCGGCAGCAACTTAAGCACATTTGCACTTGGTCGGCTTCCAGACAGGGGGGACTTGGATGAAAGCACACTGCCTCAGTAGCCTTATTGTCTTTACACGTCCCTGCCTGCTTTAAGGACGGTCAAACATCTGCACGATTGCATACTGAGTGGCATCCACTAGCCTGGAAGGGCAGTTGCAATGTGCCCACAAGGAGTTGAAGCGCGCGATGGCACACAGTGGGATGAAGAACCCGGAGTCCTTGACGTTCCCCCCAGGGCCGCCCATTGATTGGGGCTTCGAGCGTCTCATTCAGATGAAGTAGGTGTAGGGCATATTGGGCATAATTATTGGGCATCTAGCCCTCAGTCATTTGTTGACCATGCGAGATACATTTCATCCTCGGCAGGCAAGGCCAAGTAATGAGCTCTTGCTGTGTCATGAGGGCTGCGTGCTGTCGTGCCGCTTTCTGCAAGTCTGTTTTGAAGCGTTGAAAAGGACCACAGGCTGCACAGGCTCTGACTGCCCAGGTGCACTAAGAGCCGCCCAGAGCCACCACCTGCACCCAACAAGGCATTACCTGCAAAACAATTCCATCCGGACGTCAAGGAGATGCCAGCGACTGCCTCCCGCTTGCAAGGGCAACTTTCTGTGGCTGAAACGGGCTCTACACATATGCCTTGCAATAGGGCCTGGCAAGGCGCTCCTCTGGCGAATTTGCGGCGGCTCCGAAACAAACGGCCACTTGGTTTGAATTCTGTTGTGCTAGGCTTGGTGACGCTCTCCCTCCCTTCCATGAACTGCTCCACGCTGGATCCAGATTGCAGGGCATTAGGATCAGGATCCTTTCAACCAACATGGAAGTGCTGGCAAACTGTGCATTGTTGCATGTGCAGTTCATTCCCATCCTTCGTAGAGACGAAAGGAGACGAAAGGAGTCAGCGTGCGGATTTTTATGCCGAGAGCAAGCACATGCAAGCACACTATCAGAAAAATGACGAGACACCAGCCTTACTAGCCCAACCCCATGGATCAGCGGGTCCATAGCGAGCCCTCGGCTGCAGTCGGCCATGGGAAAGAAGGCCAGAGCTTTTCACAGCATGAATGGCGAAGCGTCATTGCTTGACGCACTGAATAGCTGCCACCGGCAGGCGTTGAAGAGACAAGGAAGTAGCAAGGTGACTTGACTGTGTGGCTGGGCGTTCCATTGACCGTGTTGCTTTCCTGCTGTGCTTAGTCAAGGCCCTGGCTGGAACGCCGAGTAGCACAACCAGCAAAGCCAACAAGGCACTGCGGCAACAAATCATGGCTCCGTGTCTTCACCCGTGCTGTGCTCTGTCGTACGTATCCTCCGGCGCGCATGGCATTCGGAAATCAATGAATCAGATCGCCTGTCTTGCATCACAGCCTTCGTTTTGCCCAGTGACCTTTCTGAACGATAATGAGAAGCTTCATGATTGTCGTGTGATCGGCCGCCTTATCTTCTCGAGGAGATCAACCTCGATGATCTGCTGAGCGACCTAAGCCCAACCAGTAGCAAAGCTGCCACTTGACTGCAGTTGCGAATATGGCAGTGCATCTCTGTGTGTTCGGTGTCCCTGGTGGTGGGGCTTGCGTCTGAGTCAATCTGAGTCTTCGGGAAAGAAATCATCGAAGAAAAAGGCCGCCGAGGTTGGGGGGGTGATGTTCACCCGTTTGGTGCATATCGCTCGTATGAAACAGGCGGTTGGGGGCGGAAGTCTCTAATTAAAGGTCCTCTAAGGATCTGATTCAATATGATTAAAGGTGGTGATGTCCCCAAAAAACTGTCCCACGAGCACACCCCAAGGGCGAGCCCAAGTCCTATTCACGAAAAGCGGAGGTGCGAACACAGGAGAAGACGTCCGCATGTTTGATCTCTGCCGGAGGAGCGTCGTAAGGCCGAGGCTGCCTTGCGGCTCGCTGAGCTGCAACGACAGGAGGAGACTCGGGCGCTTACAGTGGGCTTACAGGCTTCGAGTCCTAGTGTGACAAGTGTGACGTTGACTTCGCATGACTTGTTTTTGACGTATTGGGGCCGGTGGTTTCGAAAAGAATGGCAAAGACTGGCACCGGCCTATCAATGCCGGGGAGTCAACAAGGCGACCTGAGTCCGACCCGCAACCTCGTGTGCACACAACAGCAAGTACCCTTCGTTTGAGCCGACACCTTGCACAGCAGCATAAAGCAGCATGATGCAGCATATGTTTCAGGTTCCACATCCGACGACCCTTGAGCCCTTGAACCTAACAGCCACTATCACATCATATCGCACCCCTACATTCCCCACAGTCGTTTCTTCATGTTGCGTTGTGGCGGGCGAGGCACATGGATGCCCATTGCACATCAGGTTGCGACCAGTCACACCTGCACTATGTCATATCTTGTCATCCCTATGGGGCCCTCACAGGAGGAGGCCGAGCAGCAGCTGAAGAGCACCCTCGCGTTACAGGAGACGGAACTTCGTGTGCACCGCCCTGCTCTCAAGCAGAGGTTAGGCGGTGAGTCGAGAGCCATACAGACAGATACAGACAGTCCTTGTGTGACAATGTCAGCGTAGACACCTGGATTTTGAGCGGTGAGGACGAGATTCTTGAGCGTGCAGTGCGGGCAGCCAGCCTCGCCAATTCTGCTGTTGCGGCAGGCTGGCCGAACATCTAGCTAGTCAATTCCCCAGCAACATGATCTGATGTTGACATGAGCTTCCAAAAAGCGTGAAGGAACAAAGACTTCTTTGGATTCTCGGGAGGCTTTCGACACTCCAGTGCTGTGCAAGCGGATGGCCGCCACCCATTTGCCATGATCTTCATGACATGTCCATGTGCAATCATGCAAACCATGTTTAAAGGAGCTCACAAACGCAGTAGTAGTAAAGCGACGCATCAGCAACGACACCCAGCTCAGGGAAGGGTTCTCATTCCGGTTGGGATCGAGGTCCAGGCTAGGGCGGGGCGGGCCAAATTGAGCTCAGCCACCCCACCCCTTACTAAGCCAAATCAGCAAGGGGCACTCCTTCGCATTCCAGACAACCTCCTCCAGATGATGGAAGCTTCTGCTTGTAAGGCTTGCTGTGCTTTGGAACATCCGGACGGGGTCAATGCCATTTGCCAGCAGAGCTCGGCCCTGTGACCGCGGTGGCTGCTGGCAACGTGGCTTCAGTGGCCAGAAAAATTGCGATGTCTTGAACTGAAGCAATTGTCATCGGCTCGACATGGTACACGAAAGGGCCCGCTGCAGGCAATTTGCACACCTGTGCCATTCAAGCAGATGGAACGCTACAGTGCTTTGGAGATGACAGATGCTTGGCCGATGTGCTTTAGACTTCTTTTGACTGTCTGCCGATCAAAACTGAAACGAAAGCAGCAACAAGATTCTTGCAACTGAAGGCTTCAGCCAATGCAGGGTGCCTGCTACCCTTGGCGCTGTCGCATGTGTGGCAGCAGGGTTTGGTCACACATGCGCTGTAGACCAGCAAGGCAGGGCGGACAGCTGGGAGAGCCTCCGTGCAAGAGTCCGAGAGCCAGACTGCAAAAAACAACCGCTCTTTTACGCTGGTTTTGTCCAGGCCAGCTCCATTGCTTCGGCGACAACTATTACGGCCAGTGCACCATCCCAGAAGAGCTCAAAGAATGCGGCCGATGCAAGGCTGTTGCAGCAGGTTTCCGGCACACCTGCGTCATCACCACAGAAAGCCGTTTGGTGTGCTTCGGTGATAACGGCCTCTTGTCTCAACCATGTACCAACCAAGAAATACTGTACCAACATCAACTAGACTATGACAGAACAGTGTGTATACAGACCGGAGCAGCTAGGGCAGCGTGGACCAGCTTTTTTGTGTGACGGGTCCAGGAGATTCTGTGTTCTGGAGTGAGGCTGCGGCCAGTGCAACATTCCAGCGGACCTTGGTCCCGTGAGGCCCTGTTGTGTTGCGACCCCGACAATGCCGGAAAGCTATATGATTGGCGATGATGCGCAGTGGCGTACAGCACAGTCTTGTCAAATGCGCACCAGTTCCCAGCAACAGGCTGGTCGCCGCGGGTGACTTTCACACCTGCGCAGTGACAAGCACCGGCCGGCTGCATTGCTTTGGAAGTAACGCCTCTGGCCAGTGTGACGACCCAAAGAGATTGCAGGAGGTCATCGTGGCCTGGATTGCGAATTCTGAGCAAGTTGCAGTGATTATGCCCCTGTCTTGGCACTTGCGGCCTCGTGTGCCCAGGCAGTCACTGCTGGCTCGAACTATACGATAGCTTTGTCGCTTGAGGGCAAGATCTCGTGCTTTGGTGCCTCTGGGCATGGGCAGTGCGATCTGCCAGAAGAGCTACAGCTCCTGTTTCCACAGGACCACAGCTGGGCCTTGAGCTGGGCCTTGTGGCAAGATGGCCTTTTTTTGAATTGCACAGCAAGCAGCCAGCACTGGGCCAGCACGCGTCCCCAGGAGCCAGAATATCTCGAGGAATTGAGTTCACCAAGTTTGGGACTCGAGGCCGCAGACCTCCCTCTGGAGGTGCCGCACCAGTGGTCTTGCAAGTGGACTGGTACGCCTGGTAAGCAGATGTAAGCAGATTGCACCCTCCAGGACCTACAGGAAACTGAAAACCCCGACTTGGATGCCCTGCCGCCTTGCTTAGCATTCAGAATGAAAAGCCCTGCAATTGTGTGGCTTGTGTGGCTGTGGACTTGTGTGTCAGACTGGCCCGGGTGCACAGGCTTGCAGAAGACGCAGCCTACCCACCGGAGGCGGATCCTTGAGCTAGCAAGTCCAATGACTGGCTTCACCCTAACAGGGTATGTTACGGTGGCCTGATTTCATAGATAGAAGCACAGAAGCTGAGGAGCAGTTCGGAATGGCCTCCACTATGGACAGCTTTGCTGAGAGCTTCACCACCATGGACACTTCAGCAAGTGAGTATCAGGAGCGGCAGTAGTGTGCCTGTGCCAAATCATGGCCCCACGTGGGAGCATGCAGGAACCATGCCCCTGCAAATATGTTCTTTGCAGGAGGCCGAGCCTCCGGAAAAGAACGCTGAAGAGCAAGCTCAAGCCAGAATACAGGCCGAGACTCTCCACATCCACATCTCCCCACATCTCCCCACTCTGTGCAGCTCACAGCACCCGTCTGACAACATGTGGTGACAGTTAAAGTCCTCACCCACAGAACACGCCCAGGCTTTGCACCTACAGGTTGCTGAGGCATGGGAACTGGCCTGGACCCTACAATGCCTACAACTCAAGTAACCACCAGAACACCAGTGGTCAGACGAGTCGTAGTACAAAATGAGGCTTTGCGTCGTAAATTGGTGGCTGTTGAACCCTGTTGAAGGTGACTGCAATGGCACAGCGATTTGCAGACAAAGTTCGAGGGCTGTCTGCCGGCAGTTTCCACTGCTGCATCATCCTGGCAGATGGCCACGCGGTATTCTTTGGTGCTGCCCGGCTGCACCGCTCCCAAGCGACTGTGACAGAGTAGTGTCTGACAATGATTTTTTTGCTGCTTTCTGCTTCATGGCCAGCACTGTGTAGCATCGCCAATCCAAGGATGACAGTGCCAACCAGTGCACGGTGCCTGATAGTTTCGTCCCTTTGATTCCGCAGCTGACAGACAGCGAGCTTCCCTTGGCCGTTCTAGACACAGGCAAGCCCGCAATTTTGTTGCCTCCCACTTCAGAGGAGGATTCTCTGGCCGTGACAGCGGCAGCCGAAGCTTAAGAGAATTCATTGATGCAATTCATGCGCAGTTTCATTGGCGCAGTTGTGGCTCTGAGAAATCAGCTCTCTGACAGCCGAAGGCTTCAGATGCCTCAGAGTTCAGTTTGTGCATGTTGTCGTGCTTCATGCAAATGCACAGGGGCACCAGACTCCTAGTCCTAGACTATCCTAGATTCCTGGATTCCTCATGTTCTGGAGAGATCTGGAGAAGGTAGAGAATCTCAGACAATCTCAGCATCCTGCAACCCAGTGATTGCCATTGAGTGTGGGCGAAAACCTGCGGCTGGAGGAAGCAAGTTGCCACTTGCGGTCACCTACTAACAGTTTGCATAGCTGCATTGTGAAAGCATGAAGGGGGCTTCAGTCTAGTCAGTCAACGGGGTGATGTGAGCCTGTGTTATCTGTTTTCAAGGACAGAAGTGGGCCCAACATAAATGATCTGACTTACAGTGACTTACATGACCTGCCAGGGACCCTTGCCTTGGCCACCCAACATCTGAAGCACGAAGGTCAGCATTGCTTCAGCTCACGCGTCATAAATGTTATAGCTCGGTGCACTTTTTGTTTGATATTTGGCTGCCACTGGGCCGAACTTCATAAACGCTTCGCGCACTCGCCCCCAACGGTACAGCTGGGAGCTGGCCAGTGGGCCCAGGCAACCCTGTCGAGCCTGTCGGGCAACAGGTCTGCAGCAGGTCAGATTTCGAGAATCTTCGAGACTTCGTGTAGAGGGCATTAGGAGTTTAAGGGGCATGAGGGGTAAGCGGCAAGTGCTTCAATTGCCCATTCCGCACATTGGCCCCTGGTCCGAGTGTTTAAGGTGTCATTGTTCGCATGGGGCCCGCCATCCACTCCCCTCAGGCACTGGGCACAACTGTGGTCTGCTCCCTTAGTTCGCTTGAGAAAACCTTGGACTGGACGTGTTGGTGTCACGGAGGCAGAGACTCGCCTATCCACCGGTTCCATCGTCTGGGAACTCGAATTGCGCGGAGCAACCTGGCATGCATGAAACATGTCACTACGTCGCCACGCGACAAGGCCTTCTGCGGCTTCTGGGGGCTTCTGAATTGCTGAATTTAGTGCCTGTATCATCAAAGTTACAATCCGCAGCCATCGAGTGACTTCTGAGCTCAGATCCGAGGCCCGCTTGCATTTCCGCAAGCTGAGAGGCAAGGCTCTCTGCACACACCTGGCATCGCCTGGCCGAGCGCTGCATTTGATCCCTGTGTTGTTTTGAGTTTTGCCAGGCGAAGGTCCCACTGAGGGCTGGATCAGCACCACTGTCAACCGGAAGGCCCTGCCTTGAGTGCATCAGAACTCCTGCGAATAGCAGAGTTGCTCCTTCAACATGTTTCCTGAAGGTACTCGCAGACCGCTGTGTACTGGAAGCGTCTCGTCGTGACCAGAACACAGGTGACCATGTTGTTAGTCAGGGTGCTGCATATGACAATGCACTTGCCATGGACCATCGATTCAACTTGCAGAGATGCTCGTGTCTTCACTGCACGATCACGAACATGAGTGCTGTTGTAGGGGGCTGCGTGACGTTGGGTTCAAGTCCAATCTCACCTCCCTCCCTCTACCTACTTCCAGCTGTCACTCAGGAACACCCCGTGCCTGGCATCACAGAGATGTGCCAGCGCAGCTTGAGCTGCTGCTTGGCACAACCAGCACAAACCCAAGCCACATGCATGCGCGCGAAACCTAGGCGAAAACACGATTTTGAAGTTGCCGCATGCCGAAAACACTGCAAATACCAATGTTTTCGATGCTTCACACGATGGATGCACAGGTCCCAAACTCGACAACCCTACCACCACCACCACCACCACCACCACCACCACCACCACCACCACCACCACCACCACCACCACCACCACTAGCACCACTGCAACAACCGCAACAACCCCGACAACCCCAACAGCCGCAACAAGCCCCACAATCCCAACAAGCCCCACAACCCGATAGTGCGCGCCACTGCGGCCTGCGGGAACATAAGGCACCCCCCCCTCCCTCCCCCCCCCCCCTTTTTACGCAACTCTCCACAACCCCCACAACCCCCACAACCCCCACAACCCCCACAACCCCCACAACCCCCACAACCCCCACAACCCCCACAACCCCCACAACCCCAACACCCAACAACCCCAACAACCCCAACAATCCCAACAACCCCAACAACCCCAACAACCCCAACAACCCCAACAACCCCAACCGCCGCAACAACCGCAACCACCACAATCCAACCAACCCAATCAATCAAGCTCCACAGTTCTTGTTTTCCATCTTTGTATCAACACCAAGTCAAGGAGGTGCAGTAAGACGTGAACGGTCAGTCAAGGTTGGTAGAACCCCCTCTTCAAGTCAATCCCAGAGACATATTCAGCACAATCGTGTGTTACGTATGGCCCACCATATTCTGCTTTACTACGCTCAGATCATCACAATATTGCATTTGGAATGCTAGACGATGCTAGATTGCATTCTGTACTAAACATTTGAGGTATTTTGGGGTTAGAGTTTAGTAATGCTGTTGTTTGGATTCGGACTTTGGTTTCCGGCCAGGCATCTTCCGCACCATCTTCTATCTGAACAAACTCAAAGACAGACGTTTTCGCCGGCGTCCGCAGGTCAGGCAGGTCCAAAAAAAGTGTTCAAGCGGCATGCCAACCATGCGGCTGGCAAAACAAGAAAAGCGTGTGTGAGCATCAGTATCGAAAACGAAAATAACCTTGATTTTTAGAACAAAGCTATGCGCGGTGATGTGCTTTGAAAAGCCGGCAACAGTGACAAATGTGGATTCTGATCGCTCCTCTGTAGGGCCATGCCTCAACTGCCGTCCAGTGACAATGCCTAGTTCTTGAACATAGGCCATAGGCGAAAGCAAAGGTTTCCAGGAAGTCGAGCAGCTGAGTAGGAGCTAGGCAACTGTTGGAAAAAGGAGCTATTCAACTTAGGCAACACCCGGCACATCAAGTCGGCATTCTGCGACGTCAATGACATGGAGCTCTTCGAGGCCCTCTGGTCTGAGCTCGATGTTTCGGGCAAGTACAGGCCGCCTGGTGGTGACTTGGTGAGAGAATGAGTCTCTGAGGCATGACGCACAAAAACGCTCAAATTGACGCTCCGTTGCGGGGTCAAAGAAGACTTCGGAGAGTCTGCAGTTTCCCTTCTTTGAAGCAACATTTTCACCGAGGCATGGCGTTCGTTGACAACCGATACAGGACGGAAATTGACTTGGAGCATCTCGGCAAACCTCGCCATCCGGCGCGCGCAGGAGATTTCCACACAAAGCACAAGGCACAAAGCACAAGGCATTGCTTTAAGCGCATTTGCAAAACTCTTGAGGCTTGTCGCGTCTGCTTTCATCCTTCGGACGTTGATCGTGGCTTGGCTTTTGGTCTCGCTCTCAAGTCCCCCTTATATATGTCCCTCTACACTAGAGTCACTAGAGTGGAAGATCCGCAAAGTTGCTGTCAGACTCCGGAAGGCCACGTTGAATGTGGAGATGCTCATGTGGTGGGCGAACGTCTATGAGGATGGTTCCAGCGGCTGCGATTTTCATCGCGACTGTCATCTTCGGTGACCTGTCCTTGAGGGATGAGTCATGTGAGGTGCCGCTCCGGGTCGTTTTTGTGGCCTTACTTACACGTTCGTGGTTGAGATTCCTTGTGCCCAGTCCAACCAAGGCACAATGTGAATGTGACAGCTGCCTGGACGCACGCATTCAGCAAAGACTTGTACAACGCGCCAGAAGCAGTTCAAACGTGCAGTGCCTCCAGTGCATGTGCGGTCATGTGCAGCAGCTTTCCATAACCAAGGTCAGTGCCTCTTTTGGTGCAGCGCGCAAGGTGCTCAGCCACAGGGCAGTTTGCAGTTCTCGCTGCAGTCACGGATGAACTGTCACAGCGTCACACAGTTTTGAAAGCTAGGAGAGCTGGTCTTCCGCCTGGAGGAGGGAGAGACCGAGCAGCAGCCTTGCAGGGAACACTGAGAGCCGAATCGAACATGCACCTCGCTTGAGATCAAGGATCCCCTTCCTTCAAGCAAATGGCGACATCATGGCATTCAACGACTGGGTGGATGACCACTTTCTGCACCGAGTGTACCCGCAGAGGGTGGGAGGGATTGGGAGGGGAGCTTGCGAGCAGCAGAAAATGGCATGAAATTCGCTAAATGGCGGCCCAGTAGCGGTTGTAGCGGCGGTTCTGACCTTGTTTGCTGTTGCTTCCTCCTGAAGGAGGCTACAGGCCCTCGCATTTCCATCATCCTGATGGGGCGAACCAGCATCTTTGCAGATCAGGCGTGGCTTGGGGTCGTCGGGCGAAAAGCCAAATTTCATCTGTGTTCAGCACAATTCAGCATGTGTACGCAACTAGGATGAGAGGGAAAGGTTCGAGGGCAAGGAGAAGACAAAACATTTCCAGCATTCGCGTAGAGTGGAAGAGGCTCAGACGACATCTCACAGGAACTCAGCGGCTGTTTCCAAGCAGCGCAATGTTATTGAATTGGGTGGGATGCGTAGCTACGAAGACCAAGGCTTGGTTTTGCAAAACCCTTTGATGGCCCTTTAAGGGACCCAGACCGGATGGGCAGCTGCATCTCACACATTCTCACACCAACACTTGGAAGCACTGCCTGGTGAGCACTGCGGTCGGAACCAGGCACTTGTTCCTGCTGCGTGTTGGCTTGACAGATATACATGCGAGTCTTGACACCACTGGTGCAGGTATTGGAATACCAGTGTGGGTCATCAGGTAGGCTACCGTGCGCGCCCGCCCAGTGCGAAGGCACAACAAGAACAATGAAAAAAAACGAGCGCGCAAAGCTTACTTTGGCAAGAGCGTGTGGGAAGAGCCGGCAGTTCACTACTCGGGCGTGACCGTAGGGCGAAGAAGTCAAAGCAACTGTACTTGTGGTGACCTTCTGATTCCAGCCTCGTGCAACCTCAGACGGACACGCTGGTCATCAAGCAGCACCATGAGCTTCTGCAACAAAGCTGCGCCTTGTCCATATTCAGCGTGTGCATAGGAGCAATGTCTGGCTATGTCCAGGCGCTCCAAAACTGTCAGCCGGTACTTAAACTTAAAGTTTCAGCCAGATTCGGCTAGCAAAACACCCTTTCAGGCCGGCGCATTGTCCGAGATTCGCTGCCTGCAGTACTTCAGCGTGAGGCCACCTGCAAGAATCTTGACAAGCCTGGCATCACGATTTGTCACGAAAGCTAGCTCCTTTGAAGCTTGCCGGAGGTCTTGTTTACAAACTCCAGGGCCTTAATCTCCAATATTTCGGAGATTTAAGAGGGGGCGTTGTGTGTCCGTCACAAGGCGATCCCCCCCGGCCCACTGAGGCCCCCCTGGGCCTCTTGTTGAACCGGTACTTTGATTGATGTTGACACACGGTTGCTCTCACACAATCTCACACATGTGCTGTTTTGAATCGTATCACACAAGCTCACCTAGCACATACGTCGTTTGATGCCCGCATGTGCTGTCTTGATGCGCTGGCCTTCTGCGAGGGAACTAGCATGAACTAGCTTTCGTTCGCCATGCTCTCAAGTCATGTCGATGCGTGGCAACGAATTGAAGGCAAGGCTGCAGGAGCACAAGGAACATCTTGAAGCGCGGCTAGCAGAGAGACGAGTGCTTTGGCAGCAAGGAAGGGACCACTCAGGTTTGGACAGTGGACCTCTGATGCATCGGTACTTGTTTTGCAGACAGGCAGGTACGGTCGGGTGACCATCTTACATAAGATCCTGCTGGAGTGCATCGCCTCGGCTCCGTGGAAAGTCCACAGAGCAACTAGTGAAGCTCCCCGATGCTAGGACCATGCAAGCTGTCGGGGTAAAAACTCGTGCGGGAGCTGTCAGGTTCCATTATGTTCCACGGACGCATCCCAGAAGAGTCTCTAAAATTCAGCCGAGGGTCCCTGAAATTCTGTACGACGGAAGCTGGCACAGCCTGCTGAAAGACCGCGCTTCCATGGTCGAATCCCTCCTTGAACCAAAGGCCGTCTCGTTCCAGGGGGCCCATGGGGTCCCTAGCGGAATCCAGGAGATCCGCAGTGGGGGTCCTGCCTGCGGACCAAAAAAACCGGCATTTCGGGAGCGGTACTCAGCAGAAGCACCGGCACCTTTCTGATGTCCCAGCGTGGACCCTAGTCCGGATAGATCATTGGTGATGTCGATGTTGTTGTCGTGATTGCGCACACCAGCATAAAAGATCCGTCTTGCGGCAGCATGAACAGCAGGCCAGGACGAAGACAATGTTGACCGCCACGGCAGCGAGACGCAACAGTCAACGACGACGAAGAAGCGGATCAGCAGCAACAAATGCAACATCGCAACGAAATGAGCGCCCTCCCCTGCCCAGCCCCGCGCTTCTCTTAGGGAGGTGCATGTTGAGCGGCACAGTGCAACTCAGGCAGCCACCAGCCTCCAAGTTTGCACTGGACTGTTTTTGAATTCCTGGACACCTCTGCAGCAGCAACAATCATGTGGCATGGACCGGTATGGACTTCAGAGTTCAAGGTCTGAACCCGCTCAGTGCTCACACGAGCATTTGCTCCAGAGACACCATCAGGCTGGAAAAGGACACAATGGTTTGTGCATGAAATTTGCCAGTGCGTCGTCGCAACCGTTGGTTCCGCACCTGCAGGAGCTGCAACACACTTCCGGAAAGCTGCAGGCATCCAGCGCAGCACGATATCTCATGCCACGTGTCATCTAATTGTGTGTTCAAGACCTCCGGCCGCCGTTGTTTTTCACACGCCAGGTTACACCAGGGCAGAAGGCAGTAAACGGCTTATGGGATGGGCAAGCCTGATGCAAAAGGGAAAAGTTTAGGGGCCTTCTCTTTATTTTGCTTCGAGGCTGAGAAGGGTCTCGCTTTTGGGGTGTTGGTACTCTCTCGTTGAGTTGTTGATGTCTTGGTGTCAGGCTCCACGCTTTTTGTATATTGGCAGTACTAGAGAGGTAAAAGATAAAATGTTTCAAAAATACCGACATAGAAGCTATTGAGGGGCTTGAGTACTGTTGAGCGAGGGTGCCCGGCTCCCATCCGCACTGTGCAGACACTGCTCTTTGCAGCATTGCGGCATTGCCTTCAGCACAGTCGAGACTTGCCAATGGGGAGTCGGGGGGAAGATCCACTTCTGGTGGTCCTGAGCAAGAAGGAACTGGGAAATTCTGAAAATTGATAAAATGCCTCCAAGCTGAGTTTAGTTTTTGGAAGTGCCCTTGGCTTTATGCTTCCAGGCGCTCCGCGGGCTGGCCTCCTGCCTGCAGTTGTTGTATTTGTTGTGAGTGGTGCAGTACCCGCACTCTGCAGTAGGCTCGACATAGGCTTCCCATGTCTTTTCTGGGGGGTCTTGCGAACGTCGCAGGTGGAGCGGGCATCTGCCGATGCAAACCAAGAAGGGGCATGCCAGTCCAAAACCAAAAAAGAGCGCGGGGCCGGTGATGACGTCAGTGCTCCAGACCACTCTTCCGCTAAATTCTGTAACCGGCGGCATATGCTCACATGCCTGTCGGCAAGCCCGGCGCAGGAACACGAGCAGAAATTGCACGCCTTAGGTTGTGCAGAATCAGAGAGTGAGTGGCTCAGCTTGAGCTTGGGCTTGAGCTCTTGAAGCTACCAGCTATCCTACACAGACTTGAATTGAGTGTGAGGCTATGCCTGCTGGCTGAGACATCAGCGAGCGATGACTCGTTCCATGCACTTCACCACAAGGTCACAACGCAACAGATCGATGCTTGCATCAGCATGTGCATGGCGCAGGTCATTTTTTTGATTTTTTTGCGAATCACACACGATGCTTGGAATAGCTTCCCCTCGAGCACAACAGCAAACGCGCAGTAGAAGACCCATGACGGGTGCGGAGTTGTAGGAAGAACTACGCATGCACGAAGCGTTGGCAATTTGCCTCGAAACGGGGACGGGATGCGAGCACCAAAGCCCAAATGAATCAGCTGGGCGAAGGCGGCAAAAATCGTGAGCCATGCGCACCCAATGAGGCTCAAGGAATGTTATTTCTCAGAGGCGCCCGAACACGAGAATGCCTTGGCTACGCCGTTGACATCCATTCCCTGCCGTAAAGAACAAGATGAGGTGTAGAGTGGGGCAGAGGGTAGCTGTTGTCAGCTGCATGCATCTACGCTGGTGAGCGAGTGTCCCTTGGTTAGGCTGGCCGAATTGTCTGCCGACTTGGAGGCACCCGATCGGTGATGCCTTGTGATCTAGTGAAGTGCGTCCACGAGCATATGGAACTGGACATTGCGGGGTTGCAGCACGGCTGCTGCACAACGAGGACTTGTGGCACCAGTCCGAAACTGCTGTTGAAGCTGGCAGCTTAGTCTGTCACTGTTGAAGCTTGGCTCTGGAGCTGCATGGGCTGCGAAGTAGACTTAGAGCCGGTTAGAGGTGCGAGATAGGAAAGAGTGCCTCGCGCGGCTTGCGAGGAGTGTGAGAGGTTTCGAGGCGGGGGTTGCTTGGCCATTGCTGTGGCAACCTGCAAGAGTCCCGACCTGAACACACAGGTGATTGGACAGAGGCTCGAGCCCTCGATTTGCAAGCAACAAGACAGCCACTTCCTTAGGAAGGGCCTTGATTCCCCCGGGTAATTCAGGCTGTGCAGCTTGCCACCGTGGAAAGAGGCCAAGTGGAACAGGCCAGGGGGGGCCGCAAGCACAAATCGTCAGAGGCACCTTCAGAGCACAGATATTGCATGCTAGTCGCTGCTAGTCCTCCCAGGTTCACACACAGATGAAGCAGCTTCGGGTACATGCGGCTGGGGCCTCGAGCGGAACCTGCAGCTGCTCGTTCTGCTTGCACGCCAACGTCAGGCCACAGCCGAAGCCCGGGCGGCGGTCCTCTGCCTGGAGGCTGAATGCCTTGTTGAAAGCCGTACGAAGTGCTGAGATCTACGAAGTTCTGCCCCCTTAAGAGAACAGGCAGTGGACTCAGAAGAGGCCTCCAGCGAGCTGTGGCAGTCGATCGCGAAAGTGGAAGGCCAGAGTAACAAAGGGAGACATCAAAAAGCATAGCAGGCCTTACCACGAAGCACTGTCATGGGCATGGACTCGCGGCCGTGGCATTGAGATACCTGGGGGCAGAATGGCAGAAACGCCAGGGACCATTTCTGTGCGGGATCCTCTGCATTCTATGCGGGAGGCTACTCCAGAAATCTCTGGGGGTGGGCACTTGATTCTCTAGGGTCGGGGTTCTCTAGGGTGGAGCACTCCAGACTCCAGAGAGATGTACATATATGTTTTTTGTGGGATTCTCTGCGGCAATTTCTGCGGGGGGGGGGGGGGGGGGGGGGGGGGGGGGGGGGGGGAGGACACCCAGGTGAGGAAATACTTGAGTTAGAGTCTGGCAACCTCATACCGAGGGTGGAACTACGTACACCACAGAGACGAGCTGTTCTCAGCAAGCTGTAAGGGTTTCTTAGCTGAAAGTACCGCAACCCTCCCGGATCCAGAAGCAAGGCCAGGAAGCAAAACAGAAAGCACTCAGGGATGGAGAGTGGGGAAGAAGGGAACAAGGCAGATGCAAAGAACGACGGCATGAAATAGCAAGGAAAGCAGCAGGGAAGATGTGCATCATGCACTTCGTGCACAAGACCGAAAAGTACTCTTGGAAGCAAGGTGGCACAACAAAATGAAGCAAGATGGAAAGAATGATTCAAAAAGTTAAAGCAACGCGCTGCCCTGAAGCCAAGGCGAGCCAGGCCGATTGTAAAGCTTTGTTTCAAGTTGCGAAAAAAAGCTGGTTGAAGTTCTTAAGTGCTACTCCCTCGTTTCGGAAAGCGCATGGGA